>CAJHZI010000419.1:407500-432500 GCA_905160935.1 Enchytraeus crypticus | reverse complement strand
CTATTCATATCCCTTTATTATATTAGATTACAGTGAATTAGTGACATTTACTTGGTTATAAGTGAATTGTAGGTATTCCAGTGGAGATTATTCCTTAAGAACGCATGGACAGTATCAATAATTGATCATCCGTTAACTGACAGTGTCTTTTAAAAGCCGACTAGCATAAACATTGATTCGGACACTCGTCTGTGAACCCTGATATAACGACACTTCGTCTTCTTGCTCTGACCGGGTCTTAAATATACACTTAGCGAGTATAACAGTCAATCAATAAGAATTTAGTGTCCGGTTCTTCGCCACAAGGCAATGTCAGGGACGTCATATCTTATTAGTTATGTGAAGAGAAATGACTCACCGATTGGCTGGGTACTTAGAGGCGAGGTAACCCCCGGGTATTTGAGTGACCAGGTAGCCCCAGAAAAACGAACTGTCGATGAACCCTACCGTAGTGGGGGACCAGTCGAACTCTGGAGCCTGTGCAGAGAAGTCAGAAAATTATTTTAGGCAAAATTATTTATTATGATATTGTTATTATATTATTTTATTATATATTATTATAATATTTTATTATTATTTACTATTATAATTTTATTTTATGTAAGAACTAGTAAGGAAATTATTTCATTGAGTACAAATATTCCTGAATATCTATATATTTCATTCGTCATAACCATCATCCTCCCCTGTGAATCCCAGTTTAACTAGGGTCGGGATACGAATGGACCGTCCCAAATCCTCTCTGTTCCACATCATATCATCGGTCAATCATCTATTTGAGACTTTTCCATTCGTTTAAATTTTTCTAGGAATTTCTGGAGCTCAGGCGCTCCCCAACCGAATGCCCTTTCTGACGTTGGTATGGATCTTAGTGCTTTAGTCGCCTTCTACGACACTTGCAGTCACCGATTGGTCAATTCTTCAAACAACCCGGACACAACACGGGGAAAGAAAAACAATTTCATTAAGTACAAATATTTCTAAATATTTATATATTTCACTAATTAGACAAAATTTGTCTATGAACTAGAGATCATCGAAGTCCTATTGAAATTGGTCTATATAATTAGTTTATGCTGCACGAACCCTTTAGTGTCAGCTACATGAGCTAGCGTCTCGTCAGAAATCGGGCACTAAAGCTAGTTTTTTAGTGGCACACATCTCAAAGCCTGTGAAACATGGTCGGTACTGTAATGTGATCAATTATTCAGGCTATATAAAGATGCTTTAGGCTAGCAGTGCATTCGATCCCTCCACCAAACACACTATACTGGTGGTTGTTGTCTAAACCCTTGGTGGAATGGTTAAAGCTGATAAAACTCTGGTTAACGTCAGTTTTCTCACTCGAAAGCGATGTCAGTGACGGGCGAGCCAAGGATTTGAACCCCGCACTTACTGATTCACGGTCGAGTGTCCTACCGACTTCCTCGCTGGCTGCAGCTAGTGGAGAAGCAGGGCAAGTCTGTAGTCTTTAGGCAAGTAGTACATTGGAATCCTCCTCCAAAACCGCTTGTTATAATTAAATTCCTGGTGGAAGGATTAGATCACCAATTGGATTGGTGTATCTTTTCTGGACTCAGCTGAAAGACTAATGGAATGAACTTTGTGGAGACATATGACACTCATTGTTGTGTTAAATGTGTACGGGAGAATGCAGTAAATGCTTTGTCTAGAGCTTAAGACTAATATACAATTAGACTTTTTAGAAATGTCATAGTTATTGATTATGGAAAAGTTGGTAAAACTTATGTTAACGCCAGTTTCTTCAAAAGCAACAGAAGCTGTTATAAATCCTTTCCAAATTGCGAGCAAAACAAGAACAACAGCAGCGCTGGATGACAGCTTGCACAGTGAAAGAGACGTTAAATTCAGGTGGTTGTCGTACTAAGAGTGCCTCTATAGGCTGGAATCGTCGCATAGAAAAAATAATAATAGTAGTAATAACAATTAGAGTGCTGCAGTCATCAATGACAACATCGAGCACTATTGAGACAAAATCAAGCCGGCGAGCAAAAATAAGGTAAAAAAACGGTGCAAATTCCAAAAGCCAGAAAATCAGTCCAACGATTCTACCTCTCTATGATCACAAGAGCCTGCAGGTAAGGCATGGCGTGACAGGAAGTGCAGAGTTATAAAGTTAGGAAGATCTGATCGATTCTATGATATCATCCATTATTCAGCGCCGAACTAAAATCATCTACCACCACAAGCGCACCTGTCCTACAGACATACGAAGCTACATCGTGCATTGACGCGAAGTGGATCAGAATTTAAACACACATTGAACTTATAAAAATGATCACCCGTAACGATGTCTATCAGTATCACGTGTTTAGCCCTTAGGTTATTTAGTTACATATCTGAAATTTATTCTATTATCCGTTCGACTGAGAATTGATCATAGGACCTCAGGAACAGCCATTTTATGATCTAATGCACTTAAACACAGAGCTATGGAGACATTCGCAGAAGATGTAGCGTAAAGGACTTGTCATATACGACTTACGTCATCCCATCACTTGCAAGTCTTATCCTGTCATAACCTCAACACTCTTCTACCGCTATCACACACAATCCTTTATCAAGCCTATATTCACATCACGACATTTATATGGATTAGAGATTAAAATTTATATGGATTAAAAATAAAATTTATATGGACTAAATATTAAAATTTATATGGACTAAATATTAAAATTTATATGGACTAAATATTAAAATTTATATGGACTAAATATTAAAATTTATATGGACTAAATATTAAAATTTATATGGACTAAATATTAAAATTTATATGGACTAAATATAACAATTTGATTCTGTATCACAACCTGTCAACACAGAGAAGGGTTGCCCACTCATTCCATGAACTTTGACCCCTCTATTCTATCCGTCAATTTGGTCCAAGTTGACACATAAATACGAAACCTGAGACTTTAGTGAAGAAAGTCTTAGGATTCAGAGAAGATTAACAGGAGTTAGTCACACAAAGTTATATGCCATGGATCTGCCAGTAGGCAGTGCACTGAGACAGAGAGTCACACAACGTTATATATCATGGACCTGCCAGTAGGCCGTGCACTAATATAGAGGGAGGGAGTCACACAACGTTATATTCCATGGACCTGCCAGTAAGCAGTGCATTGAGAGAGAGTCTATCAACGTTATATACCAGGTCCTGCCAGTAAGCAATGCACTAAGAGAGAGATGAGACAGAGAGAAAGTCACACAACAGAGCACAGTGGGGTTGAGAGGCACCTGCTACTAATGGCACTGTGCCACATGTTTGATGACCTAACGTCTACACTGTGCAACATGTTTAGTGACGTAGTGACGGCACTGTGCCACACGTTTGATGAAGGGTAGGGTAGAGACGGCAGTGTGCCACAAGTTTGATGACTGGTAGTGTAGAGACGGCAGTGTGCCACAAGTTTGATGACTGGTAGTGTAGAGACGGCACTGTGCCACAAGTTTGATGCCTGGTGAGATAGAGACGGCACTGTGCCACAAGTTTGATGCCTGGTGAGGTAGAGACGGCACTGTGCCTCAGGTTTGATGACGGGTAGGGGGGTCGCATAGTGACGATGTTTGAATAGAAAACAATGGACGAACGGTAATGGATTCAGCAACGATCACATCTGATAAACAATCAGCTGATGTCTCCACCCTTCATCCCTCTCACCTCATCCACCCGCCCACCCCTTCTCCCTGTGTCCTCTGAGCTCTTAGCTAAGCTTTGAGCCAGCTTAGACTAGAGAACATAGAGATAGAGAGAGAGAGAGAAAGAGAGAGAGAGAGAGAGAGAGAGAGAGAGAGAGAGAGAGAGAGAGAGACCACAATCAGTTATTTGTAACTGAATCAAAATATACACAATGCGCATACGAGAAAGAACACAAATAAAACGGCCGACAGAAAGAGCTCAATTGAGCTCTATCTAGCTGACTGCCATAAACACGGAAACATTGTAACATAGCAGCAAAGGATCGTAGAAAAATTTGAGATAATAAACATAAATAATGAGATTAAATATTAAATAAATAAAAATAACAGGACCAACTGCATCGTTCAAAACTATAACAAATGCAGAAGTTTTCATTGTCGAAAATTTCACTAATGACAAAATGTAGGAAGAAGAGTTGAATAGAATTCTACAATTTGCATTTCTATTTGAGAACGAAACCGTTGTCAAGATTTATGAGCAGTCGAGGCCCAGGTCAAAATTCAGTGCCAGGCCGTCACCGGTGTGCTTTCGAGTCTAGGAACTGACTGTAAACTATTCTTTAGCTTTTTTATATAGAACGTTTAAAGGTGGTAAGGCTAAGGTTAACGTCAATTTCCTAACTGGAAAGCGATGTCAGTGACAGGCGAGCAAAGGATTTGAACCCCGCACATACTGATCTGCGGTCGATTATCATACCGACATCGCCATTGGTTCCAGCCAGACTGAGCATTAGATTGTTTGGACGATTAAATGATGGATTGATTGAGAGACGTCCCTGACATTACCTTATGACGAGAGACCGGACGTTAAATTCTTATTGATTCATTTTGATTTAATAATTGAATGATGAATTTATTGACGTATTGACTAATCGTTAATTAATGTGTTCAATCTCGTAGTGGATCTGCCTACTGGCAGGTCCACGGTATGTAACGCCTCCACTCTTCACTGTCTTCCGCCTTCCTCTTCATTTCCACATATGAGTGGGTCTTTAAATAATCTAACATATCTAATCACGGCCTGCCTCTGCCTCTTTTTCATTCCATTCTACCTTCTATGATCTCTATTAATAGACCTTCCCCCTTAGAATGTGTCCTATTCAACTCTTCTTCCTAATTCTTAATGTGTTAACTGATTGATTGATTAATTCCTATTGATTGATTGATATCCTCTAATCCTCTTCTATACAATCATTTCTCCACTAGGTGGCGTGTTTGCTCTCAGTAGCACGACAGAGTAAGCTGTAGAGACCTGGCTTCAGCCATTCTATGGCTTCATGTGAAGCCAGGGTCACCTGTTCGCTCTAAATATTATTTCCCGTCGCTTTTCACTGCAGTCAACACGCCATCTGGTCATCGTACTAGCAATCAGTTAATCGCTACATGTCATTCTAGATACAAAGTGTCACCGTCGTTCTTGTTATGAGGTCTTTAGCTGAAATAGACCGAACACAGAGGTTAAACTTGACTTTGGCTTTGACGTGTATCTACCCATTTAATACGATATAGTATAAAATCAAACATTAATCTAATAATCTTTGCTGTAACTCTCTTACGCGCTATTTAAATTTCGCTATTCATGTATGTAGGCATTAAAGCCTACGATCAAGAAGATGTTAAAACGTGGCAACTCTTATAAAGTTGTGCGTGCACCGTATAGATACTTTAAAATGAGTTTGTATTTTCTTTAGGAAGATATCACTTTCTGCCTGAAAGGATATCAGTGACGGGAGAGCCAGATTTCTAATAGTTCACACTCGTAATGCATAGGTAACTCTTTAGTTGAAATGCCCAAGGTATTCGTAACGGTATAGGCTTAGTCACTTGAGAAATACTTTTCTGTCGGTATACATTTAGGCTATCTACACGTCTCTGCAGCTAAATACGAAACAAAACCATTAAATTAAGGTGTTTAACGACTCTGGGATCGTTATCACACTAAATAAAAAATTTCGAGAGAATGTGGAATGAGTGGATATCCCCATGGATCTTTTGCTACCAGGGATGCTAGGGAATGCTTGCGGGAGGTGGAATGCTGAGGATTAAGACAGGGACAGTGTGGGGTTAATGTGGACCCGACACAAAGGTCAGGATTACCGGAGGATTGTTGAGAGAGCTGCTGGTGTTAACCGGTTAAGTCTCACGTCCGCTAATTAAAGAAACCAGATAAATATCGCTCTTCTTCTTCTTATTTACTGTCCAAACAATTGGTGCAACAGCAGCAACAGCAGAGCGTAAGAAATTAAAGATTAAGGAAAATCTGACGTTTAGAAATCAGTCTCCGTAAATAGTTCATCCGTTTCTAAAATGTTTTGGCCTGATTTAACCCTTGTACTGAAAAACTAAAGTATTAAAATTGATTTTTCTGATAGGGAATTTTTGTAGCTGAAATTTAATCATTTACTAGTCTCTGCTTGTGCGATATGCGCATTTATTGTGTTGTTGTTGTTGCTAAATACTCAGTGCTATCATGCTTAACGTTAGAATCTGGAGCACTACAGGCGACAAAACAGCCGTTAAATAGAGCGCAGGCTCTGCTTCAACTAACTCCTCATCTGATTGGCTGCGGGCGGCTGATGCAGATTTCTAGGAAGACTTTGATTGGTTGGTTTAAGTCTCGAGAATAAATCACATTAATAAGTAAAACCGGCTCAATATGGCGAGCTTATACGAGGCGCGAAATAAAGAGCAGGGATTAGAGTGCCACAAGCGACAGAGAGAGACAGAGAGAGAGAGAGAGAAACTGAGTGAGAGAGAGAGAGAGAGAGAGGGTGAGTGTGATAGAGAGAGACCGAGAGAGAGAGAGTGTGTATGTGTGTGAGAGAGAGAGTCAGAGTGAGAGAGAGTGAGTGATAGAGTGAGGGAAAGAATGATTATTTGAAAGAATAGTTGGGATGATCTATAGCAAAGTGTTATAACCTGTTCTACCTGTTGTATTGCATTGTACTGTACGAAATAGTTCAACTCTGGCATTACGCTTCTTATGGATGGTCTGCACTATACTGTACCGTAAAAATATCCTTGTTTTTATTCTGTACTTTACTGTCCTGCATTGTACTGTAGTGCACTGCTCGGTATTAAATTGTACTGTATAGTGCTGTACTGTACGGTACAGCATTGAACTGTAGTTGAAAGTATAGCATTGTACTGTAGTTGATAATACAATAGTGTACTGGATTTCATAGTACAACTTTGTACTGTAATTTACAGTTCAATATTGTACTGTATTATACTGTCATTCATAGTACAACATTGTACTGTAATTGATAATACGACACTGTACTGTAATTGATATTACAACATTTTACTGCATTGTACTGTAATTGATAAAAGAACATTGTAATATCATTGATAGCACAACACTGTACAGTAAATGATAGTACAACATTGTCCTGTCATTGATAATACAACACTGTATTGACGTCCCTGACATCATCGCTGGATGAGGAACGGACGTTAAACCTTTATTAATATTATTATTATTAATATTCTTATTATTGTACTGTAATTGATAGCACAACATTGTACTATATCTGAAAGTACAACATTGTACTATATCTGAAAGTACAACAATGTAGTGTAACTGATAGTACAACATTACACTGTAATTGATATTACCACATTCATTATACTATACTTGATAGCACAACACTGTACTGTAATTGATATTATCGCATTCTACTGTAATTGTTAGTATAACATTGTACTGTATTGTACTGTAATTGTTAGTACAACATTGTCCTGTAATTGTTGGAGCATTGTGTTGCAGCCTCACGCCCCTGTTATGATACAGGAATAGCTGGGAGCCACAAGTCACGTTCAGCGGTTGACACAGAGACAGCGCGGCGTTACTTAATTAAATTATCGCTTCAGCTAGAGTCCAACTCACGCGCCCAATGGCCAGTCCCTGCCGCCAGCTTAAATCTACGACACCAGTTTCTCTTCTCCTCGTCAGAGAGAAATCAAGATCTCTTCTCATTGTCAGAGAGAAATAAAGATCTCTTCTCATTGTCTGAGAGATATGAAGATCTCTTCTCATTATCTGAGAGAAATCAAGATCTCTTCTCATTGTCAGAGAGAAAGCAAGATCACTTCTCATTGTCAGAGAGAAATCAAAATCTCTTCTCATTGTCATCTAAAAATAAAGTTCTCTTATGTTTTCGGATAGAGATGTGTTCTCTTTTCTTTGTCAGTTAGAGATAAGTTTTCTTCTCTTTGTCAGTTAGAAATAAGTTGTCTTATTTTTGTCAGTTAGAGATAAGTTCTCTTCTCATTGTCAGTAAGAGATAAGTTCTCTTCTTTTTGTCAGTTAAAGATAAGTTCTCTTCTATTTGTAAGATAAAGGCAGAAGGCTAAGTATAGATTATCGTCAGTTTTCTTTCTAGAAAGGGAATCAGTGACCGGAGTCCATGAAATACGAGATCTATTGTATTTATCATTTATACCTTTTCACCATTCATATTCCACACTACTTTTATTTTGCGAAAGACGAGGACCTCATTGATCAACCGGACGACCGTTAGAGGTCTGAGCGTCGTAGCAACAGCAGCTGTAGCAACAGCAGCTGTAGCAACAGCAGCTGTAGCAACAGCAGCTGTAGCAACAGCTGCTGTAGCAACAGCTGCTGTTGCTACGACGTGCTGAGATTAAATATACAAAGTCTTTTTCTTTCTCTCATTCTCTCTCTCTCTCATTCTCTCTCTACTTCTATCTTTCTTTCTCTTTCTCTCTTTCTCTCTCTCTCTCTCTCTCTCTCTGACCCTAAAGAACTCACTATTCTGGCTTCACAGCAAGTTTAGCCTAATTCATACTGCACGACAGTTCGACTATATCACTGTGGAGGTCACAGGCGCCGACTAAAGTGTCACCTGCTTCTATTCCACCTCTATTCCACCTCTATTCCACCTCTACTCTTGCCTCTATTCCACCTCTATTCTTGCCTATATTCCACCTCTATTCCACCTCTATTCTTGCCTCTATTCAACCTCTACTCTACCTCTATTCCACCACTATTTCACCTTTATTTCACCTCTTTTTATTCCACTGGATAACAGGGCAATAAGCCTTCGCCTCAACCATTTCATTTAATTCACTGAATTAATACATCATTCATTTAATGAAAGACTATTCCGAACACATGTTTTTCGAGATAAATTTAATGGGTCCATTGCTACTATAAATACGCCAGAGTTATGCACTATATCGGATTCAATAATGTATGGTGTAGATGCATTTCAATAATGAAATTTTAAGAATATAATTTTTCTAATACAAACTTTTTATAGCAAAATTTTTAAATGATGAATTGTGTTCTGCGGAGCGTATAATCATATAATAATATAACATATTATTATATATTATATCATATATAATTATATAATCATATAATAATATAACATATTATTGTGTATTATATCATATATAATTATATAATCATATAATAATATAACATATTATTGTATATTATATCATATATAATTATATAGTCATATAATTATATAATCGTACAATGCGTAAATTTCATAGTAGTCTCTTGTGAAACTTCTCTAATACGACAGTATGCGTTTTTTAGAGTTCGTGCTTTCGTGTTCGTAATGTTTTGTGAATTACAATTAAACTTTATTTATTACCCGAAAGCCATTGATAGTTTCATTAAATCCGTACTAAAAGCCGGTTCAAAACATAATTACAACGTGGTGAAAATTCTTAACATCTTTCATTTACATGTAGTTCAGGTATATAACCGAAGTTACAGCAATATCAAAGTTAATGGCTCTATATACATGTACATATACATGTACATTGTAACTGTACGTGGGCGAAGCTATGTAACTTCGTTAACCAATAAGTCCATCACCATCTCTGGACAAACTTGTATGTCTCACTTGATTAAAGTGATGCAGCCTGCTGTTACTCGATCTTCTAAATTAATTACTCTTGTGAGACCTAGCTTACCTTCACGCTCTAAGCTATCTAATCGTTCTTTCCAGCATGCTGCACCTCAGATCTGGAATTCTCTTCCATCCAATCTTCGGAAATCTTCATTTGAATCACATCAGCCTTTGCTTTCCTATGAGCAGTTCCATAAGCAGTTGAAGACCTATCTTTTCCATCTCTCTTTTCCATCCAGTGTCCATGAGCAGCGACCTGCGCCCAAACCACCTTTTCTTTATCTCCCTTTACTTTGGACTGAGTTTCTGGATTTTGGAATTTGCACCGTTTTTGGACCTCCTTTTTTTGCTCGCCGGCTTGATTTTGTCTCAATAGTGCTCGATGTTGCCATTGATGACTGTAGCACTCTAATTGTTGTTGTTGTTATATAAAGCTACATAATCAAAACGAATGAAAACATAATAAATTACAAATATATCAAGACTGCAGCATCGTTGCATGTCTAACTCATGCAATATACAAACTGCACCTGTGTACGACATGCTTCTATGTATCTCTGTGTGTATCTCTACAAGTTTGTTCATGTATCTCTATATGTATTCCTACATATATGTTCTTGTATTTCTACATGTATTTCTGCATGTATGTTCCTGTATCTCTACATATATTACTGCACGTATGTTCCTGTATCTCTGCTTATATTGCTGCACGTATGTTCCTGTATCTCTGCATGTATTGCAGCCCGTATGTTCCTGTATCTCTGGGTATATTTCAATAGATGACACGGGATCACGGGACTAATTAGTTAAAAGCTTTCATTCAATCCACCCGAGGTAACAAGCGATTTCAGGCAGTAGAGAATGATTATATCCACAGAGCCGATCAATAGTCAGGTACAGCAATCAGTGATAGTCAGATACACCGTGCGGCAGTCAGGGATAGTCAGGTACACCGTGCGGGCAATCAGTGATAGTCAGGTACACCGTGCAGCAATCAGAGATAGTCAGGTACAGCAATCAGGGATAGTCAGGTACACTGTGCAGCAGTCAGTGATAATCAGGCACACTGTGCAGCAATCAGTGTTAGTCAGGTACACCGTGCGGTAGTCAGGGATAGTCAGGTACATCGTGCAGCAATCAGGGATAGTCAGATGCATTGTGTAGCAATAATGGCGGATTAGTCAACTAACAAAAAAGCTAAAAGCTAATGTTAAAGGCAGTTTCCTCACTCGAAAGCGATGTCAATGACGGGCGAACTCAGGATTTGAACTCAGAAACATACTGATCCGCGGTCGAGTACCTTACCGACATCGCCACTGGCTCCAGCCAGTGTGATTTATTAGACGAGATTGTGTAAAAGAGAAAGTAGACAACAACAACAACAGAGCACCTCATAGATTCTTCTCGGAGCGAATCAGTAGACATTGAGTATGAATCTATTCCTCGGCCACTCGCTAGGAGCGCTGCAGTAGACATATCAACAGCTGCCCATAGATCACAGAGTGTCGCCGCATCGCTTTGCATAATGAATGAAGCCAACCCCCCCGCCCCACCGCTTCGTGGGTCGACCCGAATCTAAGATGTTTTAATGCAGTTTTCTTTGCAAGACACCCACACTCAACCCCCAACTCCTTCCCAAAATCCACCCCCACCACTTCCCGGTAAGTTTGTAGCGCCATGGATGAGGTAGAAATAATTGATTTATTGAATGTTTATATATTGTCAGAAGAAATAATTGAATTGATATAAAGGTATTAACTGTAATATATTTCTTCAGAGAATTTACGATAATATTAAATCTTCTGAACTTTATAGTCAATGAATTTGCATGTAGTTTATTTCGGTTCTTACTTTATGTGTGTGGTGACAGATTTTAATGGTCCTATAGAGTGAAGAGAAGTTATAGAAGAGTTTTTAATAGAAATTATTATGTTTAATTGTTTATTGATATTTAGCTGTCCCACTTTTTTCATAACGCACTTGTTTTGCTGCAGCTAATAAGTTTTTCGGAAAAAATAAAATTACGCTTTTATACGAAGTTAAATGTAATTTTTAATACCATTTCTTATAGCATGTTAGTCATATTATATCAATTAGATAATCTCTCTCTCTCTTTATCTCTAGTGATCTGCCAAGTGGCAGATACAAGGCACACACTCCTATTCACATTCTCCTTTTACACTCCATAAGAGCACTTCATGATTGCGAGGGAAACAAAGAGGTAGTGAGAGAGAGAGAGAAAGAGAGAGCAAATAATGTAAGGACACTCTTGCACAGTTCATGGGGAGTTTCACATTGTCAAAATTCGACTTTTCCAGATCCTATGGTTGTCAAAAAGATAAGAAAAATGCAGAAATTTTTGATCATGTGTGAAACTGAATTAAAGAACCGTTTATATGTGGCACTTCAAACTCCTTTGAGATCTTCCGTTGATATGTTAACACAATTTAAAAGTTTAGAATAATTGAATTCTTCTTCAGTCTCTTTGATGGAGTGCGTTTCACGGCGTCCCGGAAGTCCTATCCTATATATGGAAGCCAATCCACAAGTGGAAGAGGGACCCACACTGGAGGGGAAGGGGGTGCGCCCTGTGGAGCGTTCATAACTCACGGTTTTTATATGCAGATTGCGACCCGCCTCTAAAGCGCTTTCTAATATCTAAAGGTGATGAACGGGCCTCCCATAACTTAAATCACCTTGTCTCTGACTCCAGAAATATCCATCCAACCACTTTATTTCACAATCATTCTTGTATAAAAATAGGTAATAAACTATAAATAATTGATAATTAATTCGTATTTTGATATGAAGAGAAAAGCCGAGGATAGAAGCATGTGGAGGGCATACATGCCATGGACCTGCCTATCGGCAGTGCACTACGAGAGAGAGATGATGTATAAAATTCGCCTGTAAAAAATGTTGCTCTAAAATAAACCACCTCCCTTGACATTGAACCGATCTAAAACACTGCTGTTTGTCAATTCATCCTCCTATATCTTTCGAAAATAGCGACCCTGAGTGATTTCTTAGTGTCTTACCCAATGCTGCTTCAGTAAGGGACAGGGACTCGCTAGTGATGGGTGGAGGTAGGGAAGAGGACGCGCTAAACAAAATCTGTCAATAAATATTTACAAAGATTGACATTTTAGTTTAATACTGAAATAAGAAAAAGTAGAAAAGTAGAAAGGGCAGCTCATAGAGCTTGCTTTTGCTTCAGCTTGTTTTTGATTTTTAGCTTGCTTCTGCTTTCAGCTCGATTTTGCTTTACGTTTCCTTTCAGCTTGCTTTTACTTTCAGCTTGCTTCTGATTTCAGCTTGCTTTTGATTTTAGCTTGCTTTTGCTTTTATCTTGCTTTTGCTTTCAGCTTGCTTCTGCTTTCAGCTTGCATTTGCTTTCAGCTTGCTTTTTCTTTCAGCTTGCTTTTGATAACAGCTTATTAATCAGTCTGTTCAAGATCAAAGACTTCCATCTCTTATATTTTACGGAATTAATTGTTGTTTCTAGAAGCATTTCAATCCAAAGCACTAAAGTAGAAGAAGAACTATAGGATGAAAGGAAGTCCGGATGACAAGAGAAAGGATTCGGACACAGGACGCTCGGACCTGAAACAGTTTTCATAATTTCACTTCTCCCTCGAGACAAACAAAGTGAGGTAGGCACGACAATGGGTGTAAAGTTATTCTGCATTTATTCCTGCTTGTCTCGAGGTATTCATTGTGGTTAACAAGTGAATTGGTTTTACAGACGTCTAGAATACGATCACGTGACTCTATACAGCGTTTACACTGGACGTCTTCTTCTCACGATAAATTTACATTTGCTAATGTGAAATAAACTCGTTAGAACTTTTAAATTTACATGTAGGTCTATAGTATGCTTACATAGTCCTGGTTAGGATTTTCTGGTGTAGAGTTTTGAGTTAAAATTATTAAAATTATTATTTTATTCAATTATTATTATTATTATTATTAGTTTTATCCCGGGTTTAAATAACTCGAGGTTTGATAAAGCGATTCGAGCAATATGTGCTTAATCGCCGCCCGGCTACTAAAGGTCTGCAAGCGGATTAACAGAAATGCTGAAGCAGACTGTTTACAATTATTATTATTATTGCTATTATTATTATTATTATTATTTTTTTTTTTTTACCCCGGTTTAAAGAACCTGGGGTTTGATAATATTATTATTATTATTATCATTATTATTATTATACCTATACTCATCGAATGCTATCTCAAAGGTAGAGAGGAGGGAAAGACTGCAGGGACTGAAGGCTTCGTATAACGTATCATCAGTTAAATTACATTCCACAGCTCCGGTCCCACATCCATCATAACTCTGTATCTCCATGACCTTAACTCTACGAAAGAATTCAAGGAGATTTTTCTCTCCATCTGCCTGGAGAAACATTCCTCCGTCTCTCTTCAAACCAGGCGTCTAAAAGCGAGCAATCAATTAAAAAGCTGGTAAAGCTAATGTTAACGTCAGTTTCCTCACTCGAAAGAGAGATATCTAAGACGGGCGAGTCCAGGATTTGAACCCCGTACATACTGATCCGCGGTCGAGTATGTTACCGACATCGCCACTGGCTACAGCCAAATCGCCACTGACTACAGCCAGTGGCGAAGCAGCGGCTAGCAGTTTAGAGAAACAATCCCCAGCCTCCTAATTCCATGTGGTTTGAAAGTGTGATAAAAGATCTCAGGTCTGAGGCCTACAAAAGAGCTTAAGCCTGAGGTCTACAAAAGAGCTTAGGCCTGAGGTCTACATAAGAGTTTAAGCCTGAGGTCTACAAAAGAGCTTAGGACTGAGGCCTATAAAAGAGCTTAAGCCTGAGGTCTACAAAAGAGCGTAGGCCTGAGGTCTACAGAAGAGCTTAGGACTGAGGCCCTTAAAAGAGCTTAAGCATGGAACCTATAAAAAGTTTCGGCCTGAGGTCTAATTTAACGTTCCTACCTAGAACGAATGATAGTGATAGGACGAGCACAGGATCTGAACCAGGCATCTACTGATCAGCATCAAAACAACTAAACGATATACCACGGCAGAGTTTTGAGAGATATTTCTGATGGGAATTGAACCCTCGTGGGTTCGAATCGGAGTTTTAGTAATTCGTAACCCTCGTGGGTTTTAGTAATTCTACGTTTTAATAGCGTTTTATAGTTTTGAGCAACGAATGTGGTTTATGGTAAATAGAAACAGCTCTGCACTAAAAGCTATTTACGTCCATCGAAAGATCTCGTCCAATTAACTGCGTCAAATATGTCTGCTGGTAAATGTATATCCGGTGCGGCTCTAATTTACTTCCGGTGACGAGTAAAAGTGAACTCCATCTGTTATGATTAGGCGAGCATTAGGCGCCGTTCAGTTCTATGTTTTACTCTTTCCGCCAGGCAATTAGACAGATCGATCGACCACGAATTAACCGATCATAATTTAAATATGAATTTGACATAAAACGCCGAGTCATTGAAGGTCTAATGGCGTCAGATTGCAGCTATTTAAACCTAACTTATCCACTAATGTGATCTGCTAAAATAGAATAGCGGCTCATCGATAGAACATCCTACAGTGTCAGCAGCACGGATAGCATTATGCGCGAGCAACAACAACAACAGACAGACAGAGAGAGAGAGGGAGAGGGAGATAGAGCGAGAGAGAGAGAGAGAGATGAAGACTTTAATTATATTGTATAGTAGATAAATAGTGAAAAAAGTGTTGGCAACATACAGCAGGCAATATGCCTTACCATAATCACTTGTGCATCGCACAATTAAGACCTGGCAGGCTATAATTACTCCTTTCCATGATTAATCATATTCTTATTGTTTGATTGATTGATTGGATACAAACACTAGTAACACACAGACTCACGTGCTCTATGGTTCTGTTTCTCTTGGTGGTGGCGTTGTAGATAACCTCCGTATGGTTACCGGTCATCTGAAGTATAGCCACGCCCATGTTGCACCGGATGCCGAAGGAGATGCAGAATCCTATGGAGCTGAGCAGAGCCATGAGGAACCTGGTGCTACAGGAGCAGCACCTGGTGCAGCAGGACTGGCAGCAGAGGCTTGCTCGCCGGGTGAGGGTAGGACCCCCCAGGGGCACCCCGGTGTCCTCCGATACCTCGTCCAGATAATCGTACCCGCCCTCGAGCTTCTCCGCCTGGTGGGCGCTAGAGCTGAACAGCTTCGAGAGGCTGCGAGCAATCAATTAAAAAGCTGGTAAAGCTAATGTTAACGTCCTTTTCCTCACTCTAAAGCGATGTTAGTGTCGGACGAGTCCAGGATTTGAACCCCGCACATACTGATCCGCGGTTGAATAACTTACCGATATCGCTATCAATCAATTAATTGATAGATTAGTAAATTAGAGTATTATTGAGAAATGTATTGATTGAGAAATGGCTAGTATTGATAGGTTTAGTTGCACCCTAGGGGATAGTTGAGATGTGGTTGTTTAAAATCATCAAATTTTATCATCCTCACAACCTTGAAACAGCATCTTTCTTCTCTCTCTCTCTATCTCTCTCTATCTCTATCTCTATCTCTCTCTATCTATCTCTCTCTATCTCTATCTCTCTCTCTCTCTATATATATATATCTCTCTCTATCTCTCTCTCTATCTCTCTCTCTCTCTATCTCTCTCTATCTCTAGCTCTATCTTTCTATCTCTCTCTCTCTCTCTCTCTCTCTATCTCTCTCTCTATCTCTCTCTCTCTCTCTCTATCTCTCTATCTCTACTCTCTCTCTCTCTCTCTCTCTCTCTCTCTCTCTCTCTCTCTCTCTCTCTCTCTATCTCTATCTCTCTCTATCTCTCTCTCTCTATCTCTCTCTCTCGCTCTCTCTATCTCTCTATCTCTCTCTCTCTTTATGCTCTTATTATGTTTCTAAGTATGCTGTATTTGTTGTTTATTATTAACATGGTAAACAAATAAAAAGGTTGAATTAAAAAAAACGCTACGCAGCCTATATCCACCGTTATAACATAAAATCAATCATTATGCTGATCAGACACGGACGCTAAACTCAGTTCTGCCTCAACATCCAGTACTCGGGTTCCCACTGCCCCATTATGACGGCTCTAAGCCTATGAGTCGAGTGTCGTTGACTGAATGTTGACGTGGTAAGCCCTACAATGAATATCGAATGAGTTACAACATTAACATGTGTCACCATCAATGTTCTCTGAGATTATGTCATCCTGATCATTGTCCCACACAGTTTACTGAAATCTGCCTCCACAATACTCTCTAATAATAATAATAATAATAATAATAATAAAAGTTAGACTTCTGTAATGCTTTTAATTGCTTGAGTAGATCACGAATGCTCAGCGAAATACATCACACGATACCTGAGCTGTATAGTTTCTGCCATCTAGCTTACTCAAGTCCTTCGTGGTTGAAGTTCGGAGACTAGGGGAGTCCAACAAGGGGATCCCTTAGGGCCCATGCTGTTTTGCTTGACTATTCACCCTCTCCTTACTTCTCTCTCTAGCGCTCTCACGGTGGGATACCTAGATGACATTACTCTTGGTGGTTGCGAGTCGTCGATTGCAAATGATGTACAGACTATCATCGACAGAGGTCAAGAATTTTGGCTTCAGTTGAATCGTACCAAGTGCGAAGTCATAAATTAGTTTACAAATCTCCGGGCAACTCAGTTTTGTCATCCTTTGTGCCAATGGGCCTATCCCATAGTACTCTACACGGCGCGCCACTCTCAGGAGAAGCTACTACCAACGCTTTATCTAGTCGCTTGGAGGTTCTCAAACGTACAGCATCGCGCTTGAAGTCGCTAGCCGCTCATGATGCTTTAACAATCCTTCGCTTTTCATTAAGTGCACCTAAAGTTATGCACATTCTGCGCTCTAGTCCGAGCTTCTCTAATCCGCGGCTTTTAGACTACGACGAGGCTCTTAAGCAATGCTTGTGCGCCGTTATCAGCGCAGATTTGTCTGATTTGCAGTGGCAGCAAGCCAGTTTACCGGTGAGCAAAGGTGGTCTTGGAATTCGTCTTGTTTCCCATATCGTGCCTTCAGCCTTCTTGGCATCAGCGATGGGAACGAGGCAGTTGCAAGACGCCATCCTTCATAAGTGCTCCCTTTCTGCCGATAGATCCATTGACGTTGCGTTGTCAGTTTGGTCCAAAAGCCTTACCTCCAGTGCTCCACCTTCTACCTCAGTCAGTAACCAGAAATCATGGGACCGTCTTATAGGGGATCGGATTTATACCAGTCTGTTAGAATCCCAGTCCAATGCAGTAGACAGAGCACGACTCCTAGCTGTATCAACCAAAAGAAGCAGCGACTGGCTTCACGCTCTCCTGTTGCTTCTTGTGGGTTTCTTTTAGACAATGAGGCGATTCGAGTAGCCGTTAGTTTCCGTTTAGGGGCGACAACTTGCGAGCCTCACATGTGCCCCTGCGGTTATGAAGTCGACGCTTTAGGTCTCCACGGCCTCTCCTGCAAACGAATCTCAGGTAGAATGTCTCGCCATCACAATTTAAATGACTTAATATGGCGAGCACTTTCAAGAGCAGGCATCCCTTCCTCTAAGGAACCAAGTGGGTTGTCCAGATCAGACGGCAAGCGTCCGGACGGCATGACTTTAGTGCCCTGGTGAAACGGTAAATGTGCCGTATGGGACGTCACGGTCATTGACACTATGGCAAACTCCTACCTGAATACGACTTCAGTCACAGCCGGTGGTGCTGCTGTTCATGCCGCCTCTAGGAAGTTGGATAAATACCGTGATCTGTCCTTAGGATATGAAGTTGTTCCGGTGGCCATGGAAACCATGGGCCCGATGAATCCCGAAGGAGTTGACTTTATTAATGGCATAGGCAGACTTATTGCAGAGCAAACCGGCGATAAGCGAGAGACATCTTTTCTTTGGCAAAGGCTTTCCATGACTTTGCAAAGATTTAATGCAGTCTGCTTCAACAATTCCTTTAAGCCGTTTGATGACCCCGAGTAGCCGGGCGGCGATTCAGCACGTATTGCTTGAATCGTTTTTATCAAACCCCAGGTTCTTTACACCGGGGCAAAAAAAATAATTTAAAAAAAAATAATAATAATAAAAATAAATAAAAAATAATAATAATAATAAATATCAAATCAAAATCATCAAAAAAAAATATTAAAAATAAGAATAATAAGAATAAGAATAATAATAAATAATAATAAGAGAGGTGTAACGTCCGTTTCCCCATCCGGGAATGATGTCAGGGGCGTCCCAAACAGCACACATCAATAATAATAATAAAGGTTTAACGTCCGTGTTCTCATCCTGGGATGATGACAGGGATGTCACCAACAGCACGCATCACTACAGATCTAATGTTCCACCAGGCCTCAGGCTCAAGGCATATACTTAGTCTGCTTTCTCGCTCCATCAAGAGCACGCCATAGAGCGGTAAGTTAATTCCTTTACAAAGGTATGACTTGCCTTATGTAGCCAACAATTCCAGCCGGGGCGCAACTACGTGGGCTCGGATCCTACTCCCCCCCCCCCCCATCTGAAAGGAAAAATGGGATAGAGAGCAAGAAATAGACAGGTAGGTTGAATATACGCTTATTGAAAGTCATCAAAGTCATCAAACATCGAAACGTGAGAGAGAGAGAGAGAGAGAAACAGGGAGAAGGAGAAGTATAGGCAAAGATAAAAAGATATTAAAAAATTAGAGAAAGAAAGAGAGAGAGAGAGATAGAGAGAGAGAGATAGATATAGAGCCAATGCGGTTTAGTTAAATGATATTGTAGAATATCGGAACTCTCGGCGTGATTAGAGTAATTTAGACTCTGTAGTTTTCGGAAGCCTCGTGTTTAACAGGAAGTTAAATATGGAGTCAGAATTCTCTATCGAGGACTAATTAGTGGAGGAAGCAAGAAGAAGAACAAGCAAAGTATCCTGTTACCACAACACTAAGAACAAGAGAAGCATCTCTTTACAGTCGATCTTAATTCTCCTATCCTTCCGTATTACATAAACCATTCTCTTTGAACAGAAGCTAATTACAACAACCATTCTCTTTAAACGGATGCTAATTACACCAGTCTGTTACTGGTCGTCGTGCATTATAAAATGCGAGACGCTTTAGGTCCTACAGTCGCTGATAATTTCAGGCCTTTCTCTGGGACCGCCATGCTCACAGACATATTGTTCCCGGGTCTGGGCACAATTCTGGGGAATTCCATTTCTAAATTATATTACAGCCTTATATTATAGCGTTGCGCTAAATCTACATGTACATTGCTGTATGGGCGTAGAGCGATGCTCTATATCTACATTGCTGTAGTGTCGTATGGCGCTGCGCTGTATCTACATTGCTGCATGGGCGTAGGGCGCTGCGCTATATCTACATTGCTGTATGGTCGTATGGCTCTGCGCTATATCTACATTGCTGTATGGCGCTGCGCTATATCTACATTGCTGTATGGTCGTATGGCGCTGCGCTATATCTACATTGCTCGTTTTATTGGCTGTGAGACGGGACTGCTAGGACGAGCTAATGGAAGCTGTATCGACTCTACCTGCCTTGAATTGAGCAGCAAACACGAACAGATCCGGTTAACTAAACACCACAAAGAGCATCTTAGATACGATAGACCGGTGTGACTGGGGGGGGGGGTGAGCCCTGCCTGAAAACAGCAGCAATGAGCAATGAGGAGAAAAAAAACTTAATGAATGAATCATATAGTATGAACCATGTAGTATGAACCATGTAGTATGAACCATGAGTCATGAACCATGTTGTATGAACCATGAGTCGTGAACCATGTTATATGAACCATGAGTCATGAACCATGTTGTATGAACCATGAGTCATGAAAAATATTGTATGAACCATGAGTCATGAACCACGTTGTATGAACCATGAGTCATGAACCATGAGTCATGAACCATGTTGTACGAACCATGAGTCATGAACCATGTTGTATGAACCATGTAGCGCTCTATCTAATAACAAATCTTTACGTCTAGTTTAAAATCGTTATTATATATAAATATATATATAATATTATATATATAATATATATATACATGTATATATATATATATATATATATATACATGTATATACATGTATATATATATATTATATATAATATTATATATATATATATATATATATATATATATATATATATGAACATGTATATTCGTCATTATCATCTTCCCTTGAATCTCAATCTATATATATATATATATATATATATATATATAACATAGTATATACATAAATTATTTACCGGATTTTACGATGATATTGGTATATGGGGGAGGATGCATCTTCGTGAGAGGAGTAACAAAGTGATAAGTCAGGCATAGAAGGAGCGCTCTTTATAGAGCGTGAAAGCATCATATGCACAATGCAGGAATATGTACATTGGAATTGCCAATCTTACAGAACACTAGAGAGAGCGAAGAACTCCCTCAATCCAGTGTGAAAGCAGTTGAGACGAGCGTCAATGAAATGGTCTCAAAAGCCTACAGCTTATTGACTTGTTTCAGATACAATAAAAGAGACGTGCCGCCTAGTGGGGCATGAATGGGCTAGACGTCGTAACTGATGTCCTTCAGACAATGGCGGCTAAACAATGCGACTGCATTTCATTAATATTAGACTAGCTTTAAATAGTAGGGAATTTCTAGAGTCCAAGCATCATCGTGTCTAGTCTACTTTTAATAGAGATATTGTTTCCAGAGATAACCTTAGAATGTTAGAACTTTTTATGAAAGGGACTTTTTATTTGTTATGAGTCATACAGAACTATAATATTCAATTAGCCGATTATTTGCTGGATAGATTAATTGTTGAATCCCCCGAGAATAACGGTACATCGAAAGGATTGTTAGACGACTTGGAGATCCACTCGTATGTAGACATGAAGAGGAAAGCGGAAGATAGAGAAGAGTGGAAGCGTAATATACCATGGACCTGTCAGTAGGCAGTGCACTAAGAGAGAGCGAGAGAGAGATTAATTGATCTCCCGTTTGACTAATTGGTTTTATGGACCGACTAATAGATTGAGCAACCGATTCTTTCGTAACGTATCTTTTGAGTACAGTAATTTAAGTGCGCACTATACAATCTTTACTTCACCAAACTCATGGCAGTAAGAAACACATGCAATAGAAATTAAACACAACATAAATCCATGTAAAGAAAAATAGAAAAAGTAAATAAAAAAGTAAATAAAAAAGACTATTTCATGGCATCTACTTTGTCGACTTTTAAAACGCACACAGTTTTTGATAGGTCCTCACGCTTAATCTGAACGCCACTCTATAGGAAGACCTGGGGAAGATAGGGGGAGTGGCTCAGGTGAGCGGGGGTGACGAGGGGGAGGGGTGAGCTTGATTGGATTAGGGCGACGATCTGTCACCGGTAACTTTATACAATGTTAAGAAACTTCTCGACTTGATTCAGTTACCGCAACGACATTGGATTTGTCGCTGCCGTTAGATCGTCTAAGAAAAGCGTGGCCCTAGCTCGCTACTGTTACAACGTCCCTCTAGACGTCACTACTGCGTGGCTCTCTAGACACCACTACTACGTGGCCCTCTAGATGTCACTACTACGTGGCCTAATCTCGCCACTCTTACAACGTGATCCTCTAGACGTCACTACTGCGTGGCCCTCTAGACTCTCAACCCAGGCAGTGCGATATTTCGAGTATAAAAGACTGAATTCGATACGTCGTTAGCTCTGTTCTCTCTATTCAGAGACTACTACAGATATCAGTAGCTCCCCACACTTCTATTATTCTAATCCCTGTAGCTTCTATACACCACACTGTATAATGTAAAACATCGAACGTCTTCTTTCCGGTTCTTCTCGACAGCATCATTCAGATTGCAGACACTAATGCAGATAGGATCTGACCTTGACGCAGGGAATAATCTTGAGAAGTTGTATCGACGCTTCCTGTTGATATATCCCTTGATTTCATGGCGACAAATGTGCTGACATCATGTGGTGCTGTGATAATGTCGTATAATGATGTCCAAAACTGCTCAAGATGATGATGATGATGTTCAGATTTTAAGACTGATAAGGCTGATAAAGCTGATAAGGCTGATAAGGGAGATACTAAACCACACTGGCCTCACTTTCACACAGATCTCATATGCATTGTATGAAAGTGGGTCCAGAGTTGTCCCATATCTCCAGTTCACCTTGACACATTTCTCAATGTAGGTCAAGGTAGGTTGATTGTTTCTAGGTCCCACTGACATAGTTCCTATTCCATTTCAAGGCGTATGCGTTCCTCCAGGGTTCCGGATTCAGATAGGGTTCAGGATAAGATCCAGCTCCTCTACAACTCCTCCACCAGACGAACGTCATACTGAAAAACTTCTTCCGCATTCTTTTATTTTTTTCTTTTTTTTCCTTTATCATACGCAAATCACAATTGGCATTCGCAATAAGCAGTTAGAGTGCATGAACGGAAATAAAGGCCCTCAAGTGGCACTTACATATTCCGAATTTAAAAATGCAATCATTTGCATTAATTATTAATTATTAATTATTAATTATGTTCAATAAAATCCTTAGCATAGGCCATAATTATGTGCCTATAATTATTTATATATTGTTTACGATTATTATTTTTATATGTCGATCTCTTGATTCCGAGCGTTATATTGTCAAATGTGTAGTAGTTACTGCTCAGCTCTCTCTAGCTAGCTTCACTAGCAGGAGAACTTCAGCTAAAAGCATTCAAGTCTCACATCAATCTAACCAATTTTTGCCTAATTTCTCTTCGTTTGTATGGAAATTTCTATCGGCCAGTAAATTGCAGCAGATTAGCCTCTCCTCTCCATTCACCCGGTACAGCAATTAAACTCAATTCCTCCTTCAGCTCTTCTCTCCATTCACAAGTCTCAACGTTTATGAGTCAAAATCGAACTAACCGCTCTAGCAATTAAGAGAAATTGCTTCAAATTCTAAAGTCAATCTTCTGCGCTCAAGTGTTTTCACTGAGGCATTGTCGAGCCCTTGTTTTACTTCTCTCCTTTTCTCATTCCGGTTCTCTCACTCTTAACAGTACGGCTTTGCTTCAAGCTGTAAGGTTGCTTATCGGTTTAGCTTTGAAAAGAGGGAAGCTCGATGTTGACATGGACGACGGATGTGATATTGGAAGCTATACAGTACTATTGGTATTAAATTAATACTATTGGTATTGAATTAGTAGTGTTGGTATTAAATTAGTAGTGTTTTTATTTATATGAGAAGTTTAGCAGAAGGGAGAAGTGAAACAGTGAGTAGGATAAGGTTTTAGAATATCTTCACCGTAGAGTAAACTAGAGTAAACTGCAAAGTGGACCTGCCGAGGGGCAAATGTTAAAGCTGGTAAAAGCTTAGGTTAACGTCAGTTTTCTCGCTCGAAAGCGAAGTCAGTGACGGGCGAGCTCAGGATTTGAACCCCTCACATACTGATCTGCGGTCGAGTAACTTACCGACATCGCCACTGGCTCCAGACAAACGACAGAAGAGAAACAACTGAATGATGATATGTTTCGATATCTTAACATTATTTACGACACAGGGGCCCACCTCTTTATCGGCAGAATCCCACAAGAAGAATGACCTGACATGCTAGATGATTTAAAGATCCACTCGTATGATATGAAAATAAGATATGAAAAGAAAACGGAAGACAGAGAAGAGTTATATACCTTGAACCTGCCAGTGAAGAGAGAGAGAGAGAGAGAGGGAGAGAGAGAGAGAGTGAGAGAGAGATTATTATTTATAGCAGCTAATATTAAAGTTTTGCAATGGAACTGCATACTCTAAGGTTAGATCAATCGTCAGGTATTTTTCTCGTATGTCCACAAACAGCACTGTCTCACCACTTCCACCTCAAACAATTGCACTCCCTTCTCTCGCTCTACCCCACTGAGGAAAACCTGTGAATCCTATCTCTTGATCTCTCACGCTTACTGGAGTTAAAAGCTTTAATACTTCTCAAATACTTTTAGTCCATCTCATACCGACCACTTCCGGTCTCAACTTCCGGTCATCCGCTTTTAATCCACTACGGCGGAAAAATATGGCGGCTGAATTCATTTCCGGTTTAATATGGGATGACTGCGGATCTACGAACCATATCGGCATAGATAAAGCATGGGATTCCTCAGTAGAATAAAGAGAGTGAGAGAGAGGGAGAGGAGGAGAGAGGGAGAGAAAGAGGGAGAATGACAGAGAGAGAGAGAGAGAGCGAGAGAGAGAGAAGAGAGAGAGAGAGAAGAAAAAGAGGGAGAGTGACAGAGAGAAGGGAGAGAAAGAGAAATGAGAGAAGAGAGAGAAGAGAGAAGAGGGCAAATGGAGAATTAGAAAAGGGAGCAAATGATTTTATAGTGAAACATACAATCATT
>CAJHZI010000419.1:292500-405000 GCA_905160935.1 Enchytraeus crypticus | reverse complement strand
GAGAGATACATGCGGATTAGGTCAGAGTACCTTATGGATAGGAGGAGGAGATTGGAGTAGACTAGAGTAGCATATGTTGGAAGAAAAGAGATCGAAGTGCGTGGGAGGGTGGATGAGATGATATGCGTGTTAAGACACTTGGGGCAGATGAGCAAACGAGACTCTGGGGAAATCTGGAACAGACTTCCTTCCATATATCATCAGGAATTGTTCCGAAGAGTATTCACCTATCATAGCCTGTGGGGTGAGGATCAATAGATGGCAAATCAGTGGAGCTAGTGGATCAGTATGTGCTGGGTTCAAATCCCGGGCTCGCCCGTCACTGACATCGCTTTCGAGTGAGGAAACTGACGTTAACATTAGCTTTACCAACTTTATCATAGCCTGAAGGGTGGAGGCAATAGAGGCAAATCAGTGAGGCTAGTTAAGTGGATTCACCTATCATAGAAGGTGGAGACAATAGGTAGTAAGTAAAATAAAGTAAATAGAGCCAAGTGTGTGAAACATTTTAATTGATGACGGTAACGGCCTAAGTGATGGAAAACAATGGAAAACAATGGAAAACAACGTGAAAAAATCGAGGGCCTAATCATAAAATGAATTAGCACATCAAAGAGTTTCAAGAGAGCAGAACAAATCGTGGAAATATTATTCATTAATATAATATTAATATTAAGTAATAATGACTAATTATTGCATAATATATCATGACATCCCCTTGTTGTGCTCGGGTGTGGTTGGACCACTGCAGAATTGGGCAACCGCAAACAATCTGCCGCGTGTACATAAGAGGCGACTAAAGGCAGGAGCCGAGGATGGCAATAGGGGACCCACCTCACCATGAAATATTTTCCCCATGATTAAATGGTAATTAATCCACCAAACTGAGGAAAGCACCGGGAAATCATCTCAGAAGCCATATTTTTCCCAAGCTATAGGTTACATAAGGTATGGATAAGGCATAGACTTTGTGAAGGGATTGACTTGTTGATCTAAGGATTGCTCTTACTGGAGCGAGAAAACAGCCTTCGAGTGTGAATATGTACCTTGAACCTGCCACTTGGCAGCGCACTGAAGAAGAAGAAGAGATAATAAATGCATACAAGTAGTTTAGTTTGTGGCCGCTTGCTGTATATAATTTAGCGATTTGTTCATACGAGGAAGGTAAGAGAAATGACGAAAACGCTTGTAAATTAAACCGGAGACAAGAATGGTCATTTTAAACTGTAATCATTGTCATATAGGATCATTTATTAGTGCTGGAGTCATTACCTATTATTGTCGATGCATTTATTTGTATGTTGACATACTGTATTCACAACGGCATCCATGACAACAACAACACATGCGAGGGGAGGGGAGGGGATTTAAGAGTTTCTTATGAAGCTGTTGCTGCTTTATTGCAGCTTCACACAAAGAAGTTAATCCCTTCCGTGATACTGAAGCACGATAGATCTGAATGCATTATGAGAGTAGAGAGAGAGAGAGATAGAGAGAGAGAGAGAGAGAGAGACATGGAGAGAGGGAGAGGGAGAGAGAGGAGAGAGAGAGAAAAAGAGGGAGAGAGAGAAAGAGAGAGAAAAAGAGAAGGAAAGCGAGTAAGTGAGAGAGAGAGAAGCAAAGTATGAAATAATAAATTGATAAGAAAATATAATTTAAAAATTGAGAAATAAATTATACAAAATGCATTTCAGAAACATTATACAATATGGAAGGCTGATGCAGAACGTGTTAAACATTCGTCAGGTTCTCTTGTACTAAACCTTGTAGAGACAGGATGCAGCAATATTTTTAAATGTTGATCCATGAAAAAGATCATTTAATGGTTTTAGTGAAATAAAACAAAGATTCGTTATTTGTCGATTTGTATGGACTCGGCTGTATTTGTGTTCAATAATTTTGAATTAATTAATTATTAGTACAAATCAATCTTTCTGCGACAACTCAATTGTGCATCAGTTAGATAAGATAATATAACTTACATCAGTTAGATATTATAGATAATTTATCAGTTAGATAAGATAGTATAACTCTATTAGATATTCTAGAGAATTTATCAGTTAGATAAGATACTAAAAATCCACATCAGTTAGATAATCTAGAAAATTCATCAGTTAGATAAACTATACATCAGTTAGACAAACTATACATCAGTTAGATAAACTATACATCAGTTAGATAAACTACACATCAGTTGGATAAACTATGCATTAGTTAGATAAACTACACATCAGTTAGATAAGCTATACATCAGTTAGATAAACTACACATCAGTTAGATAAGCTATACATCAGTTAGATAAACTACACATCAGTTAGATAAACTACACATCAGTTAGATAAACTACACATCAGTTAGATAAGCTATACATCAGTTAGATAAACTACACATCAGTTAGATAAACTACACATCAGTTAGATAAACTACACATCAGTTAGATAAGCTATACATCAGTTAGATAAACTACACATCAGTTAGATAAACTATACATCAGTTAGAGATTATGAATAATTAGCAGTTAGTTCTTAAATATCGATTGATAAAAGCGACTGATCGAAGCTTAAAGAAGTAGAACATACAGAAAGGTGTACTCTTAGTAGAACATACAGAAAGGTGTACTCTTAGTAGAACATACAGAAAGGTGTACTCTTAGTAGAACATACAGAAAGGTGTACTCTTAGTAGAACATACAGAAATGTGTACTCTTAGTAGAACATACAGAAAGGTGTACACTTAGAAGAACATACAGAAATGTGTACATTTAGAAGAACACACAGAAATGTGTACACTTAGCAGAACACACAGAAAGGTGTATACTTAGAAGAACATATAGAAAGATGTACATTCATTTTAGATGTATACTTAGAAGAGCACACAGAAAGGTGTACACTTAGAACAACATACAGAAAGATGTACACTTAGAAGAACATACAGAAGGATGTACACTTAGGAGAACATACAGAAGGATGTAAACTTAGAAGAACATACAGAAGGATGTACACTTAGAAGTACACGCAAAATTGTTTACTCTTAGAATAACATACAAAAGGGTGTACACTTAGTAGAACATACAAAAGGGTGTACACTTATTAGAACATACAGAAAGGTGTACACATAGAAGAACATACAGAAGAATGCTCAGAAGGGTGACTTGTAATAATTGATAAAAGACGGCAGGCAGAACTTAAAAGGATTTCTCAAGTCGACTCAATCCGATTACCTTTAACTCTAGATGTCGGATGTCGTGTAGACGCTGGGAGGGACGGGGGGTTCTGCTTTAGAAAAAGTGAAACTTACTCCCAACTTCAGGGAGAAGAAATTAAAATTTGAATAATTTGATAGGTTAAGGTATATTATGAGGAAAAGCTTTAACCATGTAAAACAATGTTTAAATTTAATTAATTATAATGTTGAAATTAATTAAGATTTCGTAGCATGGCCAAGGACTAGTGGACTAGATGGACTAGTGGAGACTGTGAAGTAGATATTCTAGTGGAGTAGATGTAATAGGATTCAAACCTTGGCCACGCAATAGTAGCATCCAACGCTACAATTATATGTTAAATATATGACTCCGCTTATTAAACTTTCATAGACCTATTATTCTCTGGCTAGAGCCAGTGGCGATGTCGATAAGATATTATACCGCGGATCAGTATGTGCGGGATTCAAATCCTGGGCTCTCCCGTCACTGACATCGCTTTCGAGTGACGAAACTGACGTTAAAATTCCATTTTTTGTTCTTGGTAACTATTTCATGATAATATCCTACATCGATCATCCTGAAGAGATTCCACGCCCCAGAAATTCCGGTGGATTTTAAGTCCACCTCTCACGGCTGCATCAGCTGCAGACCTTTCATCAGTTAATCCCATCCATGGACATCCACGGACACAGTGTCCACTCCAACCCACGCCTATTGTGTGAGTTCCGCTCCGTGCCAACTTATATTACATTTAATACGCGGCTTCCTTTAACTGAGTGGCTACATTGTAGAACACTATACAGCCGATAAGTTTCGAATCGATATGAAATGGTTGATTTGAATTAAAGGAAGCCTAGATATTTAAGCCAATAGCTTTTCGCACGTTAACATTTGATTGAGAAATAGACGTTAAACTTAATAGGGTACATTTACAAGGCGTGTTCAGTCGATCAACTAGTGCTTGGTCCAGTCTGTATAAATACAGATCTATACATCAGATTTCTCATCAGATATATCTGATCGTGTGCGGGACCTCTAAAATTATTTGAGCAGGTATAACGAGAGAGAGAGAGAGAGAGAAAGAGAGAGAGAGAGAGATAACCACGATCATTTATTTGTAACTGAATCAAAATATACACAACGCGCATAAAACGAGACAAAACACAAATAAACGGCAGTAAGAAAGAGCACAATTGAGCTCTATCGAGATGACTACCTGAAACACGGAAACTTAACATATCAACACAGGATCGTAAAAAATGAGAGAATATAAACATTAATAATCTTAATAGCTTTAAATTGTAAAGAGCAAAACATTGCGAACTAAAGCAGGAACAAAGATTTGTAAAACTAATAATAATCCGAGGTCTTACCCATTGTAGATGTCCTGTAGAATCAACTGAGCTCTCTTTATATACAGCGCCATCTCTGCTTGGCTTCTATCAATTCCTCCTCCTCAACTTCTGTAGCACCTCAGCTTCTTGATCAAATCTATGCTTCCACGTCCAGTCTATTCTATATCAAACTCATTTCATTAGATCCTCTCTTGAGTGTCAGTGACGACGGTAGCATTTTAGACTAAATTTCGTTAACTGTTTCGACTTTTCAACTGCGACTAAAAGCAAGGTCAGACGCTTCAAGAAAATTTCCCGTTGATTAGGTAAATTTTCAAATCTCTTTCTAAATTAAAATCGAGATTTAACTAGCGAGTTATTTATCTCTGAAGTTCAACGACCACTAAATTTTGTCGTTTTCCGTTGTAGAACAATGAAGGCAGTTTTTGCAATTTAGGCTTAACATTTAAAATCAGATTAAATTAATAATGAAAAGTGTCTTTAGGCTTTTTTCAGTGAAATTTCAACAGCTTGGTGACAAAGCCTCCAGAACCCGGACAACATTTTCTCTTCTCAACTGTGAACGAAGGTAGACGAGAATATTAAATAACATTCATAAAATTTACTCAAAATTAAATTAACAGGCGACAAAATTTCGCAAGGGTGCAGTTGACTCAGACAGTTGTATTAATTCAGGGAAGGCCTATCGTAGTGAGACCATAGACATAGATTCATAGCAGAATACCTGTGGTTCGTGATGACAACGAGCAGTGGACGTGCCATTCGGCTCCGTCCAGTATTAGAATCGTTGAATCTTTTCAGACGCCATTTTATCTGATTCTTCCGGAAGAAAATAAGTGAAGAGAGATTTAAAATATTCTAGTAATTTTATTAACTATTAGAAATAAAATAAAATAATATTTTATTACCTATTGGAAATAAAATATAATAATAATATTACTATTACTATTAATAATATTACATTATAATATTACTATAATATTACTATTATTATGAACAGAAAGCTATTAGAAATAAAACTATTAGAAATAAAATATTATAATAATATCATTAACTATTAGAAATAAAATCTCATTATAATATCATTCACTATTAGAAATAAAATCTTCAAAAATAAAATTTCCAATATTATATAATATTGGAAATAAAACAGGCCTAGTAGTTACGGAATATATTTATACGCAACTACCATTCTCTTAACCATTTCTACCATTCAACTACCTTAGTAGTCTTTAAACTGCAAATGTTATTTGTAAGGTTATTAGAAGAAGAAATTGAGTTGAATTTTATCAGAGAGTCATCTTCTTGTCAGGAAACCGTCTGTGACCTTGACTATATTAGAGACTATGTGGACTAATATAACGCCTTCGTCTAGATCCTGTTACAAGATAGGACAGATAATGTCTGAGGTCTACGTCTAGATCCTGTTACAAGATAGGACAGGTAGTGTCTGAGGTCTGGGTCTACGTCTAGATCCTGTTACAAGATAGGACAGGTAGTGTGTGAGGTCTGGGTCTACGTCTAGATCCTGTTACAAGATAGGACAGGTAGTGTCTGAGGTCTGGGTCTACGTCTAGATCCGGTTACAAGATAGGACAGGTAGTGTCTGAGGTCTACGTCTAGATCATGTTACAAGATAGGACAGGTAATGTCTGAGGTCTGGTCTACGTTTAGATCCTGTTACAAGATAGGACAGGTAGTGTCTGAGGTCTGGTCTACGTCTAGATCCTGTTACAAGAAAGGACAGGTAGTGTCTGAGGTCTGGTCTACGACTAGATCCTGTTACAAGATAGGACAGGTAATGTCTGAGATCTGGTCTACGTCTAGATCCTGTTACAAGATAGGACAGGTAATGTCTGAGGTCTGGTCTACGTCTAGATCCTATTGCAAGAAAGGACCGGTAATGTCTGAGGTCTAGGTCTACGTCTGTCAGTCAAGTTTTGAAAGTCAAAGAGGGCGGATGATTTGAGACGTCGAACAGAAAGCTGTATTTTAGAGATTAAAGGAGAAAAGTTACTTTTTAGAATTAAGGTATTAGATTGAGTTATACGGTAGATTAGAGGGTGTGAAGTATTAGCAATTAGTTTTTAAGACTGTATTGATGAATGTTGTTTTCTGAGATGTAAGACTGTACTGTAATAAATGTATTTAATAATTAACGTAACTCCATGTGTCATAATCTAATATTCACTTAGACAGACTTTATTATCGAGGTTGTAATATAATTTAGAACTGGATTTCCCTTCATATACTTTCTACTGTAAACTGTAAACCTTAATCTTTAAACTTGAACAACCCCTAATCGACTCCTTTTGCAATTAATTACAAAATTGATTATCTGCTATACTTCAGTGTATAATCCAAAGAATTTTATTACATTCAATAACTCCATGTAGAATTATTTTCGCAGATATGATAGACGGAATAATTCATAGTAAAGAAAACGTCAAATCTTACGTCATGTTAATTAAAGTAGCTTCTTATAACATTCACACACGACTTAGTACCTATATTAAAGAGAGACGGGAGGCTTTTCCTGTAAATTCTTACCCTGTCCTCCATTTGCCGTCTCCTTCAGTCCGAAAGTCAGTGAGATAGTCAATCAGACGTAGAGAAACTGAGTGAGAGTGAGTGAGAGAGAGAGAGGAGAGAGAGAGAGGATTTGTGGAGACAGGTAGGCAGCGGAAGACTGTCATTGGTCGAAGAGTTTTCTGTGGCTGCCTCAACAGCAGCTTCAGCAGCTTCACCAGAAGCAACACTAGTAATAGTAGTACAGTAGCAGCAGCAGCATCAGTAGCAGCAGCAGCAGTATGATAACAGTAGCGGTGGTATCGGCAGCATAAAAACAGCAGTAACGGCAGCAGCAGTAGTAACAGCTGCTGCAGCAGCAGCAGTATGATAACAGTAGCGGTTGTATCAGTAGCATAAAAACAGCAGTATTAGTAACAGCAGCAGTAGTAACAGCTGCAGCAGCAGCAGTGTGACAACAGTAGCGGTGGTATCAGTAGCATAAAAACAGCAGTAACAACAGCAACAGTAGTAACAACAGAGGTAGTAGTAACAGCTGCAGCAGCAGCAGCTAGTAAAGTGTAAGAAAGGAAGTGCATGACCCGAGCACTAAGCGTGAATATATTGTAGGCTCTCGAGTAACTGTAACATTCAAATGGCCTAGTCAAGAAGACCTAGTCTATCGCTAAAGTATTGTACAATGTATATTTACTTGGCTACTATTAAAACTAATAATTCTTTTGTTTCTTAGTGCCATATTATTTATACTTATGGTGGAGTTATATGTCGTGAACTTTCCAATGGGCTGTAGACAGAGACAGAGAGAGAGAGAGAGAGAGAGAACATCTGATGGAGCCTAAAGGGGTTTATACCATTTTAGACGAAGACAACAATATTTTAAGTTTTGGTTTCTTATATTTGCATAAGCCTATATATCGAAACTAAGCACTTGAGCTGTTTGACACAAGTCTAAACTGGCGCTATTATGTAATTCTGTTATTTATAATTAGTTTAAGTTTTAAGTATTGATATCCTATGATCTATTGGTGCCTCATTCATTAGTGTTAAAATTGACAAATCATATAAACTTTATTGATTGAACACTCCATTGTCAATGCAACACAGTGGCGCTATTATATAAGCAACACGTTGTCGTCAGTGCAACACAGTGGCGCTATATATAAGCAACACGTTGTTGTCAGTGCAACACAGTTGCGCTATTGTGAGACAGATCGGTTGCTGTCGATAAAATCAGGAAGTGGAGAGAGTTTTGGAGGGACTTGGGACGGATGTGAAAGAGGGAGTGTCCATTAGTCGAGCAAATCTAAGCTCATTCTTCTAGAGGGATTGCGAGAATTTTCCAGGAGAGAGGTGCGTCATTGTCAAAATAGCTCAGTGTGTAGAGCGTCAGATAACAACGTCACGTGATTATAAACGAGCGATCAACAGATACAGTCTAATCTCCTGAGTTCAATTCCCGGTCGAGGTAATAGGGGAAGAACTTTCTGACATTCAGTAAACCGGTAAATGGATAGTGGACTAAACTCTTAATGGCTTGAATGCGTGATAGGCTACGATTCTTATTTTACATGTATATAAACACGCGCTTATGCTTATTAGTCCGATATTCTAGGGGTAAGTTTAGTAATGTATTTCTTAATTGGTAAGCCTCGCGTTTTAAATAAATATAAACACTTTACTAGTTAATGGCTTACACTTAAGGAGGCTGAATGGTTTTCTGAAGGAAACGCCTATACTCGGCGCAGTGTTAAAACAATGTTTTAAGAAAAATAATCAGGTGGTTAATTGCCCTGCACATTCGATGTCGGTATGTAACTTGGATTGGGGTGGCTCTAATATATCTGAGTATTAAGAACAGACGAGAATTGAGCTATATGATTTGTATAGACTGCTCAATAATGACAACCTAGATAAGTCATATGAAAATTATCCTGATTTAGTTAGTCAGGAAAGTATTAATGGTATATATAATCAAATAATTTTTATTTTGAAAAATTGCTCTCTCAGAACTATTAAAAGAAAAAAGTTGTACGCAAATTCTGGTTGGATAAAGAGTTAAATCAAATCAAACAGGAATCTATAAAGCAATTCAAATGCTGGATCAATGCTGGTAGACCTAGCGAAGGCAGCTTATACGATAATAAAATTAAAGCAAACAAAAACTATAAAAGGGCAGTAATTGCAAATAAGCAAAAATACAAAAACAAAGTATCAGAAGAACTACAATCTAATTTGCTTACCTCGAGTAGTTCAAAATTTTGGAGAAGTTGGAAAGGTTACTTTCCGAAGCAAAAAACAATGTAATATTGCTATCGACGGATTTAATAAGGATATTGAGATTGCTAATGTTCTAGCCAGTAGTTTTAAAAAAGCCTGTACTCCTAACTCGATGGAAAAACACCAAACGTTTCGAGATATTTACTTTAGTAAAAAAGAAATGTCTGTAAATTCAGATAATATATGCGGCATTGAAGTAGGAATGATTGACAATGCAATTGATAGAATTAAAACAAATAAAGCCCCGGGGGCACACGGTTTAACAATTGAGCATATCGCTTACGCCCATCCGTCTCTAATTATAACTCTAAAAAATCTCTTTAATTTAATATTGAAACTGGGCAAGGTTCCAGATTCTTTCGGTGCTGGTGTTACTGCGCCAATACCTAAATTTAAGGTTACAAAAGAAAATTATCTACGGATGATTATCGTGCTATAACTATATGCCCAATAATATCTAAAATTTTTGAGTACTGTATTATTAAGTATGTCAATTTTGAAACCTCTGCTAGGCAGTTCGGTTTTAAACAGAAAGTTGGGTGTATTAACGCTGTGCATAAACTTAGAAAAGTTATTAATTATTTCACTAACAGGAATACCACCGTTAATATTGAAGTAATCGATCTCAAAAAACCTTTCGATAAGTGCAGTGGATATGGGATTTTATGCATGCTACAAAATAAAGGTTTAAATAGATGTATTTTAGATGTGTTGGAAAATTGGTTTTCCAAAAACTCAACCACTGTTAAATGGGAAAACTGCATGTCTAACTGTGTGTACCTTTAGTATCAAACGTCAAACGAGGAGGAGTTCTATCTCCCATATTATTTACGCTATATGTAGATAACTTGTTGAATGTGTTGGAGGAATCTAAATTGGGATGTTTCGTCAATTATAAATGTCTGAATAGCTTCGTGTATGCTGACGATTTGATTCTAATCAGTATATCTGTCACTGATTTGCAGATGATGTTTAATATATGTAATAATGTCTTTATTGATTTAGATCTGCCAATAAATACATCCAAATGCCACTGTTTAAGGATAGGTCCAAGGTGTAAATATGTGTGCTCTCCGTTAAGCATTCAAGGAGTAAATATTAATTGGGTTGATTCTATTCAATACTTAGGAGTCACTATCTGTAAAGCGAAGTATTTTAAATGCCAATGGGATGAATCTAAAGGAAAATTCTTTAGAGCCGTTAACATAATTTTAGGAAGGTTAGTAACAAAGGCAGCTGAATATGTTATTCTTACATTGATCAATAGTCATGAAGTGTCAGCATTGCTCTATGGCACACCTGCTGCAACCTTGCGAGAGACAGAGTTAAGGAGTTTTAGCAATGCATATGATAGTGTCTTTACAAAGATCTTTCATACAACAGACAAAGCAGTAATAATGTGGTTACAATACTATTTCGGTTTCTTGCCTCTAAATATTTTGTATGATTACAATAGATTGAATTTTTTAAATAAGCTAGTTAAAGACGGTGAATTAAATAGAGGGATTGATTTGGATCATTTAGATTACTTAGCGTTTGAGAAATTACAAAGGAAATATAATATTTTAAATGATGATTCTGTTGCTACTATAAGATTTAAACTGTGGATCTTCTTTGAAAAAATGTTAACTACGGAATCTACATCTAATTTTGATTAGTACATGGAACTGTTTATTGTATGGTTTACAATACATGTATGTTATCAAATCTGTTAGACTAAATTTGTGCATATCGGCTAATTTCTGTCTTTTTCGTTTATTTTTAGTTTCGTTTTGTTTGTTTTTATATTTGTGTCTGCCATATAATGGTGAATAAAAGAATATATATATATACTGAAGGAGATGAATGGCTTTCTCTGTTTACAAGAAACTCTTAAATCTTAACACAGCATTCTAACGTCCGGGAAAACTAAATGAGAGGAGTAGATGTCCTCCACTCTACCCACCTTCTCTTTCCACTCTTCCATCCTATCCGCTACAGCCTCCACTTGTTGTGTTAGCGAGACATTTAAAACTGTTTGTTGTGCTATCCGACCCTCACAATAACACCATTATACGCCGCTGTCCATCAATATTGGCGCTACCTTCAATGCTTCAAACTCGGTCGAGTGACTGGCTCAGGTAGCACATTTTAATTCATAATGTGCCTTCAGATATACACTAGATGTTCACCTATGTAAGTTTTTGACAGAATGATCATACACTCGTGAACAGACATCGTGAACATTTCTTTGATGAACTGGGCACTTCACTGATGAATTGAGCATTTCTTTGATGAATTGAACACTTCACTGATGAATTGAGTACTTCACTGATGGATTGAGCACTTCCTTAATTAATTGAGTACTTCACTGATGAATTGAACACGTCATTATTTTAACATGAATTCAATCTTCAATTCGTTATCAATTTTGTTGTAGACAACAGTAGTAAAGTGTAGGTAATTGTGCTTCTTTTTTGTAATTTCTATAGAATTAAATTACACTCGTAGACACCTAGTGCACACAAGTAGCATAAATTATATTAAATTATTTAATTTAATTTAATTTAATTGCGCCGAGGAAATAAGACTCTTGCAAATTTGAGAACTCTTATATTTGCAAAGCCTCTAATAAAGGCTGCGTTGTTTGCTCTGTAGTGAGCACAATTTTCTATAACTGCATTTATTGTATATCGCATATAATGAAGAAAAGTAGATCTGCCTATAGTCTCATCTGGTGAATGAATTAGTTTATCTGGAAATTCTCTTTAATCGTCCAGTGGCGACCACTAGCGAATAAGTTGTCAATGTTTTGACTACTGGCGACATCTGCAATAATGCAAATTTATTAGTTTATTAGTGAGAAATATTTTATAGAGGGCGCCCAGTGACATGACATCAAGTGCAACGAGAAAGCGAACGTTAAATCTTCAGAAACTGACTGCTAAAGCTAGGTATTATTTAATACTTTTAATTAAAAGTTTAAATCTTTCACCAATTAAGAAGCCCAAATTCATTTGTATTAGCCAGCTTCACAGGGTTTTCTAAGCACGATCACTTGGATCATGCTACTCAAACTTTACCAATTGAGATTGCTACTAAATCAATTTAGGACTGATATAAATGTATTAATGTAAAGTTTTCATTAATTATCTGTCCTTAAAGTCATAACTTAAAGTGTATGATCACGTAACTTAATATAGTTGAAGGTAACTGGTTATATTAGAATTATATTTCAATTAATAATGTAATTGATAAAATTCAGTTTATAAATAATTTTATTGATTCTAATAAGCTGCGCATTACATCCATTATAATCTAATGTTCTTTGTAAAGCATAAATGTTCATGATTAAATTGGTCAGCAGTAGCGCTCTAATTGTTATTAACTTTCTTGTTGACGACTGTTGTTGTGATCGATACTGTCGTGGGCGACAGTAGCACTCAAATTGTTGCTGTTGTCACACTTCATCTAAAAGAGGCTAAAAATATAAATTCCAGGAGAATATCCAAGGTGCCGATGCTGAACCTACGAGCTCATGAATATTCACAATAGACCGCCATCTTGTAAAAATCGTCGGTGGATTTGGATTTTTAAGGCGAACAAAAGCTCGAGAATTTATCTTCTCCAGCCGGAGACGTTTGATCAACCGGATCGGCCCCTTTCCGTCTAAATACCTCCGTGGCGCTCCATCGGTCCCTGGCCGGAACCTTTTCTACGCAATTTCCCGAAGAACGTACCGCCGTAAGTGATACTTCGATGTGTGTTGCAATGTCCAGGTTTAGAGATGGCGAAATCCCAGGTTACATAATTATTGCAGACCGGATTAGATTCGTTATATTGAATCTTGCAGTATATTGGAGAGTGAGAGCTTACATTAGGATACTGGAGTATTACTGTGTTATAATCTTGACGATATTCGCGGATTACTTTAAATTTCAATATATTGCTGTAATTTTATGTTAATGAATGTGAGATATGCCATTTAATGTATTCACTGACATTGTTTTATGAAGATTTTGTCTTGAAAAGCAGATGCACTTTCAATAGGCTATTATGTCTGTTGCTTCTCATTGCATTTTTCTCTTGAACTAAAATTAACTATAGCAATATTTCAAATTTCTTTGTTAAAATTCTGTTTATTTATAGGAGTTTAGTTAAATGAACGAAATTCTTCAAAGGAATATTATTTTATATTAGATTTGAAGGATTAGCAGCATCATTAGAAAAGATCTCTGATAATATTATTTTCTGTATGTGCAACGAAATCTCTAATTCGTTTACATTTAATTTACAGTTTTCTGGAAATTAATTACATGAAAACTTCAGTTTCATCAAATGGAATGCAATATAAGCTATGCGCTTCTGCATAAATAAAAGAAGAGGATGTTTGTTGGTCATTTGATAGAAGAATCCATTGATTATGTTGATTGATCAATTGATGTTTTGCAATAACATTCTGTATGACTTTCATTTTGGACTGTAATATACATGTACATGTGTACACATCAATGATTGATTGATTGATTGATTGCAGGCTCTAACGTGGTGTAGGACGTTCAGTGGGCACTAGATATACTCGTCAATGAGCGTTACTGAAACATGTCATCGCTGTCTGGGCAGGGTAGCAGTAGTAAGGGAGACAAGAATCCAAGCAAGTTCAAGACCCTAGATATCAACAGTCTATACAAGGGCACGAGCAACGCTCCTCAGAAACCCACTCCAGGTTTAACTCGGGGATTATGTAACGCTTAAAACAATTGATAATATGTGTAACTTGCGAGTTCTATGCAGTACTTTATGCTGATACATCTATATGTAGTACTAAGTGACGTTGAACTTTGCTTTACCTTAGGCCTTACTACTTAGTGTTGATTGACTGATTGATTGATTGATTGCAGCAGGTAATCGACAGCATGGTTTACAGAGTCTTGGTAAGGTTGCAGTGCGGCGCATGCCACCTCCTCCTAACCTGCCAAGCCTGAAGAGTGAGAACAGCGGCTTAGACCCCAACATTAGCATTGTGCCACAGGGCAGTACAGGTCTGCAGCATCTGCATCCTCTACTTCACTTCAGCTCTTTTCCTGTCTTTTTCTCGTAAAACCGGTAAAGCTAAGGTAAACGTGAGTTTCCTCAAACAATGTCAGTGATGGGTGAGCCCAGGATTTGAACCCCGCACCTACTGATCTGTGGTCGAATAACTTGCCGACGTCGCCACTGGCTTCGTGGTGACGACATCGTTTCTACATAACATACTAGGTTCTCGTGCAGTAGATTTCGGAGAATTTTGTTTGAGATGTTATGTCTTTGTTGTTCACTGATATATAATAATTATTTGATTTTCCTATCTGCTGCTGAACATTACAGAACGATAATTCTGATTTGAGAATTATTATCGAATGCTGCAGATGTATTCTTTGCTGACTGGCGTAAAATTTAAATGCCACAGCTTTTATATCTATATCCTTCTTCTGTTATTTGTCATCAATTATATAGCAGCATATCATAGTTCTATAACTATGGTAGTTGTATTAGAGCCCCCCTTAATTATGATGAGGCTGGTAACTTGTCTCAGTGGTTCTACTGCGGATCAGTAGGTTCAAATCAAGTGTCAGGTTCAAATCAAGCTCTTTCGAGTGCATTTTGTTATTTTTCTGTGCGTAGGATGGAACGACAAGAATCCAGCAGATGTTGCTACGGCTACATCAAAATCTCAACAGCCGCCTGGCTCTACTTGCTCTGCCGGGCAGTCACTTCAGTCATCAGCTGTGGAGCAGCCAGCGGCTGTTCAGCAGAGCAGCAGCACTGCCTCTACAGGCAGCAGAGCAGCACAGGTTTGTCCTAGCTGCCTTGTACAGATAATAATGCTTTCTCTCTCCGCTGTTATCTACAGATCTAACGTGACAGTTGTTGTAGGTTGTCATATGACAGATCTAACGTGACAGTTGTTGTAGGTTGTCATATGACAGATCTATCTGTCATTCATATGACAGTTTGCTATTGGTTGTCCTATAACAGACCCAGAACTGTTGGGTTGTATTAGATTAGCATGGCACTGTATTGTATTGTATTGTAAGTGTGTCTAGCATTGTTTTGTTGTGTAGAGTTGCTGTACTGTATTTTGTTGTGTGTATGATAGGTGAGAGAGGAAGTGGGCGGAGCTGGCACTGGTGGGAGTGTGGCTTCAGGCTCTGGGGGCGGAGCTTCGTGGAGCAGTATAACTTCTGGAGCAAGAAAACAGGGTCAGTATTTAGTAGTTCAGTGTTAGAAAACAGATCGGTATTTAGTGGTTCAGTGTTAGAAAACAGGTCAGTATTTAGTAGTTCAGTGTTAGAAAACAGGTCGGTATTTAATGGTTCAGTGTTAGAAAACAGGGTCGGTATTTAGTAGTTCAGTGTTAGAAAACGGGGTCGGTATTTAGTAGTTCAGTGTTAGAAAACAGGATCAGTATTTAGTAGTTCAGTGTAAGAAAACAGGTCAATATTTAGTAGTTTAGTGTTAGAAAAACAGGTCAGTATTTTTTAGTAGTTCAGTGTAAGAAAACAGGTCAGTATTTAGTAGTTCAGTGTTAGTATACAGATCAGTATTTAGTAGTTCAGTGTTAGAAAACAGGTCAGTATTTAGTAGTTCAGTGTTCACAACTCCCTCTCAACTTCACTCTCTCTCAGTGTTCGGTCCGGTCCAATGGCAGATCCGTAGCCTATAACTCTTCTAAATGCTATCCTTCTCTTTCCATTTCATTTTTCTTTACTTGCAAATTTACTATTGAAACATTTAACATCTGCATCTAAACGCCAAGACTTTTCTCCCTTTATTGTCTCCTTGTGTTACTTCTTTTTTATAGTGATATTTTAATTTTAATTACAGCTTTATTTCTATTACTATACGACTTTTATATTTGTTTAAAGTCATAATAAACAGCAAATGCAGCCTACTTGACTAGAAACTAAACAAATTTATCACGAATAGGGTTACCACGAAAGAGCATAGGCTCTGTGAGGTGATACAGATCTAGGAGAGGTAGGTCTTTCCACAAACCTTGCCCTTTATCGTTTGATCAGCGCCGTTCTTCATTCTGGTTCTTCTGTACAAGAGCCGCGCTTAAGTCTACCTAACAACAGTCGAGCATTGTTCAGTTGTACTCCATCGGCGAAATGATTTATTCGTGTGGGCTCTACGAAATAATGATTGGTAGCATTTTGTACAGCCTAATTTTTGCATTGTGTATTGCATTTTAATGTGTTTTGCGCATAGAGGCATTACGGACACTGTGTAGTTTTGCACTGCCTATTTGAAGTGTTTGCTGATGTTGCAGTGAGCGGATTTCTCGACCAATCGTCTCCGTTTTTCCAGGAGGAATTCCCCACGCTGGCTGTCGGTGCAGAGGAAAAGACGCAGACGGCGCGGAAGGAGGAAGAAAACAAAGAAGTACCGTATGGGCCCGGGCCAAGTCTAAGACCTCAGAGTGCGTACTTCTGCTCTCATTGCATAGATAATGATTCCACTAGATTAATTATTATTATTATTTATTTATTTTTTTTTTTTACCCCGGTGTAAAGAACCTGGGGTTTGATGAAAACGATTCAAGCAATACGTGCTGAATCGCCGCCCGGCTACTCGAGGTCATCAATCGGCTTAAAAGAATTGTTGAAGCAGACTGCATTAAATCTTTGCAAAGTCATGGAAAGCCTTTGCCAAAGAAAAGATGTCTCTTGCGTATCGCCGGTTTGCTCAGCAATAAGTCTGCCTATGCCATTGATAAAGTCAACTCTTTCGGGATTCATCGGGCCCATGGGTTATTATTATTATTACTCATCGTCATCATCATCTTTCCTTAAATCCCAGCTTAACCGGGGTCGGGATACGATTAGACTTTCTCCAATCCTTTTGAAGTTTATCCAGTAATTGCCACAAAACTTAATCGAAGGGATAAATTGTTATTATTATTACTACTTGATTAATTATTATAAATTATTTAGAATAAATAGGATAGATAATTCGACTTGATGGGTTATTACGCCTGAAATAAAGCAATAAATATAAAAATAAAATAAATAAATAAAAAATAAATAAGAAAGCTAATTATTTAGAATAGATAGGGTAGGTACAGCGGTGGGACCATGAATTTTTTAGGAGGGGGGGAGTGCGAGATTTCTTTTTGACGGTGTCCAGTTAGGATTAACATAAGCTTTAATGGTCTATTTTATGTTTGCACATAAAGTCTTGCATGTCTCGCAGTATAGTGTCATGTAATGGTTATGTTTATTATTTACAGCATTTATATTATTATGCATTTATATTATTATAATAATAATAATAGAGGTACGCCTCTTTCCTCACACACAAAGAATAATGTCGGGGACGTCCCCATCACACTACAAATCTATTCTCCCAAACGACTTGAAAATTACATGCTGGAGTAAGATCTAAACACAGCATATGTTAATGGACATTTTGATTCATATTGATTTTAATTATTATATTAAACTATATGAAATATACATATACAGTATATATATATATATATATATATATATATAAAATAAATAATAATATATAAAATAAATATACATGTGTATATATATATATATATATATATATATATATATATATATATATATATATATTAAACTATAATGAAACTATATTCTTTTTCTTCTCTACGATGCTACAGATGTGGCAAGCTGGAGAGCTGGAGGGGGGCGGATATCTCAAAGCTCTCCACCTCCCAGCCCCACTTCCCCCGCCGCAGAGGGGCCCCCTGGTGGGACGAGGGACCGGGGCCCCCCTGGGGGCTCAGGCCCCCCTCTAGATGGACACCCCCCTGAAGGAATGGGTCGGGGTGTGGTTGGTAGTACACAGCAGGGTGGAAGACAGTCAGGGGAGATGCCCCCCATGCCCCCGCCCCACATGATGAACCCAGCGGCCCAGTACCACAGGGCCATGATGATGCACCCTCAGTTTGTTAGTAGTCTGTCCTACTCTGCTCCTCTATACCATCTATATATTGTACTATGTTGGACCGACTTTGCCACTGGACGGAACCAGTGGTGAAGTCAGTAAGATACTCGACTGCAGATCAGTATGTGCTGTGTTCAAATCCTGGGCTCGCCCGTCTTTGACATCGCTTTCGAGTGAGGAATCTGACGTTAACCTTAGTTTTTTGTATATATGCTACTTTATACTGCATATATTTGTGTTGCTGCTCGCTCTTGTTGGTAGTTTATTTACCGGCATACTGTGATACTGTGTGTGCCCTCTCTGTGTGTGTGGTGTGTTTGTAGTTTAGTTTTAACTTATGGAGAAGTCCAGCAATGATGACTGTAGTCATTCAAGCGTTATCATACTTACTATAGAGGTTAAAATTGCCTTGTCCACACTGTGCTAGGTGATCGTTAAATGTGTTGTATTTAATTTAAAATGAGCTTCTAGATGTGATGCCCCTTATGCTGTAGGATTGAGCGAGTGCTATTCCTTGTTCGATTGACTGACTGATTGATTGATTGATTATCTTGGAATGATTGATTGATTGATTGATTGATTGACAGGGCATGAGACCAGGCTATCCACAGAACTTCCACATGTATCCAGGAATGATTGATTGATTCTTTAATTGATTGATTGACAGGGCATGAGACCAACCAGGCTATCCACAGAACTTCCACATGTATTCTGGAATGATTGATTGATTGACTGATTTATTGATTGACTGATTGATTGACTAAATGATTGACTGATTGATTGATTGACAGGGCATGAGACCAGGCTATCCATAGAACTTCCACATGTATCCTGGAATGATTGATTGACTGATTTATTGATTGACTGATTGATTGACTAAATGATTGACTGATTGATTGATTGACAGGGCATGAGACCAGGCTATCCATAGAACTTCCACATGTATCCTGGAATGATTGATTGACTGATTTATTGATTGACTGATTGACGAGGCATGAGACCAGGCTACCCAGGCTATCCACAAAACTTCCACATGTATCCTGGAATGATTGATTGATTGATTGCTTGATTGATTGATTGACAGGGCATGAGACCAGGCTATCCACAGAACTTCCACATGTATCCTGGAATGATTGATTGATTGATTGATTGACAGGGCATGAGACCAGGCTACCCGGGTTATCCACAGAACTTCCACATGTATCCTGGAATGCCTCGTCATCCCTACATGACGATGCCTGACTACAGGTTCTTGTCACTCTTTCTTTCTTTCTGTCTATCAATCAACTGACGCCACCTGTGAAGCTAAACATTTACTGCGTGTCTTCTGCATCTTGTTTTTTCTTATCTACTTCTCGAACTTTGCAATATTTTATTATTCTAATGTGATCTCCAGATATATATAAAAAATTGAAAGCTATTATGTGTCCTATATGCTATTGTAGTAAGCCTCTGTATGACTGTTGGGAGGGGATATGGCGCTATGGCTAGTGTTAGCCTCGGAAGCAAGTTGTCTGCTTTCCAAGCCCAAATAAGTTTACGGCAAATGGAAATATCCCCGGAAGGTTAATCATATATCAAAGCTTACTGCCACAATTTTATAACATATCAACAGCATCTGCTTTTACATTTTTATAATTAGGATCTATGAAACCATATTGCACATTCTGATCATTTTTTCAGATTTAGGGGGGCAGCCCCCGGCATGCGCAGAGAGGGGGGCGGTGAAGGGGAGAGACGCCCCCAGATGTTGCCGTTTCAGCGCCAGTCGATCATAAAGGACAGAGACCTGCAGGAGTTTGACCGGCTGGACATCTCATCCGATGGGCAGGACTGGGCTCGGCCCTCGGGCGATGTAGACTACAGCGAGAGACTCGTGTTTGATGATGAGACGACTGATGAGAGAGCGGTGGATATCAGAAAACAACGGTGCTTTTCTCTCTCTGTCTCTATTTGTCTCGCTCTCTCTCTCACTCTCTCTCTCTCTCTCTACAGCGAGCGACTCGTGTTTGATGATGAGACTGACGAGAGAGCGGTGGATATCAGAAAACAATGGTGCTTGTTGATCTCTCTCTTTGTTTGTTTCTCTGTCACTCTCTTGATCTGTTTCTATTGATCTGTCTCTCTCTCTCTCTCTCTCTCTCTCTCTCTCTCTCTCTTGATCTGTCTTCTCTTTCATCTCATGATATGATAGTGATATGATGTTGTGTGATGATTATGATGATGATAGTCCATAGATAGTCTAGCGGGGGCAGTCCGTCAGATGTTATCTGGGGGCAGTGCGTCAGATGTTATGTGATGATGATGATGATGATGATGATGATGATGTGATGTGTAGAGAGAGCAAGTCAATAGACAGACAGTCTAGCGGGGGCAGTGCGTCAGACGTTATATGATGATGATGATGATGTGATGTGTAGAGAGAGCAAGTCAATAGACAGACAGTCTAGCGGGGGCAGTGCGTCAGACGTTATATGATGATGATGTGATGTGTAGAGAGAGCAAGTCAATAGACAGACAGTCTAGCGGGGGCAGTGCGTCAGATGTTAGATGATGATGATGATGTGTTGTGTAGAGAGAGCAAGTCCATAGACAGACAGTCTAGCAGCGGCAGTGCATCAGATGGAGCTCTGAGCAGCCGCTCCGGCTCATCTCAGCTGCCTCAGCGCCAACAACAACAGCAGGGTTCAGAGTCAGAGAGACGTGGGCAGACATCTAGTGGTACTGACAGGGACACAGAGGAGGACGGCTTCAGAGACACTAGACACGGTGTAAGTTGTAGTGTTCTACTCTTTTAGAAGCATTGCTAATGTTGAGCTCTCTTCATATCAGGGCTTAGCCGCTGAACCGGCTTAGCCACTGAACCGGCTTAGTTGCTGGCCGCTGAACCGGCTTAGTTGCTGGCCGCTGAACCGGCGTAGCCGCTGAACCGGCTTAGCCGGTGAACCGGCTTAGCTGCTGAACCGACTCAGCCACAGAACCGGCTCAGCCACAGAACCGAACGTTTTTCAGCGTCTCTGTTTCAGGCTTCAGTTATTCACCAAGTTAACTGGTAATGCAACTTGTAATTGTGTCATCTTGCTTTGCAGACAGGATTGTTCTGTCTCGTTGAATTTAAAGCTGTTGAAGTGCCTGTAGGTTTTGTGCTACATTCTGTGTGCTGCTTGTTGAAGTGCCTGTATAGTTTGTTCTACATTCTGCGTGTTCTGTGTTGTAGTAGGTGTATAATTGTAGTTGAGCTACTCTAGCTCTGTATATGTGCTGATTAGCTGACTGTTATATGACGTTGAAGCTATACTAGCTGTGTAGCTGTGCGGTAGCTGTGAAGACTGTTGTATGATATGACGTTGAAGCTATGCTAGCTGTATAGATGTACTGATTGGCTGTATGTTGTATGACGTTGCAGCAGATGAGTGGTGGACCTAGAGAAGCCTGGATGCAGGGACCTGGTGGTCCATATATCAGACATCCTGGACCCATCGATGTGAGTAGCAGTCTGTCTAATGTCCTGTCTCTCTAAACATGGTGCGGGTATGATGCTGCTGGTAGCTGCTGATAACTGCTGTGAGCGGTTGACAGCCGCTGATAGCTGCTGGTAGCTACTATGTGCTGTTGATGGCTTGTCAAGTGAAGACTATTTTAAACTGAACTATGAACTAAATGACTGAACTACTGGTGTTGATATTTAACATCTATTCAATCAACTTGTCAATCTCGTTTTATAAAACGATTGTGTGAGGTGTCAGTTTGTTAATCAAAATCATTGTTTAATGTGAAATAGCATATTTCATAAGCAGACGGGTTGATGCAGATATAAATGTCATGTCACGTGATCATCCTGGGGCTGGTTCCAGCCAAAGATTTCTCTGTGATTTCTCCGCAAGACTATTCTTTATTCTTTGCCATTTCCTCGTTGTTTATTCTTTTTCTTCCTTCTATTCTTCCATAAATGCAGGTATAAATGCTTAGCTTGGTAAATCTTATTATGAATACTTTTCTCTCAATGCATTGCTCTGTGATTGTTGTTGTTGCAGCCACATCGCTGGATGGCCCCTCATCACCCCTCTATGGGTTTTGAGCTGCCCCCTGGTATGCCAATACCTTACGTACGCGGCCCCTATCCTTCGGTTAGTCATTTTAGTCAACTGTTTTAATTACTCGTTGATTTAGGCTCAGCTGTTAAACTGTTACTTATGAATTGTTTGTATGTTATATTTTGACGATTCTATTTGAGAAGTTTTCATAAAATTGTGCACAAATTGGTGGACAGGTTGATAGTGGACCTCGCTGTTTAAGCCAGCAGGTCCCGGGTTCTAAAACCCATCAGATCTAAACTGACACTACATCACTATACACTTGCGCACTTTAGAATCCGCTCTGTAGCTCTACTTTCAACAGCTGTATGTAAAAGATCTTCACTGACAGTACATCGCTATAACTGCATATTCTTCTTCAGTGCAGTGCCAAGTGGCAGGTTCAGGGTACATATTCATACTCAAGTCTGCTTTCTCGCTCCATAAGAGCACTCCTTAGATCAACAAGTTAATCCCTTCACAAAGTCTATGCCTTATCCATATCTTATGTAGCCTATAGCTTGGGAAAAATATGGCTTCTGAGGTGGTTTCCCGTTGCCTTCCTCTGGTTAACATAACTATAGCGTCTATGACTGTATGATTCATGCAGCACCCCGGTGCGTTCCTGGGGGGGCCGCTGCCACCGCACACGGCGCCACCTGGTGCAGGAGGGCCTCGTGTGGCAGGAAGAGAGAACATTGACGACGACGAGATGTGGAGAGAGAAGAGGAAGCAGAACAGCGCAGAGATGTCGCAGGCGATAGAGAGAGCGAGGCAGAGGAGGGAGGAGGAGGAGAGAAAGATGAGCGAGGGGCAGAAAGCAGCGGCCAATGAGAAGCTGAGGTTGCTCGATCAGCGCAAGCAGCCGTCCAGCGGCAGAGAGCGGGTACGTGCTGCTGCTGCTGTTGTTGTTGTTGTGCTCATTTCTTTAGTTTCAAAGTTTAATTAAAGAGAGTTTATTTGTTGTGCTTGGTTTGTTGTCATTTCTATTATTTGCGTCTTTGTTGTTATTGACTAATTGATTGATCAAATGATTTATTGATTGATTGATCGATCGAATGATTTATTGATTGATTGATCGATCGAATGATTTTTTGATTTATTGATTAATCGAATGATTTATTGAATAATCGATTGATTGATTGATTGTAGAAGGAGAGTGACGTATCAGGTGGTGAAGAGTTTGATACGAACAGTTCAGCTGATAACAGAAGCTGTTCGGGACGGGTTAGTAGCCTTTGTCTTCCCAATTACCTGTCTCGTACTAGACTGACTGATCGTTATATCTGTATAGTGGCTTAGTTTATATCTATATGTTAACAGCGTTGTGAGAAATGATTTAATTTAGTGATTGATTAATTGATTGACTGAATGACTGATAGATTGTTGTAGCATGATATGATGGTTGATCAAACATTGGTAAATTACCACCACGTTTTAAAGCATTGATTAAATAAAGTGACTGATTGCTTGGTTAATTGATTGACTAAACGATTGATCGCTGTAGAATGATTGTAGATCAAGCGTTGGTAGACTACCATCAAGCTTTCAAGAATTTTTTAAAATAGTGACCGACTGATTGATTGACTGACTGATTGATTGATTGCTGTAGAATGACGGTAGATCAAGCGACGGTAGACTACCGCCGCGCTTTCAAGCCTCCAATTCTCAGACAGCGGGAGATGATTCGCCTATCTCAGAGGAACGTCCCAGCTCTCAGCAGGCTCCCACCACTCCACCCGTTGCTGATGGGGCCTCTGGGCCTCCTCCCCCTAGAGGACCCCATCGTATGCCCCACCCGCACGCTATGGGCCAGTACTGGGCCCAGCCGTACTGGGGTGGCCCTGGACCCATGCACCCCGGGGCCTACATGATGGGACCTCACAGGCCCGTCGACCCTAGCAGCGGTTTGTTCTCATTTCTTGTTATACTTACACTGACGACATGCTGAGGCAAGTTATCGTTCGTTTATTTGTAGCAACGTGAATGCTACGTTTAGATCTTATGTATGCTATGCTTACAAACGTTGATAGACTTGCAGAGTTCTCCAGCGCCAACTCTTGCACGGGACCTGGTTACTAGAGACTTGGACTTGGTTGGACTTTGACTTGGTTACTAGAGATCTATGGAAATGACGCGATGTGATTTCTCCGCTGATTTTTTTGCTTAAACAACTTGAAAGCTGCTTGTGTTAGACTTGTTGAAGGAGTTAGCTGCTTGTGTTAGACTTGTTGAAGGAGTTGGCTGCTTGTGTTAGACTTGAAGGAGTTAGCTGCTTGTGTTAGACTTATTGAAGGAGTTGGCCTGTCGATTATTTGAAGGTTTTTCTCTGCGAGGCAACTCTATTGTCAGATTGTCAGGAATAAGGGATTTGGATAAGAGGCTGGCTGGCTCGAGAGACGGCACCACTGTACGTGCGAGGACCGTGGAGCGTAGAACAGGTTAAAGAACTGAGCGTTGAGCTGTCAGTCGTGGTGGTGATAGTGTGTGGCATGCTGTAGTAGCCGCTGAGAATCGTTCAGTTTCTCTACAGTCTATAGACAATGCTCTCGTTTACTTGTCGTTGTGCAGTCTAGTTTAGATGTTGTCTTGTGAAGTGAGTGCTAGATGGATGTCATTGTATATATTATACTATACATGCTATATTTTTATTTACTATATTGATCTATATTTATACATACTATATTTTTATTTACTATATTGATCTATATTTATACATACTATATTTTTATTTACGATATTGATCTATATTTATACATACTATATTTGCGAAGAGTTTATGGTAGTATTAATAAGTCTAAGGGTTTTGTGTGGGCTGTAGTAAGTGCTTTTGATGAAATATATGCATGTGTGTACGAGAATAATAGTAATGAGATGCTATAGTAATAATAATATGCTATGTAGCAATAAGGTGCTATGGAGGTTTAATGTCCCATGCCTCACTTTAAGACAATATCATTGACTAGTGTGTCATGTAATTAGAGATGTAGCGCTTATATCAGGCGGTTTATGCTTTGTCGTGTCAAGTCTGTTTATGATCTGTTAGTCATTAGATTTTAAAAATCTTTTTGTTCTTCTGCTTTCTTTACTCCTAGCAGCATTTATTTTTCTATATTTTCATTCCCTTTTTATGTAAGGTTATTTTTTTGTCGCACCTAGATGTCGTTAGTTTCTATTTTCTGTTAATCTCGCTGTGTCTGTGTATTCCTAATTGATCACAACGTTTGTAGTTTCTTTGCAAATGAACGAGATATTGTAACAACTTGTGTCAGATCTGTATGATGCCGTGGGCTCTTGCTGGATATGATTAAATGAAAGGTGGTTTAAAGTGGAATTCAATGGCTAATGTAATTTAGTGTTCGCATCAGTTTAATTAATAACAGTAATGTTTTAAATATAGTAACTTAACAAGGTGCGATAGACGATATAATAACAATAATAATAACCTCTGACAATTTCTATAGCGGTGTCATGGCCGGTGTCCGGTCTTCGAGACAACTTTACATATTCCTGACAGGTTATAATTAATCCCTTCCATGCTGAATCATATCTTTGCTATTGATAACGCCAATCGGCAGCAAGCTCCGATACAAGATTAACCTTCCATGGCCCAAGGGAATATCCATCATTTCTTGACTAACCTAGGCTTTGAACCCAGGCCACTTGTATTCAAGGTGAACTCTCTAACCATTACACCATATCCCCTCCCCATTGGTTTTTATATAAAGGTGTTGAGGCAAGTGAAGTGAGGATTCTTGCATGCTTAGAATTACTTGTTTATTTGGTTAGATCAGCTGTAGCTTATGCTATAGGAAATCTGGTTGCAGATTTGTATTTGTAATTAGACCTGAGTAGTTGTTGTTGACCTCTAACGATACGCTGTAAGCTGTAAACATGTAGCGGTGTGTATAGAAAGTAGGGTAGATGATGGTTGTGTGTAGAAAGTACGGTATATGTCCTTGGCTATTGCTGGGTCTGATTAAATGAAAGGTGGAGTAAAGTTTAATTCAGTGACTAATGTATTTCAACAGAAAATAGAATCTAATGCTTTATTATGTAGCCTCGTATTGTGTATTGTAATGAATGTGCTGTAGGCTTCAAGGAAATAGGAATGATGCCTCGCATGCCTCACCCATCCTACTACCCCTACATGCAGCAACAACAACAACAACATGACGTCAGCTATGAACAGCAGCTCCACAGGTATCATCCTCTCACACAGCTCTCTACTCTCACTGCAGTTCTCTACAATTCATTAGATTCTGTTTTATTAATTTATGTTTCTGTGAAAATGGAGGATTTCTCACAGCATGATTTGATCACCATGTTGAACTCGTGTTAAATGAGTAGCTAATTAGTGATTTAGTGTTGATTGATTAATTGAATGATTTGTTATTGATTGACTGATCTGTTTATTATTGAAATTGACTGATTTGATTGTTTAACTGATTGGTTGATATATTTATTTGTTGACTGATCAATTGTCTGATTACGTGACTGATCAATGGACTGGTTGATGTATTGATTGGTAGAGAGCAGCATGGCAGGCAGTATTCTGATGGTTCATTGACAGACGAGAGAGAGAGGAGAGAGAGAAGAGAGTCGGACAGGTCTGAGTCGAGCTGTGCTAGTGGTAGCATTAGAGTGCTACAGAGAGACGCCTCAGCTGTAGAGAGATCTATCAGTGCTGAGGATAGGTTAGTCCTCTTGTTGTTGTTGTTACATTTCCAGTGCTCCTAGTTTCCTGATAACCTCTTTCCTTAACGTCCACATTTCACGTCTAGGTAGGATTGTTGTCTGTGCCAATTCAAATATCTCATAATCTTTATTTTTTGCTTAATACCTTTTTTATTAGTTCTTTCCTCTTTTCTGGAGTCTCATTTGCGTGTACATTTCGACATTGTTGCTCATTTTCCCACTTTCCTGATCCGTCAGCTAGAGAGAATGTACATTTTAACTACTGTGATCTGTAGATGACGACCCTAGTTAAACTGGGATTCAAAGGAAGATGATGATGATGATGATCTGTAGATGACAAATATTTCTATTATAGAACTGTTAGAACATGATGTAATAGACTCGTTGTTTGATTGATTGATGGTAGGATTAATGAGAGAGATGAGGTGGAGGCAGGCTCTAGCATGGCTGATGGTAACACTGATTAATTGATTGTAGGATTAATGAGAGAGATGAGGTGGAGGCAGGCTCTACTGTGGCTGATGGTAACACTGGAGTTGGTACTGCTGGCAGCAAGCCTCGTGGAGATGATGAGTCATCGACTGATCGTAGGAGAAGAGGTAAGAGTGTGGTGGAAAGCTGGAGTGCTGCTATCTCTTTCTCATCTCCCTCACTACCTCTACTTGTTTGTACTTTTTTCACTTGTTTCTGCTTATAAGCTTATAAGCTATGTCAGTGATGGACAAGTCCAGGTTAAACTTGTCATCATCACGGTGACGTCCTGTAAATAACGTTATTATAGAATGAGCTGTGTTAGTTTAGCTAGTCTCGGTCTTCCTCTAGTACTCTATACCCTGTCATCTGTTGTATAATGTTGACTTGAAACGCTCCTAGCCTGTCGCTCTACTTCTGTTTTTCTCTAAATTTCTACATTCTGAGCTGTCTATCAAGCCATTCCCTTGTCTTGGTCTTCCTCAGATTCTCTTCATAGCACGAAGTTATTTACAAAAACATAAACCAAGAAAGGAAACTATGTAGCACATGCGGTGTGTCATGTGTGTATGCAAAAAAATAAATTAAAAAACTAAAAGTTATCTGTTGTTTGACGCAGGAGGTGCACACAGTGAGGTGCAGAGATCTAGTTGTCCACCCCCCATACCCGTTGAGCAGGCACAGCGCAATCTACTCTCTACCAGCTCCTACACGTCACTCAAGCGTTCCCACGGTAACCAGGCTGAGAGTGGGCGGGATCAGGCAAGACCACGCCCCTCACGTGACGAGATGGTGGAGAAGAGAAACAGCGAGGAATCGTTGACCAATCAGAGCGACAGAAAGCCTCATCATAAGAACGTTAGTGGCTGCACGTCTGTCTATCTTCAGTTCATTACTGCAACCTACTCAGACCATGTTCAGACCATGTTCGGACCATGTTCAGACCATGTCTGTCTATCTTCAGTTCATCAGTTGACTTGCTCTAAGTGACTGTGAGCTGATGAGTAGTTAGTTAGATTAGACAGACAGACTAGACAGACACTGTCTTTTGTTAATTAATTGATTAACTGTTTCATATATTTAATAATAACTATAACTTTATTAGCCAGACAGTATTTCATTGACTTCCATTGAAGAATTTATTTAATTTATATAATTGGCATCTGCAATTTGTAATAACTTTAGATCTTCGTATAACTCGATTGGTTGATTGATTAAATGATTGATTTGCACGCAGGCTGATCTGATGAGCAGATCAGGGGAGCTGGACTAATTGATTGATTGATTGATTGATTGGCTCGCAGGCTGATATGATGAGCAGATCACAGGAGCTGGACTCTGAGGGGTGGTCGCGTGGTGGAGAGGGTCCTGTGGATAAGCTCTCCAGTTCCCTGGCTAACCTCTCCACGGTGGACGAGAGAGAGAGGCGAGGCGGCAGGGAGGAAGACCTAGAGCACAGTAACTCGGATCTGTCTGCAGCAGTCGACAGGCCGCCCAGTAAACGTCTCAAGGACGCAGGCAGCGTGGAGATGTATCAGCCGGGCGGGGATGACGACAGGTACAGGGGTGGACTGAGCCGGGAGTTTGTTCGTGGTGGGAGGGGGAGGTCTAGGGGAGGGGTGGGGCCACGGGGTGGGCGGTGGAACTCTGGATACAGGGACGGCTATCCACGCGGGGGAGGAGGAAGAGGTGGATATAGGGGCGACGAGTTCAGATCAGAAGAGGGGGGATATCAAGAGTGGGGGGAGAGGAACCCCCACAGGTCCGTGTCGCGGCAGACGTCTAGTGCGTCCGACGCTGACGCTGCGTCGAGAGCCGCCGAGGATGACACGAAGCTGAGTCGAGGAAAGACTGAGGCGACGAGTCAGTCGCAGCGAGATGACGCCAAGAACCTTACGGACAGACAGAGATCTGACGCTGACGGCAAGAAGTCTGAGAATAGAGTAGAACGAGACGGCAAGGGTAGGGGAGGTGGATATAGAGGTGGATATGATAATAGGGGATATGGGAGAGAGAGAGGTGGTGAGAGTGGAAGGAAGAGTGATAGAGAGAGGCAAGAGAAAGATAAGAACGAGAAAGAGCTGTCAGATAGAGAGCAGACTGTTAGTGATAAGAGCAGCAAGTCACGCAGTGAGGAGATTGAGGAAGGCAGGAAGAGCGAGAGCAAGCGAGAGAGTGAGAGAGGAGATAGTAAGAAGAGTGGCGGTGGTTACAGGAGTGATAATAAGAGAGAGGCTGAAGGTAAGAGGTATGGAGACGACAGGAGAGATACTGAGAGAAAGAGAGAGGGAGAGAGTAAGAAAGAGTACGATAAGAGAGACGGAGATAGCAGAAAAGATTATGATAGGAGAAATGAAAAGTCTGATAGCAAGAAAGATGATAAATCTGAGAACCGACAAGGTGGCTACAACAAAAGCAAGGACGTTGAAGGCAGACGAGAGACTGACAGGGTTGATAAGAAAGATGATGCCAAGACTGAGAAGCCGGAAGGTAAAACGAGCGATAAAGCTGATAGCAAATCTGACGCTGATAACAAGAGAGGCTTGGACAAGAAGGAGTCTGAAAGCAAACGAGATTCTGATCGGAGAGGACAGGGTGGGGACAAGAGAGACAATCAGAGGGGAGATAAGAGAGATAACGAGAGAGGTGAAAAGAGAGATAGTCAGAGGGGGGAAAAGAGAGATAGTCAGAGAGGAGATAAGAGAGAGGGAGAGAGAGGAGAGAGGAGGGATGAGAGAGGGGGAGGAGGGTATGGAGGGAGACAAGGAGGTGAGAACAGGGTCAGCGAGAGATACGAGAGGACAGACAACCAGTCACGCAGGGGTGGTCAGGGTGGGGGCTCATATAGAGAGAGAAGAGGAGAGGGGGTGGAACAGAGTGATTGGAACAATGTAGCGAGTGAGTTACCAAGCACCCTTCTATTGCTCAATTATTTGCTATATTTAGATTTCGCCTGACTGTAATGGAATTCTTAATTTTTTTGAATTCTTATTTTTGAGAGAGAGTCACTGTTTGATTGCTAAATCAATTATACCTAGAATCCTATTGAACAGACGAGGACATCAACTGATGTTGATCTATTGACTGCATGTTCATAGGTGAAGGCAGGGTGAACCCACCTGGTGTCTACAACAGAGCCCAGGACTATGTAGAGCAGCCTGGTGGTGGTGGTGGTGGTGGTGGTGGTGGTAGAAGACCTGGTGGAGGCCAATCGAGCAGAGACGTGGAGAGAGAGATAGTTGACGAGAGAGACGTCAACGACAACAGTCGCAGGTTATTGTTGCGTAATAAAATTTACTTTTAGTTACATAAAAGACTTTTAAGGCAACTGAATGGCTCTTCACCAGATCTTATCACTTAGGCTCTTCACCAGCTCTCATTCACCAGATCTCATAGTTGATCCTATTTCTACTCGCTGAGGCACACTAGCTTTGAACAAATGTGTTATGATTGTGAAATATATTTGATTATAGGAAACACCAGTTGATTTATTAAGGCTAACACTTCTATTGTGAAGATAAGCGGCAGTTAGCTAATGTTTATTGATTGATCGCTGCAGGACTAACGACCGCTCTAACCCACCGCTCAGACCATCTGGGCGGGGCTACAGAGGAGGCAGGGGTAGAGGGGGTCGTGGCAGGGGAGGGGCCTCAGGGGAGAGCACTGAGCTGAGCCAGCAGGGGGGAGAGAAGTGGGAGACGGCCTCTGAGGGGAGCGAGCCTGATAGAACCGCCCCGGGTGGTGACGTCAGGAGAGGGGGGAGGGGCTACGAGGCCAGGCAGGCTGGTGGGGGGTACGGGGATAAGGGTAGGGGAGGTCGTCAGCAGGGGGAGTACAGCGGAGAGAGGAGAGAGAATAAGAAGAGTTTCTCGTCTCAGCGGCGTGCGGTGGCTGATAGAAGAGGCGGTGGTGGTGGTGTTGGTGGCAGTGGTGGTGGTGGTGGTGGGAGGAACACTGAGGCTAGAGAGAACGGCGACACCCACAGGGGGGCGGGGCCAGACGCTGCGGGGAGGGCAGAGTCTGGAGGTGGTCAGGAGAACGGACAGAACGGTAACCGGGTGGAGGCGGTGGTGTTTAGAGTGGATGGTGTTGTGTATGATGATCCCAGCGCTATCAGTGCAGCTCTCTCAGCGATCAACTCTCCACAAAGCTGGTTGTCTGAGCTCTGCTGTCCCAGCGATGCTACACACACGTCTGCTACCAGCCACAGGGTAGTAGAGCTTCTCTCTGTTCACTAGTCTAGATGTTAGCTAGCAACTATCTCTACTCGTTTATCAACTGTCTTGTTATCATAAATAATATTATCCGCGCAGCTTATTGTCGGAACTCTGCTGTCTCGGCGATGTTACACACACGTCTGCTGTTAGCTACAGGGTAGTAGTTGTACGTACTTTGATGAATTTTTGTTTATTTAAAAATCCATCAAACATCGAAAAAAAATTTTCGTTTATTTAAAAATCCATCAAACATCGACAAAAAATTTTCGTTTATTTAAAAATTCATCAAACATCGACAAAAAATTTTCGTTTATTTAAAAATTCATCAAACATCGACAAAAAGTTGTGAAAGCAGATATATCTGCAGTGAAAAGTGTGAATCGACATAATGTAGCATCAAGCAGGGTAATTGAGCTCTCTCTGTTCACCGGTCTAGCTGTTAGCTAAGCATTTCCCAACTCGCTTATTAGGTAATATCTTATTTTGGAATAGCATCTTGGTTGTCTGGATTGTTTTACGCATTCTATTGTTGTAGACTCCTCCCACATGTATATATGACTGATGGTTTGTATTGTTGTAGACTCCTCCCACATGTATATATGACTGATGGTTTGTATTGTTGTAGACTCCTCCCACATGTATATATGACTGATGGTTTGTATTGTTGTAGACTCCTCCCACATGTATATATGACTGATGGTTTGTATTGTTGTAGACTCCTCCCACATGTATATATGACTGATGGTTTGTATTGTTGTAGACTCCTCCCACATGTATATATGACTGATGGTTTGTATTGTTGTAGACTCCTCCCACATGTATATATGACTTGATGGTTTGTATTGTTGTAGACTCCTCCCACATGTATATATGACTGATGGTTTGTATTGTTGTAGACTCCTCCCACATGTATATATGACTGATGGTTTATATTGTTGTATTTGTTTGTTGTAGACTCCTCCCACATGTATATATAATTGATGGTTTGTATTGTTGTAGACTCCTCCCACATGTATATATGACTGATGGTTTGTATTGTTGTAGACTCCTCCCACATGTATATATGACTGATGGTTTATATTGTTGTATTTGTATTGTTGTAGACTCCTCCCACATGTATATATAATTGATGGTTTGTATTGTTGTAGACTCCTCCCACGTGTACATGTGATTGATGGTTTGTATTGTTGTAGACTCCTCCCACGCGTGCATACTACTCTCACGACACTAGCAGACTGTGAGCTGGTGGTGTTAATCTAACTGAACGGACTGAGACTATCATCTCACTGATCTATCAGACAAGTCTGACCTCTCACTAGATCAGGAGGAAAGTGATGAAAACTGAAGTGGTCACTAGATGACAGTGTCAGTCAACGATGCTGTCTACTGATGATGAAATGTGCTCGTCGTAGTGTCCGCTGAGATCTAGATGTCGTGTGGACTACTCGACTGGCTGCAGTGGTTTGATAGAATCTTCTCTACCACAGAGGAGCGGTTTATTACGTCAGACTGTGAATCAATTGACTATAACCTCTAAATACACCCACAGACTTCTGCTGTGTAGCGCTGAATGCGACGTATTCTAGCCCACAATCATGTAGTGCTCATCTTCCATACTGTCTTAGCAACTGAGATACATTGCGTGCTGACTGGTATAAGATATCACATTACATGAAGGTGAAGACTATAGGCAGTGCAGTATTGTTGTAGACAGCTTTATCTGTATTCCATTATGAGAATACACGACTCTGCTGTTGAACTTTTTACCTGCGAGCGGGCAGAGATTTTCCTAAGTTCTGATGGATTTAAAGGAACTCGTCCTGCGTCTGTGTCGTTTTCTTCACCAGAATTTGAATGTAGCCGCGAGGCAAACTATCCCCGACTCTGTACCGATGTGGATTGTTGCCAATCGTTTATGGATTACTGCGGATTATTATTTGACAGTTGAAATGGAACTATCATCAGCTGACTGCCCACACACGTGCACAAGCACCTGTAAATATCCGTAGTGAGGCACTCTTCGTTAAGTTTAAAATTTCCATCGAGCTTTGAGTTTATTCGACGTAAAGGACGTTAAACTATCATTGTACGTGAAACATTTGTAGAAGAAGAGGACTTTAAATAAGTTGTCGATTTGTTGTGGATCTTTTACTAGCGTTTCGGATAGCTGCGTCTAGCGGACGTGAACTACTAAGTGTTGACTCCGGGACGTTTTGACTCTGTGAAGTAGTGTTAACTTATAGAATACTCACTGGATGTTGAATGAACTTGCGTTGAGCTCATGTTGTTCTGACTGGGGATAAGCTCGGGTATTTTTACTGAGCTCTCGTGCATCGTCTGACCAGTGTGCTTCAGTTAATCTCTCATCTATGATACTTTCAGTGGGTCGCTAACCTGTAACTCATGGCTGACCTAGTGCTATACAGTTGTAGTGAACCGATAAGAGACCTAATACAGTAATACAAGCAGAATATTTTATGGCGGCCCTGGTTACTGAAAGCCCTCTGAGACATTGTATGAATAGTGAAGCCTGCATAATCTCGGATTCGACGTAGCCTAGAGGTTTACAAATCTGAAATTTGAACCGTCAACTGGCACCTGTCCTGAAATAATACGAGAAAACATTTTATGGCCTCACTGCTTCGTATGCACTAGTGGATTCATTCCTATGTACAGAATGCAGTTGTAGGTGGCTTTGTCTCACCTTACATGCATTAAAATCTGTAAGCCAGATAAGCCAGATATAAATAACTGTATATCGAGAGACTGTGGTAGAGATTTGGTAAGCACTGGAAAATACATATGTATATCAGTAAGTATGAATACACATGTATATCAGTAAGTATGAATACACGTGGTGCACTTTGCTATTCATAGGCCGGAGGTATGTGTCCTTTTTGAAGATTGTCGTTGGCTCACTGTTGATGTAATGCTATGCTGCCGAAATCTATTGTGATAAATGGTGGATCGTGATTGGTTGTGCTTGTGTTGCTATGGTAGGAGAAAAGCGTTACGATGAGTTGGAGATGTTGAAATGATATCCACTGAACTTGTTGTGTGATGACAGCTAATAATACAGTAATCAGTGTAAATTGTGTTGTTTTGTTCAAATATCAGCGTAAATGTTGCTTATGAGAGAGGTAGAGAGAGAGAGGTGATCGATCTATTTATGTCTTTGTATTGAAATGTTCTGTTTTGCTTTAATTATTAAAATCACTCATAATTTATAATTGAGTATTTAGTTTGAGAAGTAACTGAGTTGTTCACTTGTAAGTGCAGACCTGATAGAAAGGTAACAGTGTTATACGACCTGACTTGACCGTTTGTGCTCATTTCCCGTCCGTTTCACTGCCTATAGATGACTTTTGTGGTATGATAGAGCAGCTGCTAAATTCAAATATAGCTGAGAAATACGCTAAACAATAGCGCTCTTAACGTTATGACAGCATTGTTACTCGTGCGGAATGTATGTGCTGAAATGTAACTTTAAATATCCATAGATATCATTCACGCACATTCATACACCTAAAGATACAGCCATGCCAATAACCACACGTTCTCTAGTGTATTATTTCTATGTGTTTTGTAGTTTGGTAAAGTTTTACTTTTATACCTGTATTGTATTTTATACTATTCTTAGTGCTATTATTAACTAGTATGTGGTGTGGATACGGCTACTCCCAGTCTTATTGACTTCTATCTACAGCTGTACACTATAATCAGCTCATACAGCTGTACACTATACATCAGCTCATGCTGGTGCGGTTTAGTTCTAGATCTCTACTAGTGGTCCCATCCTCTTAACTGCGCTAAACACTGGCCCTCGGTGTACAGTCTTCTTTCTGTTAATTGCATTTTAGAGAGTTGTCAGGTTGGTTAGAGTCACTCTTTGTCAAATTGATCATTGTTAGTAGTAGTAGTATTAATAGTTGTAGTACGCACTACTGCGCACCTATGTGTGCTAGCAACACTTGCAATCGTAGATACTGGAAAAAGAATATGTATGTTAGAATGTGTGAACTGAGTTAAGCCCCCGGTCAGCTGATTCTAACCCCTGTCACCCATCGTGTTGTGTGTAGACTTCATGCTAGGACACATAGTCTCTCTCATTCTGTTAACCCACTAGGTCGAGAGCGCTAAGCAACCTGCAAATCGTTGAGTATTATACTTAAACAGAAGTACAGCTTTGCTTTATATATAAAATATATGGAACTATACTATACTGTAATGAGGAAGACAGCGAGAAACTATTCTCTAAGATTCAGAGCCATTTCTGACGTGATTCTTTATCTGCAATTACACTTAGTGGATTATAATTAAACAGCCTGGCGTCATCGCTGTAGATGAGGAAACGGGCGTGAAAACTTAATAATTATTATTATTATAATAACGTAATGTCATCTGATACACTACAAATAATAATAATTATTATTATTATAGCATAATGTTATCTAATACAATACAAATAATAATAATAATTATTATTATTATTATAATAACGTAATGTTATCTAATACAATACAAATAATAATAATAATTATTATTATTATAGCATAATGTTATCTAATACAATACAAATAATAATAATAATTATTATTATTATAGCATAATGTTATCTAATACAATACAAATAATAATAATAATTATTATTATTATAGCATAATGTTATCTAATACAATACAAATAATAATAATAATTATTATTATTATAGTATAATGTTATCTAATACAATACAAATAATAATAATAATTATTATTATTATAGCATAATGTTATCTAATACAATACAAATAATAATAATAATTATTATTATTATAGCATAATGTTATCTAATACAATACAAATAATAATAATAATTATTATTATTATTATAATAACGTAATGTTATCTGATACAATACATAGGACTTGTCTTCAGTTAAAGTTTCTGTTGTCGCTCTGCTGCATTTTATGTTACATGTAAATGTCTGTGAAGAACTCTGTAGAGTCTGTACCGTGTGCACATTATAACAGTTGTGTTGGTCTCTAGTGCTGAGTTAGGCTGGGATCTAACCAATCGATAAGAATTTAACGCCCGGTTCCTCGCCATAAGGCAATGTCAGGGACGTCTCTTGCAGGCTCTGCACAAACAGGCGCCAAAGCACCACACGATGACGACTGTGTACACAGAGACAACAAGAGAAAGCGAGATGAAAACAGTGCAAGTCCAAGATCTAAGGCAAGCGAGTCAAGATTTAGACATATGATCGTATACCAGGGTCGTTTATAGGGATAATCGACTGCGCAGAGAGCAGTCTAAATCTTGGGGGATTTTTTCTTGCCAATTGTAATGAATAGTTAAAACTAGCCAATTAGAATAATTAAAAGTATATTATTAATAATAGTATATATACTGTCATTAGTGAATGTAATTTCGGTATTCTTTGCATTATCTCAATTAATCATTGTTTTACTAAATTATTAAATTAATTTCATCTTAACTTAGGCACTGAGGGGGAGGGGGATTTCCGTAATTGCTTTAGGGGGCGGGGATTTTCTCCACTGGATCAAACTCGCGACCTCAGGGTTGTCAGTCACTTGTGCTACAGTCTCGACCATTCTAATGAATTATCTAGACCAGGCTGGAGCCAGTGGCAATGTCGGTAAGATATTCGATCGCGGATCAGTATGTGCTGGGTTCAAATCCTGGGCTCGCCCGTCACTGACATCGCTTTCGAGTGAGGAAACTGACATTTACATTAGATTTAGCTTTTTACTAGAGGAGAGACTTCAGATTTGTTGTTGTCTAGTCGTTTAGGCTGACTGCTCTTCTACACCACGAGAATGTGCTTCTGAGACGTTGTTAATACATTCTAAACACCTTAACACATGTATTAGCAACCAAACCAATATTGGAATATTTAAACAGCATATATAAATAATAATTCTTATATAATTATCAAACCTGCTTTGCTACAAAAAACAGAGAAGCATGGTTTTATAATGAACAACAATGGGGCGTGGTCAAATTCAAATGTTAACGTCAGTTTCCTCACTGGAAAGCGATGTCAGTGACGGGAGAGCCCAGGATTAAATTCACAAGACTCTGGCGTGGGTATTAAATACTCAAGACATAGGGGTGTGGTTATTAAATACTAGAGACATAGGGGCGTGGTTATTAAATACTCGAGACATAGGGGCGTGGTTATTAAATACTCGAGACATAGGGGCGTGGTTATTAAATACTCGAGATACAGGGGCGTGGTTATTAAATACTCAAGATACAGGGGCGTGGTTATTAAATACTCGAGATACAGGGGCGTGGTTATTAAATACTCGAGATACATGGGTGTGGTTATTAAATAGTCAGATACAGGGATGTGGTTATTAAATACATAAGACTCAGGCGTGGTTATTAAATACTCAAGACATAAGGGTGTGGTTATTAAATACAAAAGTTCGTGATTAATAGCTAATAAATCACAGACGAGCTTATACACTATATCTTACACAGAAACAAGGATATTAACTATTCATGACACAGAGGACGTGATTATTACCTTCGTAAGGCACAATAGTCGTGGTTATTAATTAGATAAGGCACATTAGGCGTGGTTATTAATTAGATAAGGCACATTAGGCGTGGTTATTAATTAGATAAGGCACATTAGGCGTGGTTATTAATTAGATAAGGCACATTAGGCGTGGTTATTAATCATATAAAGCCCAAAAGGCGTGACTGATGTCTCGAAAGTGCGATGTCAAATACAAAAATAAATCTTACCCATTCTTCAAATTGTAAAACTAAATAGAGCGCTATATAAGATTAAACGTCCTTTTTCTTACTGACTGGAGATGCCTGATACTAAAGACTAGATAGCGTAGATGTATTGACGAGTTTTCTCTAATAGGAATATGACTTCGCGGAGCGAATACTTCGCCATCAATAGTCATTGTCATCAATAGTCATACGGAACGTTGTCATAGGTTTCTTCGTCTGCGCAGTTTCTAGCCTGTAATGCTTCATCTAGTAATGTTACTCTTTGCCACATTGAGTCAATCGCTGGAGATGTAGTATTGTTAGTTGTGGCACTGCTCAAATGCATCATCTGCTCCTGAAAAAGTACAATTATTGAAAGTCGCCAATGACTCGATATAGTTAGAAAGGGTCGTAGATTGGAAACGAAACTGTCGTATATAAAATAATAGAAATATTAGAAAAATATACATAAATAAAATATATTATTATTTTATTAAATAAAAATATTATTAAATAAATTAGAGATCACCCCCCCAGTATCATCATCCTATCAGTATCATCATCCTATAAGTATCATCATCCTATCAGTATCATCATCCTATAAGTATCATCATCCTATCAGTATCATCATCCTATAAGTATCATCATCCTATCAGTATCATCATCCTATCAGTATCATCATCCTATCACTATCATCATCCTACCAGTATCATCATCACTATCATCATCCTACCAGTATCATCATCAGTATCATCATCTTACCAGTATCATCATCAGTATCATCATCCTACCAGTATCATCATATCAATATCATCATCCTACCAGTATCATCATCCTACCAGTATCATCATCCTACCAGTATCATCATCATATCAGTATCATCATCATATCAGTATCATCATCCCATCAGTATCATCAACTAAAGTAAACTCGCATTATAGTGAAATGATCAACTATGTTGACATCTATCACTTTTAATGCCACATGTTTAATCCGTTAGGCAATTTAGTCCATTTTCCGTATAGCCAGTCCAGTGAATGTCCGAGATTTTAATCTCATATCAGCGCGGCTGGGATTCGAACCCACGAGAATTCAATTCACCTCAGGATCTGTCATCTAAACAAAGAAAGGGACAGCGCTAGATAGCTACATACACAGTCTAGCTGAGCTGACCGCTCTTTTCTGGTCTCACTCTTCACATAGTGTCTGCTGTACTCGTTTGGATAAAACACGTCCTCTCTGATCATCTCTCTGCCCCTGTCGTTGTGGGCACAACCGCAGAACCCCACGTAGCTGAAGAGCTGCAGGGAGAACAAGAGCGCCACACCCAGCAGGTGGTTCACCCAGCCTCCCAGCAGCTGGTCGGGTATGAAGTAGGTAGCCACGAGGTTCCACAGACCTCGCCACAGGAACACCTCAGCGATGAATGTTAGCAGGTATATGGAGTCCTCGAACAGCCTGGCGATGTGCAGGGTCGATCTCTGCGCCAGTGCGTGCAGTGTCTATAGAACAATCAGACACAACTGTTAGGCGTTAGTTTAGCGTATGACAAATGCAGATGTTTACAGAACGATCAGAGATGACAAATGCACGTGTTTACAGAACGATCAGAGACAGCTGTTAGGCGTTAGTTTAGAGTAAAAAAAGCTAAGGTTGACGTCAGTTTCCTCACTCGAAAGCAATGTCAGTGACGGGCGAGCCCAGGATTTGAACCCGCACATACTGATCCGCGGTCGAGTGTCTTACCGACTTGGCCACTGGCTCCTGCCGTATGACAAACGCACGTGTTTATAGAGTTTACGTGTTTACGAAGTCCATGCGATCGAATTATTACGCTAACTATTGTTAATCTTTATTGTAGTGAGAGAAGCTAAGAAGTTAATAAATCACCCTTGAATCAATCGAAGCGTTTATATGGCCTGTATTAATAGTCCCTCAAAACTTACTATAAATAGATGAAATCTCAACCGTCTGAGACTAGTAATTTAAAGTTTTTTCTTAATATTCAAATACAATCTTGACTAGCTGTTAGATAGCAACGGTAGCTCGAGCGTGCTGAGTTGTTTTGAAGAGAAATCTAAAGCTCCTAAACCTTGACGTTAAACACACTGCAACTCTTACAAATACTTTCACTAAACACAGAAACAATGAGTGTATTTTCGGTTGGAAAAGGGCGCATTTGATTTTCTCTCTCGTTCAATTGCGCAGAAATTTTAATTATACTGCTCTTGAGTAATAGATCTTTTCGGTAATAGCTATAAATAGAACATCGGGGACACCAAATGTAAACAGTGGACAAGAAAACGTAAACACTGCATAGAATACCATTGAAATGTACTAGTTCCTCATAAAATTTATAATACAAGTTTTCTTTAGAAATGTTATTTACTTTACAACCTCCTATACGGATATTAATTAAAGAATAACTTAACACTTATAGTTTAACTCTTTCACCCATTATAACGATATGCATGCATTATAACGAAGTTATAATATAGACCCGTTACATTTATATGTAAATTTATGTATCAGATGTCAACATAAACAAACCAGTGTTACCATACAACAAAGTATGTTTTCAATTACCGAACTGATCAATTGGAGCCTAACCATAAGAAAAAGATGAAGTAGTCGATGACATGAATTTGACTTCCTTTTGAAAATCTGAATAACGAATCTGGAGTGATTGATCGTTGTTACCGTTGAGTGCACACCCATTCTTCATGGATGAAATCTCGGATCATTCAGAACCATCATCGTAATAATTACTTAATTAGTTTAGTTGTATAATAATAGTTTATTACGATTAGTAAGCTAATATTCTATTGAAAGCCGAGGAGATCAATATCTCAGAAGTTCAGTTTAATAGAATTACAGTTCAGTGCAAAATGATATCTAAGTTAATCGTTATCAGGAATTTATTATAATGTTAATTGGTTATTCGATATCAGCTGCACTAGAGAGTTGTCTACTGATAGATTAGTACAGTGTACTACAACACACGATAGAGTACTGCTGTTGTCCACGACAACTCTGAGCACTATGGAATAAAATCCAAAAAGGATATGCAGAATGTTTGGGTGGTAGCGAATAAAGCTAAAAAAGCTAATGTTAGCGTCAGTTTCCTCACTCGAAAGCGATGTCAGTGACGGGCGAGCCCAGGATTTGAACTCCGCACATTGGCCCCAGCCAAATACAAGTCATGAAGTACTGAGAGTGTACTCATCAGACAGAATGAGGCTCTTCCTACAGCAAAACACTTTCAACGACTTTCTAATTAAATCAAGCGTGACTACATAACAGTTTCTGCAGACATTTACATTACTCGTTACACATTACATTAATACGCCGCAGTTCTTTGCTGTTGGAGTTAATAATAATAATAATAATAAAGGTTTAACGTCCGTTTCCTCATCCAGGGATGATGTCAGGGACGTCCCCAACAGCACACATCACTACAGATCAATTCACCCAGACCAATCTGCGAAAGAAATGTGCTGAGGAGAAGTAAGGTCCTAAACAAAAGCCAGTCCGGTGATCAAAAAATGGTCAAGGTAGACTGAGTTGCATGATGTGCAGCTATAAATCTTAAGTAATACTTTGCAGAAATTTCTGATGTGCAAATGCCTGTTGTCCAAATATGATTAATGAAAATTGAACACTATGATCCAGATCATCGGGGTGGAGGGGTGGAGCTTTGCCCACGTGACGGGTTGTTCAAAAATGAATTAATCCCTACATCTGTGACTCATCCCAATTCATCAATCAATCAGTTGCTAAGTTCTCAGTCTAAAGGTCTGGCAAGTGGCAGGTCCATGGCACAAAGTTTATAGTCGGCAAGCTGAATATAACTGAATTTGTTAATTTTAACAATTCCCTTAATGGTCCTTATTAAGACTAATATTACTTTAAATTTAAGAGACAAAATATTTCAATGATATTTTGTCTCAGTCATGACGCACAAGCTCATGTTTTATAAGATTAATTATAAAAAGACATTACAAGAATCTCCCCTAAAACAATTCCCTTAATATAGAAAATTAGGAAAACCCGCTGTTACATTTTTATCCCTACATCCTTACATAACATAACATAACAACAATTAGAGTGCTACAGCCATCAATGACAACATCGAGCAATACTGAGCCAAAATCTAGCTAGCGAGCAAAAAATGGTCCAAAAACGGTGAAAATTCCAAAATCCAGAAAATCAGTCCAAAGTACCTTACCTTAGCGAACATTGCATCGAGTAGAAAGAGAGCCATGGAGGCGGTCAGTCCGATAGCGAGTGAGGAGATGTCGGACATGGTGGGTTGGTCTGGGTAGAGGTACAGGTCGACGAGCGACATGGCACACCTCCAGGTCAAGATGACGAGGGGCTGCACCAGGTAGTGAGTCAAGCAGCTGTCCAGCACGTACAGCTGTGGGACTGACAGCTGCTGTGGGCCTGACAGCTGCTGTGGGCCTGACAGCTGCTGTGGGCCTGACAGCTGCTGTGGGCCTGACAGCTGCTGTGGGCCTGACAGCTGCTGTGGGCCTGACAGCTGCTGTGGATTGTATGTCACCTGTGAAATAAACAATTGATTGATTGATTGATTGATTAAGTGAGTGATTTATTGATTTATTGATTGATTGATTTATTAAGTAAGTGAGTGATTGATTGAGTGATACATTGGTTGGTTGATTGATTGATTGAGTGATATATTGATTGATTTAATAATTGATTAAGGTCTTGATTAGTTTGTTCTAGGAGGAATTTCTATTTAGCAATGCATGGGCACATTACTTGTTCTAACCGTCAGTTTCTTCTCTCATTCAAATCTCTCGACATCTGAGTATAGAAGACAATTAGTAAATCAAGCGGTTATTCTTAGTAGCTGCCACTGACTGCATTACTTCACAGAGCTCAGGCTCTTTTGTGGTAACCGTCTCCTTGATCATGTGTTTATTTGCTAGTTAAGTACGCTTGTAGTTGCAGTGACAAGAAAATAACAAAAATGTAAGGTAAAAAATAAACACAAAATACGTAGAAGTTTCGGAATAATTCAACAGTGCTACCATGTAGAAAAATTAAGAATGCAGAAAAATTACCAATTATATTATGTAAAATAATCAGTATTTATAACTTGCATTAAAATAGCGAATGCTACTGTTTAGAGAATTATCCTTAGTGGTACTAAGGTATGTAGAGTACGGATATATCCAGTGTTACCATTTAGAGATACAACCAGCGTTACCATGTAGAAGACTAGGCAGTGTTACCATATAGAGAGCAAGGCAGTGTTACCATGTAGATAGCTAGACAGTGTTTCTATGTAGATAACTAAATAGTGTAACCATGTACAGATCTAAACAGTGTTACCATGTAGAGAGCAAAGCAGTGTTACCATGTAGAGAGCTAGACAATGTTACCATGTAGATAACTAGACAGTGTTTCTATGTAGATAACTAGGCAGTGTTACCATGTAGATAACTAAATAGTGTAACCATGTAGAGATCTAAACAGTGTTACCATGTAGAGAGCAAGGCAGTGTTACCATGTAGATAGCTAGACAGTGTTTCTATGTAGATAGTTAGGCAGTGTTACCATGTACAGAGAAAGGCAGTGTTACCATGTAGATAGCTAGACAGTGTTTCTATGTAGATAACTAGACAGTGTTACCATATAGATAGCTAAGCAGTGTTACCATGTAGAGATCTAGACAGTGTTACCATGTAGATAGCTAGACAGTGTTTCTATGTAGATAACTAGACAGTGTTACCATATAGATAGCTAAGCAGTGTTACCATGTAGAGATCTAGACAGTGTTACCATGTAGATAGCTAGATAGTGTTACCATGTAGAGAGCTAGACAGTGTTACCATGTAGATAGCTAGACAGTGTTTCTATGTAGATAGTTAGGCAGTGTTACCATGTAGATAACTAAACAGTGTTACCATGGTTCTGAGTAGAGTGGTTGCCTGGAGTACATCCTGCCTGGAGTCAAGGGAAACAGTGAACGGAGGAAAGATGAGTGACCTGCTCACCCTCAGAGAGGTCAAAATCCCGTGACAGAACACCAACCCCCCTACTGACCCCACCCAGCCATACCCCCTTAGATAGTGGTCCCCTAGACCCCACACCCCCCTCCAGTACAACATCGCCAGGGTGCCGTACCCCCACATGAACACCCGGGACACCGCCCCATGGAGCAGCTTACGATCAGGAGACACCGCCCCGTGGAGGAGCGGTAGGATGAAGTAGCCGAACACGGCGAGAGAGCCGATGAAGGCGATGCCCCAGGATTGGGCGGGTTCGGGGGCGTGTGGAAGGATGTAGTATCCAGCGAGGTCCCAGATGCCTCTCCAGTAGAAGAGCATGGAGGGGAGGAAGACAAGGAGACACAGGGTGTGGTCAGCCAGTCTGAGGAACTGTCGGTTCCTAGGCAGATGTTTTGATAGATTCATGTTTCTTGTTGTACGTTAAAGCATTGCAGTAGAGAACTGTCACGTTCTACCGGGTGACTATCACACTGGCCTACTGTGAGTATGTTTACGTTGATCAACTAGTGCATGTATTACATATTATCTATTGCATATAAGTAATGCAAAATATCTATTGTATATTGCATGTAAATGTACCCATAAATTTACTTTAATTATTTTAAATTTTAAAATTATTACTTTAATTATTAACTCTAAGTAATTTTTTAATTATAGTATATTGCATGTAAATGTACCCATAAATAAATTAACAATTTCATAGTATATACTGTACATGTATATAGTATTCTTTATTAACTCTCTAATATAACACTCAGTGTAGGATAATAATAGATAATAGATCAACATAAATGAATCAATAAAAAATCTCGAGTGTCTACAAATACGTCTTATTGATTCATTCCTTATAAGGTCAAGGCTTAAATTTTCATTTAACGTCCTATTCTTCACTTGAAGATGGTGCTAGAGACAACACTGTTTCGTACTAAGTAGTACTAGGTAACACAAGACAGCAACAACAATGGCTATTTTAACGTCCGGTTCCGCATACAAAGATGACTTCGGGTACGTCAAAATTGCCGCCACTGAAACAAACTTTAACGCTTGAAATATTGCAAATTGCATGGAATGTAATTTTAAAAAAATAATCTAACATAATAAATGCAATATAATGTAAAAATAAAGAATGTTATAAAAATTATAAATGGACAGTATTAACCCATGAGAGGTTTACATACAGGGAAATACTAGGTTTAAGTTGTTACTAAAGTTTTAGTTTTAAGTTTTTTTTAATAGTTTTTTATAGTTTTTTAAAGTTTTAGTTACTGCGTTACTTTGAGCTGTTGACTATAATTTATCGAGCTCAAAGTTTCTGCTACACGCTTTCAACTTGTTGCAGTACGCTTCACTGGCACTTCATTAAAACAATTCATCAAAAAATTCGTTTTCGTTGTAGAAAATAAAATACAATTAGATAAAATCAGAAGAAATTAGACTAATAGGTGTGTACAATGTTCAGTACACCGAGTGCAATAAATGGAGCTTTTCGATCAGTCCATTTATTTTACATATATATATATATATATATATATATATATATATATAGGACTACATATATATATATATATATATATGTATATATATATATAGGCTATATATATATACACATGTATATATATACATGTATATATATATATATATATATATATATATATATATATATAGGACTACATATATATATGTATATATATAGGCTATATATATACACATGTATATATATATATATATATATCCTAACTCTAGAGTTATTTAATTATAGTAAATATAGTAAGAAATTAATAGATACCATGGATGACTAGTTTATCTTAGTTCTGTAGGTCTGGCTAACCAATGAAAACCCATTCACTTATACATCCACTTATCCACTTGCACGTCCACTTATCCACTTATACATCCACTTATACAACTACTTTGTGTATATATCTATATAATGTTCAAATCATCTAAGTACCAATTACTCTCTATGTACAGAGAGTCGACCGCACAGAAGCTACCTTGCCCTGCTGATTAAGCGATTAATAGTGGGTCAATGTCTGAATAGATCCCTATGTTAGCGACAGGTAAAGAAATTCAATTGGTCCTTCCTTAGATGGCGAATTCTTAATTAGTCAGGGAATAAAATCTCGGCCTTTCACAGGACTGGTAAATAGATAATATGACAAAGCTATCAGCTTGGATAATCATTTCTGATTTGTTCAATCGTCACCTTACACCACATCAATCAATCAATCAATCAAGCAATCAATCAAGCAATCAATCACTCAATAAAAAAATTAACGTTCGGTTCCTCGCCATAAGGCAGAAGAACGTCTGTTGCAGACTCTACACAAACAGGCCTTATTCCACATCTATATAGGGCATAGAATCTTTACTTAATCTACTTTACTCTATGTGTTTAATTTTTACGTCTTTGGTAAACACACTGGAAAACTACTTCGAATGCTATGCGACGCAAGACCGCCTGCTATTAATTGACTTATATATAGATTATCTAAGCAGAAATACTGGAAGCAGCTGATCTCTGGCTGGAGGACTGATAGAAGTGCTAGTGCTTGTAAGAACTTAAGGGGTGTGACTTAGCTCAGCAGAAACTTTACATCAATCTACATGTAGAATGTTCTACAATATGACTATAGACCAGATGTTAAATCCTCATGTTTCATATCTATATAGAGATATCAGTGACGGTCGAGCCCTGGATTTAAACCCCGCAAATACTGATCAGCAAACGAATACCTTACTGGCATAGCCAGACGGCGTCGCCTTAGATGAGCATTCTATGAACATAGAGGACGATGGAATATACATTATATGAGGGTTTGCATAGTGCTCAATGTTGTCATAGACGACAGTAGCACTCTAATTCTGTTGTTGTTGTTGTTGTTGTTGTTGTGGTCTATGAACATAGAGTACGATGGAGCATGAGATTGTGCATTACGATGATACATTAGGCATTGCGCTAGAGAACGATGAAGAGTTGACACTGAAGCCTCTAAGAGATGAACTGAGCTAGCTAACTAGCCTCCCAGTTCTAGCCAATATCCCATCACATGGGAGTTTTATGACACTAAGTATTTGTTTTGTTTTTGCTTATTTTATATCTTCCTAGTCTATTTTTCAAAAAAGGGTATAAAAACTATAAAATAACTTCTATAATTTTATTATATTTTCCCATCCAGTGTCCATGAGCAGCGATCTGCGCCCAAACCACCTTTTCTTTAACTCCCTTTACTTTGGACTGAATTTCTGGATTTTGGAATTTGCACCGTTTTTGGACCTTCTTTTTTTGCTAGCCGGCTTGATTTTGTCTCAATAGTGCTCGATGTTGTCATTGATGACTGTAGCACTCTAATTGTTGTTGTTATTATTATTATTGCTAAAATTATAAAATGATAAAAATTATTATCAATGGCTCATAACTAAAGCAATAAGAACTAAATAAACAGGGCGTCAGCTCCCTTTTACCTCAAATCTTCACTACACACACGAAGCCTAAACTTTTTTTCCACGTCTAGATTTAACGCTATTAAATCCCTGTTGGTACTTGGAGTGTGAACCATTAAATTTTATTATAGTTTACGATAGCACTGCGTCAAATCAGAGTCTAAGCAATCGCTTCGTCAAAACAACGGCGACACATGGAATGGGTGTTTTATAGGTTTGAACGAGACGTAAAGATATGACTCTAGCATCAGTTGATATTGCGCTTTATTTATAATTATCTTCCGTAATAATTGCATAGATAGACACCCGAGTGGGTGTAAAGCGTTTTATTTTAAACCCGTAATAATTACATAGATAGACACCCGAGTGTGTGTAAAGAGTTTTATTTTAAACCCGTAATAATTGCATAGATAGACACCCGAGTGGGTGTAAAGAGTTCTATTTTAAACCATCACTCGCGTCACCAAGAGTATGGAGCTAATTTATCGGAAGTGTTCAGTTTGTCGTTCCAGACTTCAGTGATACAAATAAAGTAAGATTATACAAGACTACTAGACGCTGATAACTTTCCGGTAAATTAATCTAATGTTTCGATTTAACGTCCGCTTTGTTATCGCAGATATATTGACTAATATAGACCTACTGCACTTTATCAGTACACGATCTGAAATCCTATTCGAGGTGACGGGGTCGAATTCATTTCAAATAAATTTACAGTAGTTCATTATGGAGTAGTCTATAACAAAATTCTGCACTCATTCAACAAGCAGCACGATAGCCTTGCAACATCCTTCGTTTCATAGAAAATATTGACGTACATATATTTAGCTCTAAAGGAAGCCTTAAAGTTACAGTAGCTTATCCAAACTAATTGTTTCATAAAATTATTCTTAACAAATGCTTCTATTTGGACTCTCATGCAATTGTAACTCTCATGCTGAAATCACCTAAACGTTTCTAACCTTTCTGTTGTCTCTTTCATATCTTCACGTAATCCACGTAAGAACGGCTCTCAACATCTAATAGTTATTTATTTAATCTCTTCTTGCTCTATTTATTTACCCTCAGCGTATCGACAAATAGGCCTACCATCCGAGCTTAGCAGAACCTTCGTTGTTTTCTAACCCATACTATCATAAATAAGCTATAAAAAGCTGGTAAAGCTAATGTTAGCGTCAGATTCCTCACTCGAAAGCGATGTCAGTGACGGGAGAGCCCAGCTATAGCTTAATATGTATGATAGTTTAGTTAGTTTCTCAGGTTGTTAGTTATAATTCAGTTATTTAGTAAGTTATTTTAGTTATTAACTAACTAAACTAACTAGTTTAGTTAATTATTCAGTTATTTGCTTAGTTATTAAGCTTATAAGCTGAATAACGAGGCATAGATGGACTGAGCCGGTGGCATATAGCCAAGTTGTTCGACAGCGGATCAGTAGGTTCAGGGTTTAAATCCCGTGAGCTCCTCGTCACTGAGACACTGACATGCCATCGAGTAAGAAACTAAGGTTACACTTTATGTTCGCTTTATCTTTGTAACACTTTGTAACTATAGATAGCCTAATGTAACTATACCTTAAAAACGACAGGTATAAATAATTATATCGCTATAAATACCTAAAACTATGTCTGTAAACAATGCTAATCATTCACTTGCTAATCTAGGTATAGCGTTTATGACTCTCACCTAAGACTTCTGAAGCTATAAATCACAGTGGATTTCTAATACCATAAACAGTGTTTCTTTCAGAAAGTTCCCACAGGGACTGGTTGCTCCAAGTAAACTTAGGGGGTTATACAACCAATTACGCTTATATGGGTCAAAGATTTTCACAAGGGTACTGGTGAACTATCTCCAAAGGTGAGGAGGTGGGAGGGGCAATGGGACCCACAATAGATTTAGATTTCTGAAAGAAGCAGCTTTTAAAACAACGATCTTGTTAAACAACGATTATTTTCTAATCTTTATCATATTGACACTGCGCACATGTTGAACTCTTCATATTGAGCTGACGTACAACAGATCTACGTCCGTCGACAACTTGTTTTCCACACGAGTCTTTAGCCCATAGGACCCGTGAGGCCTACGAGAGGTCAGGGCTAGGAGTGGTTAGGCCTACGATAGTATAGGCCTGAGAAAGGTTAGGGCTATGAGAGTATAGGCCTGAGCGAGGTTAGGCCTATGAGAGTATAGGCCTAAGAAGGTTAGGCCTACAAGAGTATAGGCCTAAGAGAGGTTAGGCCTACGAGAGTATATGCCTGAGAGAGGTTAGGCCTACGAGAGTATATGCCTGAGAGAGGTTAGGCCTACGAGAGTATAGGCCTGAGAGTGGTTAGGCCTATGAGAGCATAGGCCTAAGAAGGTTAGGCCTACAAGAGTATAGGCCTAAGAGAGGTTAGGCCTACGAGAGTATATGCCTGAGAGAGGTTAGGCCTACGAGAGTATATGCCTGAGAGAGGTTAGGCCTACGAGAGTATAGGCCTGAGAGAGGTTAGGCCTATGAGAGCATAGGCCTAAGAAGGTTAGGCCTACAAGAGTATAGGCCTAAGAGAGGTTAGGACTACGAGATTATATGCATGAGAGAGGTTAGGCCTACGAGAGTATAAGCCTGAGAGAGGTTAGGCCTATGAGAGCATAGGCCTAAGAAGGTTAGGCCTGCATGATTTACAACGGCACTTGCTTAAATCAAGCAGACCTACATGCTGTATATACGTATATTTGAGTGGTTTACAAGATGTAAACAATTATCGCGTAAAACTTGCGGCTTCTTGTTTCTTTACAGACAAGTGCTCAATCTAGAGGAAAATAAATAGCCAGATATCCAGGGTCAAGATACGAACTTTAAATTCATAGATTCATTGGGTGAATTGATCTGTAGTGATATGTGCTGTTGGGACGTCCCTGACATCATCCCTGGATGAGGAAACGGACGTTAAACCTTTATTATTATTATTTATTATTAATGAGTACTCCATAGATTAAGAGGGACTACACGATACTGCATTGCAGCCTTATTTTACGTATAAATTTAAACACGGCTTCCAAGTAGATTTCTCATTGCACAGTATTATCGCAGTTAAACTGATCTACACAACATGAACAGTCATCCACTGATTAAGGATCTATTTCTCCACATCCACTGATACTAAAGCTGGTAAAGCTAATGTTAACGTCAGTTTCCTCACTCGAAAGCGATGTCAGTGACGGGCGAGCCCAGGATTTGAACCCCGCACATACAGATCCACAATAATAGGGGTGGGATGCTAATAAATGCTGTTGCTATGGAATCTTGAATGAAGAACTAAACCAGAAACAAGATGACTTAACGTCCACTTCATAACCTCAAATCCCTAAGAAAGCAACAAACAAAAAAATAAAATTTTCAGATGATAAGGAGCTCCATTAGCTGCACTAGCATTGGCTGGAGCCACTGGCGGTGTCGGTAAGATACTCGACCGCGGATCAGTATGTGCGGGGTTCATATCCTGGGCTCGCCCGTCACTGATATCGCTTTCGAGTGAGAAAACTGACGTTCACACTAGCTTTACCGATAATGTAGTCTCTATCTCTAGTGTTCTGTCAAGTGACAGGTCCATGTTTCATATACATACTCTCTAGCCAGCTTTCACGTTCCATGTAGAGCACTCATTAGATCAACAAGTTTATCCCTTCACAAAGGGCTATGCCTCACAAATACCTTTTGTAGCCTATAGCTCGAGAAAAAATAAGGCTTCTGATATAGTTACCCGTTGCTATCCTCAGTTTAGGCCCTACGCTTTGTCGCTTCTTACGACATGTGCAGTCAAGGGTTAGTCTATTTTCAGTGTCCCGGACAAAACACGGGAAACTATCACATTTAATTCACTCGTTACTAACTGTTTCCAAATATATCATGTCACCTCAAGGCTGTTCACGATCTTTTACTTCTAATTACAAAGCGGACATATGTTAAAATGGGACTAAAATAAATTACACATTTGAAGAACTACTTTGATGGCTCGAGATTTGACGATGACGATGTTAAGCAGAGAATTTCTAGTGACTGGAAGAGGCTGCAACACCAGAACTCTACTCTTTTGGATATCAGCTAGTCCGTGATCATTAGATAAACGAGACAACGGGATTATTATCAGACGATGAGCATTTCAATGTAAAAGCACGTGTAACTTTTGTTACTGAATGTTTACGCTGCCCAATTTTAAATTCATTACTGTCTTACACGACGAGAACATACAGATAGGAACGAGAAGGAGATCTAGAGCAAACATGGATAGAATATTGTCATAGAATTCTAATGTATTGTGTTCATGCAATTGTCCCACTAAACACACGATGACTACACAAAATCCTACAACAAATAATATATAGAGACGATAAAATAAAACATAATGCTACCGACAGTACAACAGTTAAGTAGATAATGCAAAACCTATTTCACAGCTGCAGCAGCTACTTCACAGCTGCAGCAGCTACTTCACAGCTGCAACAGCTCCTTCACAGCTGCAGCATTTAATACATCTGCAACAGCTACTTCACAGCTGCAACAGCTACTTCACAGCTGCAGCAGCTACTTCACAGTTGCAGCATTTAATACATCTGCAACTGCTACTTCGCAGCTGCAACAGCTACTTCACAGCTGCAGCAGCTACTTCACAGCTGCAGCAGCTACTTCACAGCTGCAGCAGCTACTTCACAGCTGCAGCAGCTACTTCACAGCTGCAGCATTTAATACATCTGCAACTGCTACTTCGCAGCTGCAACAGCTACTTCACAGCTGCAGCAGCTATTTCACAGCTGCAGCAGCTACTTCAGAGCTGCAGCAGCTACTTCACAGCTGCAGAAGCTACTTCACAGCTGCAGCAGCTACTTCACAGCTGCAGCAGCTACTTCACAGCTGCAACAGCTACTTCACAGCTGCAACAGCTACTTCACAGCTGTAGCAGCTACTTCACAGCTGCAGAAGCTACTTCACAGCTGCAACAGTTACTTAGCAGCTATCATCCGAACTTTTCTCCACTACCACCCGAACTTATCCTCAAAAAACCACCTATCTCCGCTCGATGAATCTGCTGAACCCGTCAATCAAGCCTGTGTGGGCGTGGCGCCAGGCACTGTAACAACTGGTGGCGCTGCTGTGGTTGCACTCGCTAACCCCTCAGATTTGGGCGGTTGATTGGGCAGGGCATAGGGTGAGCCCAGTAACTGATCGGCAATCCTGCCCGCCTCTCGCAGTCCGCTCAGGAAGGCGCCGTGGACTGTGGCTGGGTAGTTACGTATCGTGTGCTCTCCTGCAAAGAACACTCGGGGTGGTGCCTGGCCCGAGCCAGACTGAGGTGGTTGTCCAGTGTTTGCCTGTGGCTGACCGGGGATTGGGGGAGAGATAGGCGTGGCCATGACTTCATAATCGCTACCTGCAATCAATTAATCTATCAATCAATCAATCCTTAAATCATGAGAAAAGATCGTCAGAGAAATTACTTTTGTTTTATTATATTAACTGTTATATATATATATATATATATATATATATATATATATAATCTTTGTTAACCAAACAAGTGGCAGTAGTGCAAGCAAGGAAAATATATTTATTAATTTATCGAAAGATAAATATATTTATTGTAATATTGATTGATATGTAGACTGACATCTTGTTATATTGATTGATTTGTAGACTGATATATTGATTGATTGATTTGTAGACTGATGTATTGTAATATTGATTTGTAGACTGATATATTGATTGATTGATTTGTAGACTGATGTATTGTAATATTGATTTGTAGACTGATATATTGACTGATTGATTTGTAGACTGATATATTGATTGATTGATTGTGGACTGAAAATGATTGATTGATTGATTTGTAGACTGATATTGATTGATTGATTGATTTGTAGACTGATAGATGACAGAGTTTATCATACCAGAAGATCCGGCAGCCACAAACGAGTAGGACCCACGTGACCAAGGATCAGCTCTCCATCTAGTCACCACTGCCTCCTTGGGCTACAAGTACAAAATAGACAGGTTCTTTTCTGTAAATAGCCGCCTCGAGACATTAGGATATCAATTACCATACGCTGTAACAACAACAACATGACTATAGTGCTACCGTAGTTCAAATCTTGTTTCTCACATTATTTATTAAAATCAATGGAACAAAACAGGATATAGCAAAAGACCTTTCCTAACAAGCCAGTATTCTAGACCCCACATCTGGCAGGGCTTCCTCTAACTAGAGCCACTATTCTAGAACCTACATCTAGCAGGGCTTCCTTTAACTTGAGCCCTATTCTAGACCCCACATCTAGCAGGGCTTCCTTTAACTTAAGCCACTATCCTACATCCCACATCTGGTAGGGATTCCTTTAACTTGAGCCACTATTCTACATCCCACATCTAGCAGGGATTCCTTTAACTTGAGCCACTATTCTAGACCCCACATCTAGCAGGGCTTCCTGTAACTTGAGCCCTATTCTAGATCACACATTTAGCAGGGCTTCCTCTCACCTGTGGAACGGCGTTGTTGCCGAATATTCCTTTAAGCACGGCAATAGATCTGCCGATGATGACGTCATCGCTCACGTTCTCCATGATGGCGGCCGCCTCTCCAGCAACAAGAGCCAAGAGAACGGGAGCCTTGTAGAGGTTCCAGAACAGAAACAGCTCCCCGCGGCTAGCCGTCGTGCTGCCCACGTGTCCGAATAGATTAGCATTAGGGTCCCAGAATACCCGGTCAAAACACAACACCACCTGTGGGGTTAAATATAATAGATTAGCATTAGGGTAGCAAAATACCCCGTCAAAACATAGCAACCGTTGTTGGGTTAAATATAATAGATTAGAATTAGGGTCCCAGAATACCCGGTCAAAAGACAACACCACATGCGGGGTTAAATATAATAAATAGATTAGCATTAGGGTCCCAGAATACCCAGTCAAATCAGAGCACCACCTGCGGGGGTTAAATATAATAAATAGATTGGCATTAGGGTACCAGAATACCCGGTCAAAACACAGCAACACATGTAGGGTTAAACAAAATAAATGGGTTAAACTAGTTCAAATAGAGCATTAGGATTGGCAAACAGCTTACAGAGCACAAGATAAGCAGGTAATTGGAAGAAGATTAACATTATATCTAAATAAAATACTCCCATACGCCTATGAAGCATCTCCATCAATTCCTAGATCCAACAGTCATTGCAGACTAAGAGTAGATTAATTTGATAGCATTATACAAAATGATCATTGTGAGAAAGACTGAAGTAAAAAATAATAATAATAACACGCATTATAGTGAAATGATCAACTATGTTGATATCTATCACTTTTAATACCACATGTTTCAATCGTTAGACAATTTAAACCACTTTCAGTATAACCAGTCCAGTGAATGTCCGAGATTTTTCTCCTAGATCAGCGTGGCTGGGATTCGAACCTACGAGGGTTCAATTCACCCCAATTGGGCATCTAGTCCTCAAATCTGTACCTTGTTGAGATTACCGAAGCCCAGTCTATGTATGGCTGCAGTCTTCCAGTCAGGTAGGGGCGGCGAGAAGTTAATGCTGTTGACGCCATTTGTTCTCAGGGCTTCCTTTAACACGCCCAGAGGCACTGTCACCAAAACTGCATCAGCCTTGTACGTCTGCTGGTTACCATTGCCTCGGGACTGCGTAGTTACCACCTCAACACCTGCGGCACAGAACACTCAACTATTATCCAAAATGATCTTTAGTACATGACTTTGTCGACTGAGTCTTTATCATCTCTACGTCTGATGTAAATAACATTAAACGCTTAACCCAAGGAGATATTTGGCACTTGAGGGTCGGTTGATATGTACCACGGCATAACTGGGTAATTTCAACCACAATAAACACTAGACATACTCAAGGCAGTAAACAGCAAGTTCTATTACTATCTGAAAACAAACTGGGATTCCTATTTGAAAACAAAATGATGCAGAAAGCTAAGAGCAGGAATATTGGGATATGGTGACCAGTAGGATAAGAACAGACCTTTTATAACAGGTGTTTACTTTAAAAAATCGCAATGTTTACTTTTTTCATTCGTTGGAGGGTGCCATCGTGATATGATAAACTTTATTGCTCTGCTTTGCGGAAGGGAACTCGAGTGTAATATATTCTAAAAATGTCATATATCCCTCTAGATATTCTATCTAGACATATAGTAAATGTAAATTAAGACACATGCTTATCATCATTTGTTAAGTAATTTAAATATAATTATTTCAAAAATGCCATTCTGTTAATAAATGAAGAAATACATAATAAATATGTGTCAATAAACTGACCATTGCCAGCCATCAATATAACCTCACACCCCTCCACACTCTCTCACCACCCCCCCACATGGCTTTGTTTACTATGTGAGCAAAATTACCAATATGTTCTATACAAGAACTATAAATAAGAAAAGAAGGCGTGTAGAACCTTGAGTGCTGTACTTGATTTGTCTGACCGCAGAGTTGAGTTTAATGTCGAGACCCTCAGAGAGAGCCACCGGTACCACCGAGTAGCCGTTCCTCACTACGACAACATCAATCAATCAATCAATCAATCACTAAGAATTTAACGTCTGGTTCCTCGCCATAAGGCAATGTCAGGGGCGTCTCTTGCAGACTCTACACAGACAGGCCCCAAAGCACCACACGATGACGACTGAGCACACAGAGACCACAAGAGAAAGCGAGATCAAAACAATGCAAGTCCAAGATTCAAGCCAAGCGGGTCAAAATTTAGACCTATGGCGGGAAGAGATGGGTTTTTAGCTTGCCAAGGAAAGTACCAATACAATTGCAAGATCTTAGATCCAGCACTAATTACCACAGAGTAGCCGTTCCTCACTACGACAACATCAAGCACTAATCAGTGAATTACCACGAGGATAGACTACAACAACATCTAGCACTAATCAGTGAATTACCACGAGGACAGACTACAACAACATCTAGCACTAATCAGTGAATTACCACGAGGATAGACTACAACAACATCTAGCACTAATCAGTGAATTACCACAGGAATAGACTACAACGACATAATAATAATAACAACAATTAACATAATATTAACAGAGTCAGGAAGCAATTATATGCTTGTTTAAGACTCATCAGGCTTTAGATAATTTTTAATTATTAATTAGAGTGCTACAATCATCAATGACAACATCGAGCAATATTGAGACAAAATCAAGCCATCGAGCAAAAAGAACATCCAAAAACGGTACAAATTCCAAAATCCAGAAAATCAGTCCAAATCCAGAAAATCAGTCCAAATCCAGAAAATCAGTCCAACATCTAGCACTAAACAATGATTTACGCCAATTACCTGTAAGATGACTTCCGGTGAACTCAAAATCATCATCCTGATCCCAGTGCTTGAGGGAGAGAGTGGAGAGGGGCGTGGCATTAGCAAACTCTAGGTTGGCAAAGTGCCAATCCAGGATCTGTCTGTCACGTGACGAGAGGTAGACATCACTGCGAATACACGTCGACCATGAATTAACAAACTCTACGTAATCATGAAATAATGAATTAAAGAATAAAAGTCAATATGATAAGCATTAATTAATTGTTATTAGTGTTAATGATTAGTTTAATTTTAGTATTTGGCCGACAGGTAGGCGCCAGTGTACACACACGTAAACCATGAATTAGCAAACTCTTTATAATCATGAAATAATGAACTACTGAATAAAGGATTAAATGATTTGCATTAATTAATTATTATTAGCATTAATAGAAGTTTAATTGATTGACGTCATCAGTGTTTGTCTGTCACGTGACGACAGGTAGGAGGCACTGGAGTTAGCACCCACGTCAACCATGACTTTGTAGACTCTACACGAGAGAACTCCAGGGTAGTAAAGTGAAAAACAGTCATATACACTAGAAGAATAATTAACTAAATAATTAATAGCTTAATGAGAGGAGAGAGTAGAACAGAGAGAGAGAGACCTGGGGAACTACTCGAAGGAGAGATAGTAGGACAGACAGACAGACAGACCTAGGGGGAGAAGACTCTAACTGCTGCAGTTTCTCTTCGATCTCTTTCTGTTGAGTCACCAGCTGATCATACTCCTATCAATCAATCAATCGACCAATTAATCGATCAATCAACTGATCGATCGATCAATAAATAAATTATTCATAGACATGTTGACTTATTTTAGAACGTCATAAAGAAATCCAGATTTTTCATCTTCTGCTTTTCTCGTAACTTCTGATTTGAGGAAATATTCAACAATTATTGAAATCTGTCCCGTTCTTGCAATCATTTATTTGTGCTTTCATTATCAATCATATTGCTCAGTTGAAATCATCATCTTCTTCTTCTAGTGCACTGAAGTAGCACTTCTAAGTTCGTAATTTTTCAGTCCATTTGATCTTCTCCATTCTTCTCCAGAGCCACATTTAGAATGCTTCCAGTTTTACTCAGCTTTTTTGCTAAATTGCTTCATAGTGCTAAACGTTGTCATGGACAACAGTAGCATTCTAATCTGTGTTGTTGTTGACTCTCTCTATATAGTATTGCATAAACGATATATTGTATTGTACTCTACAGCATAGTACTGTACTCAACACTATTGTACTGTACTGAACACTATTGTACTGTACTTATACTGTATAATATTGTATTGTACTGAACCCTACAGTATTGTACTGTACTGTATAATATTGTATTGTACTTATAATATTGTATTGTACTGAACCCTACAGTATTGTACTGTACTGTATAATATTGTATTGTACTGTATAATATTGTATTGTACTGAACCCTACAGTATTGTACTGTACTGTATAATATTGTACTGTACTTATACCGTATATTATTGTATTGTACTGTACTCTATAGTACTGTACTGTGTAATATTGTATTGTACTGTACTCTATAGTACTGTATAGTACAGGACAGTACAGTACAGTACTCTACTGTACTGTCCTGTGATACTAACACGGCAGGCAGCACTGAGATCTCGTTGTTGACTGCGAGCAGCAAAGTCAGCTGTTACATCCCTCACTCCCTTCCCCTCACTCAGCTCCTTCCAGCAGCTGTGCAGCTGTTCTATCCTCTCTCTCAGAGCTATCAGCTGTCAACAGCAGTACATAGAGTAAACAATAGCAGCTGTTCTATCCTCTCTCTCACAGCTATCAGCTGTCAACAGCAGTACATAGAGTAAACAACAGCAGCTGTGAAGCTGTTCTATCCTCTTTATAAGCTGCAAGCATCAGCTGCACAAGCAAGTAGAAAATACTTAAAACATTATTATATTTTCTTTCATTGTCATGAGTGCATTTGCATTAAAAATGTTATATTTTTAATGAAGGATATTTTCTTTAGAAAATATCCTGCTATAAAAATATAACATTTTTAATGCAAATGCACTCATGACAATGAAAGAAAATATAATAATGTTTCTAGCAATCTGGCGCATTCATTACTAAAATGTTTAACGGAATCAAAGACAATCTCATAGTATACTTTCACATTCACACGGAACAAATAAACAGCATGAAATAGGGTTCACAGTCTTGCTCATCGCCCGATAATGACAAGTTTCCCCTGTCTCAGTGACGAAGCAGAGATTTCTGTGACTAGTCTTGTTTTATCTTCTTTCTCTTTCTCTCCTCTACTTCTCTTCTAAATCACCTCTGAAAGCTACTAGCTGACATCTAAAGCCAGTGGCGATGTCAGCTAGTAAGATACTCGAGGCGGTGTCGGTAAGATACTCGACCGTGGATCAGTAGGTGCGGGTTCAAATCCTGGGCTCGCCCGTCACTGACATCACTTTCGAGTGAGGAAACTGACGTTAACCTTCGCTTTACCAGCTTTAGCTTCTTACTTAGGATTGTTAACGTAAAAAACGATAAATTCCATCAAATTCTACAGAAGAATTAGACCAAATGTGTGCTGAAGAGCCGTCCAAACCTGCTGCTGGTTAGACTTGAGTTTCTCCTGCAGCTGTATGATGTTCTTCTGATGTTTACACTGAGCCTCCAACACCTGCTTCTCTTGTAGCCTATCATACACAACAACAACTAGAGTGCTACAGTCGTTCATGACAACACACAGCTCTATGATGTCCTTCTGATGTCAGCTACCGGCGTCCATGACAACATGAACACTATTGAGACAAATCTAAGCCTACAAGCTTAAAGAAGGTTCAAATGCATATTCCAAAATCTAGAAAATCTCTCCAAAGATAATACTGAAATCAATCTACCAATCAATCAATCATTTATTCAATCATCGAACCAACCAATCAATCAATCATTCAATCAATTGATTGAATGATTGCAGTTAAGCCTATCAGAAGAGTGATGAAGAGATTACAAATTGCTTCATTGATTGATTGATTGAGTATCTAGACCTATCAGAAGTGACTACAGAGACAGCACTCACTTGATGACGAGCTCTGCCCCAGCGATACAGGCTTGCCGTTAACAAAGTTAAAGTCTATCTACAGAGACAGCACTCACTTGATGACGAGTTCTAGGGCCTGCCCCAATGATACAGGCTTGCCGTTAACAAAGTTAAAGTCCAACTGATGAGACATAAACGACGTGGCCTCCAGCAGTCTGTTGAACTCTCTCTCTACCATCTCATCCTTGTCCTTAGGTACCTGCTCAATCAATCAATCAATCAATCAATCAATCAGCCCATTCAATCTACTACCAGATCTACCTGTCTACGTATCAAATCGTAAATCAGTCGATTTCATATATAAGCTTGAATAGGTTAAGCGTCTATTCATGCAATGTGTTATGAAATACAGAGAGAGAGAGAGAGAGAGAGAGAGAGAGAGAGAGAGAGAGAGAGAGAGAGAGAGAGACAGAGAGAGAGAGATAGAGAGAGATACTGACAGGGGGAAAGAGCAAGCAACAGAGAGATATAGATACAGAGAGAGAGAGACACAGAGACAAACTTGAAGAGAGAGAGAGAACAAAGTTTTATTTCAAACAGAAGAGACATTCCCATGGCGATGTTCTGCAGTAAGTTTATCATTGATCATTCTTGGGTCAGAGAAGATCGAGAATATTGAAATGGACCTACAAACAACAGCAAGCTGAAAGCTTTTGGTCAAACTGAAAGCTGAGTGTCTCCTGTCCTATGCACATCTCTACACTGAAAGCATACAGTTATAATACTTACAGTGCTACCATTGCCCTCGTAGAGAGGGCACCTCTGTTTTATCTTGTGCAGCACCATGTTGATCTGCTTACTCAGTATAGTCACCGGATTACCACCTGACAACAACAACAACAACATGATAGCAACAACAACAACATGATAACAACAATAACATGATAGCAACAACGACAACATGATAGTAACAACGATAATAAATCACCTGATGGCAGCAACAACAACATGATAGTAACAACAACAACCTGATAATAACAACAACAACAACATGATAGCAACAACAACAACAACATGATAGCAACAACAACAATATGATAGCAACAGCAACAATATGATAGCAACAACGATAATAAATCACCTGGTAGTAGCAGCAACAAACAACCTGATAACAAACAACAACAAAGTAAATAAGCTTAATTTGTATAGGCTTACTGTCTGTTCATCTATCATGACATAATAGTTGACACTATAATGCTAAACTAAATCATTCAGCTTAGTATTCTAAGCACAGCTGTGAATTTCCCCATGTTTGTAAACACCTGGCAGGATGCCTGATCTCATCAGCGAATGAAGAAACAGACTCAGAAAATATAACTCTTATATATCTGATAGAACTACGCCTAGAGCCAGTGGCCAAGTCGGTAAGGTACTCGACTGCGGATCAGTAGGTGCGTGTTCAAATCCTGAGCTCGCCCGTCACTGACATCGCTTTCGAGGGAAGAAACTGACGTTAATATTATTTTTACCAGCTTTATTCTACAAGCCATAAACTGCTGCTATACACTCGTTGTAGTAGCATTGGATGACTTGAAGAGAATAGTGTACAGACACAGTACATAGTGGAGCAGTGATGTAAATAACTTAACCACTTAACCACTATCACAAACTAGTGAGATAGATCATAGATGATAAAGCTAAGAAAAGCTAAGGTTAATGTCAGTTTCCTCACTCGAAAGCAATGTCAGTGACGGGCGAGCTCAGGATTATTTAATATATATAATTATTTGGTCTTATTTAATATATATATATTAATAAGATTACATATGTTAGAATTTAATTATGTTAGTGATGCTGAAAACGAATGGAGGAATGTTGTCGCCCTATGTTCTGTACAGAGCTGATGATGAGAAGGAAGTGATCTTATCTCATCATCAAGGAAGTGATGATGAGATAAGAGAGGATCTATGGAAACAAACCCAGTCCAGTCACCACCATTGCTCCAATGTCAGCTATGTAGCTACCCTTCTTAAACGTTGCTATCCTTCCTCCTACCCTATCCTACACACACACATACATACACACATACATACATACATACATACATACATATACACACACATACACACACATACACATTGTTCCAATGTCAGCTATGTAGCTACCCTTCCTAAACGTTGCTATCCTTCCTCCTACCCTATCCTACATACATACACACACATACATACACACATAGACACACGTACACACACATACACACACACATACATATACACAGACCATTGCTCCAATGTCAGCTATGTAGCTACCCTTCCTAAACGTTGCTATCCTTCCTCCTACCCTATCCTACACACACATACATACATACACACATACATACATACATACATACATGCACATAGACCAATGCTCCAATGTCAGCTATGTAGCTGCCCTTCCTAAACGTTGCTAATGGTTCTAGCTCTCTTAACATGTAGTTTTATATTCCTCACTAAACTCAAACAAAGGTCAAAGTCAGGAATCTAAGAAGCAAATGTAAAAAAACTAAAATAGAAGAAAGACAGCGAGAAAAGACAGAAAGAGTGAAAAACAGAGACAGACACTGAAAGAGAGAGAGAGAGAGAGTGAGAGAGAGAGAGAAAGAGAGGGATAGATAAAGACAGTTAATGTTTATGTTTAAGACTGAAAGTGAGAACAGAGTTACATAACTCAAGCAGCAGGCAGTGTTTCACACAACTTTACAAGCTGACAGACACAGACAGACAGGAGGAGGGTTGGAGGTACTCCACTTACCCTTGCCTCCAGAACTACGACCTCCATACCAAACGATGTCAACTGTTGTGCCGCTCCCAGCCCCGCTATACCTGCCCCTATCACTATCACCTTACCCGTCTTCTTAACTACAATCAATCAATCAATCAATCAATCGATCAATCAATCAATCAGCCCTGCTATACCAGCCCCTATCACTATCACCTTACCCATCTTCTTAACTACAATCAATCAATCAATCGATCAATCAATCAATCAGCCCTGCTATACCAGCCCCTATCACCATCACCTTACCCATCTTCTTAACAACAATCAATCACTAATCATTGATTAATTAATATCAGCTCAAAACAAATTACTTTACAAATCTTCTATACTATAATCAATCAATCAGCTAATCAGTCAATCAATCAATCACCTAAGGAGGTTAAATCAAGCATGTAAACAATACAGCCATGATTGTTCGATTGAAAGAGATAATAATTATCAGAAGTTAATGCAAGTTCCTTAGATCAACGATGCTTGGAAGCTTGGAATGAGCCAATTTTGATCAACGATGCATGGAGAAGAGGGGGAGATAGGATGGAAGAACTGGAGGTGTTGTCAGTGCTGAAGCTTCAGTGGATGGAGAATCACAGTGGTCTACGCCTCATTAACAGGATTCAAGCAGCAGAAATGAGGAAGAAGAAAACACAGTGAGTATGTCATGTCATGTGATCATCCTGGGGCTGGTTCCAGCCAAAGATTTCTCTATGATATTCCTCCACAAAACGCTATTCTTTGCCATTTCCTCGATGTTCATTCTTTTTCTTCCTTCTGTTCTTCCATAAATGCTAACTCAATGCCTGGTAAGAAAAGATATAGAGAATATAAGAACCTGGTACTGGTTCGAGACGCTTGTAGACTCCAAAGTTGATAAGTCCGTGACGCTCCAGGAAAGCGTGCACTCTCATTATCAACGGACCATCACCTGTCAGCACATATCAGCAAACATGTGAGCTATGCTAAACATGTGTCAGAAGTGTGAAACATGTGTCAGCAATGTGAAACATGTGAGCTAGGTGTCAGCAATGCGAAACATTTGTCTGCACTGTAAAACATGTGTCAGAAATATTAGACACATAAAGCAATAATAACATGCGAAAAATACTATGATAATATAGGCATAAATAAGCTAGGTATGGATATTGGCTAGGTTAAACACATGATATCTGCTACAACTGTTTTAAAACAGTTTAGCACTGTTTGCGCATTAGCTGAAGCCTATTACTGAATATGTCAAAGTATCTTCATGTCTCCAGTAGTAATTCTTAATTCTAAAATAGTAATTCAACAAATGAAATAAACTTGAATCATTTGAGTACAAAAGACAATACAATACAATACAATACAATACAATACTATACAATACAATACAATACAATACTATACAATACTATACAATACAATACAATACAATACAATACAATACAATACAATACAATACAATACTATACAATACAATACAATACAATACAATACAATACAATACAATACAATACAATACAATACAATACAATACAATACAATACAATACAATAGACAGCACGATAGTAATTAAGATAATGCTTTACTTTTTCTCACCCTAGTAAATACACATAACTTGAAATAGATTATTTTTAATTTTTAATTAGAATAAATTTAACTGCAACTGTACTAGAGAAGCAGATATCAAGTTAGACTAATCCAAAAATCCATATTTTCACTGTTTCTATGCTTTTAGTTGTTCCAATGATAGAATAATATCAAACTTATAACCACTTATTATCACTACGTATCAAACTATTCCAATCTCTCAATCAGTCTATTTCAAAGCGACCAAGCTGCATGAAATTTATATATTTTCTTAAATATGTAAATTACATATGTTAGAATTTCATTATGTTAGAAGTTAGAAACTCTCTAGTAAATGTCGCAGACGTCACGAGACAATACGTACTGTTGTAGGGAGACTCTATCTGCGGCAGAGCACTCTTAAACGTCAGCTGAACCAACGAGTTCTCAAACCACAACTGAAGCTGAAATAAAATAGCAACAACGCTACATTAAGTCGACCCTTCTTAATTCTTTTTAAAGCAAGTAGTTAGTAATCAATTAGTGGGTACTACAGCAGCATATGGGTAAGTTGTCCAATTGAGAAATAGTAGATGCAGAGTCTAAATCCGGCACTTGGCTCATAACTGACAGACTTCCAAGACAGGGAGCCGAATTAAAATGAGAATTTAATTAAAACTGAATAATAAAACAATGCTCTTTGTACGCACAACAAAGTTAATTGAAGAGTCAATTAGCGTTGAATATGGTAGTCACTAAGGCTATATAGAAAGGGTGTTATATAGATAAGTGGTTATATGGATAAGTGGTTATATAGATAATTGGTTATATGGAAGGTGGTTACATGGATAAATAGTTATATAGATGAGTGGTTATATGGATAAGTGGTTATATGGATAAATGGTTAAATGGACAGGTATTATATTGTATGGATAAGTGGTTATATAGATAGGTGCTATATGGTTAAGTGGTTATATGGATAGGTTGTTACCAGCCGATTCCTGAGGTAGAGGAAAAGCTTCTGAGTCTGTGGAGAGCTCTGAGCAATGTCAGGAAAACAAGAGGCCTCAGTCGTCGTCAGCTTGTCGTACGGCAGTCTGCTCTGAAACGCTGCTCCCTCCAGACCTGCAGCAATCAATCAATCAATCAATCGATCGATCAATCAATCAATTAATATCAAATGATTTAGAGTGTCACTATAGAGTGTCGCTGCTCCCTCCAGACCTGCAGCAATCAATCAATCAATCGATCGATCAATCAATCAATTAATATCAAATGACTTAGAGTGTCACTATGATAACAAATCATGTTTCAATAGATCACAATAGTATAATCGATATAGTAGTCGTATGCTCATGTTTGCGTTATTGACTGAAGAATTACAAGTCAGATACATGTAATGACATTTGTCTTGATAAATGAAAAATATCAGAGTCAAAGATATGAAACAAGCACTCTATCATCAATCAATCAATCAATCAATCAATAAGTATATATATATATATAAAGTGCAGCTCTACGATAAATGCCATAGTAGCGCTGTATGGACAGTCAAGTAGCCTGGAGGTATATTCCACAATCGGTGTAGCGACTAGCACTCTGCAAATCTGGAGTATGAGCGACCAATTGGTCTAAAACTAAGAAATCATCACCACCAAGTCTTTTCACTGTCATATCAGAGTCAGTCACCTCTTACGAACATGTGCAGTTGTTGGTATGATCAATTCCATTATACGTAAATATATATATATGTATGTATGTATATATATATATATATATATATATATATATATATATATTATATATATATATATACAAAGATGATATATATATATATAGATATATATATATGATTATTTGTTATATAGATATATATATATATATATAGACATATATAATATATATATATATATATATATATATATATATATATATATATATATATATATATATATATATATACAGTATATTATATATATATATATTATATATATATATATATATATATATATAAAACAAAATATCCTTGTGCATAAAATACATTTGTAGAGAAGAAATGTTAATTTACCCCCATTCCCCGAGGGGTCATCGTTTTCGCTTTCCTCTTCTTCCACTACCTCGGCCTGACCGCCTGCTGTAGAGGGTGGGGGAGTTAGCTTAGGTATCTTCTCCTTTCTTTCCTCCGTCTCATCCTCATTCTTGTGTCCCGAATTATCATCCATTATAGTCTGACAGGTGAAATATTAGCAATGATATTAATTGACAGAATTCAAAGAATACGAGTAAGGGAGGATTCTGAAATGCTTTTGAAGAGGAAATTAGACGCTAAGCATTCAAACTCTCTTTATTCCTAAGTGAAGCTATAGAATTAATCAGTGCTAAGTTTGTAACCAATAAAATCAGCTGTGCCGGCAGATTTTTTGGGTTAGGAGATAATTATTTTGTAAAATTTCTCCATGATGAATATCAAAAGCAGTTTTAATTATACCTTAGTCCAAATTCATATAATCGCGGATAATTTTTGCAATATAATATTAATACATGATATTATGTCGTTCTAATATTTGTATTAGAGTAAAAGATATAGGAGTAAACCCCAAATTAGGGTCAACAATATAATAAAACCGGTCAGCTTTGTTTATCTTCAAAATCAAAACAATGGACTCAGAACTGGTAGTAAGAACAGCACAGCAAATTATTTGTTATTTTGAATGTTCGTCGAAATCGAAGAAATAAAATTAACTCGAGCAATTGACTCTGGGCGAAATCTAGTGAATTCAACAACAGGTAGAGATGAATGGAATGTAAAATTGACGGATATTTATTATTGCAAAAGAAAGCCTAGATAAATTTGAGCCTGGAATATGGACAGATGTAGGAAAATTTTCCTTTTCTCATAAAGTGATTGATAGGTGGAACTCTTTGAGAAATGAGGTTATTAATGCCAAAGATATTTAAAATAGGTAGATATGGCATGATTGCTGTTTCAGCGATGCCGGTTTTGTAATAAGAGTGACTTGATTTCCAGCATGATTCATTTAATCGCGAGGGTAAATAAAGCCCCTTTGCCATATGTGTATTTAATAGTAATTTCTGTAATTTCAGATATATTTCATGCTATTCGGTCTGTGAACGGTTTTAGGATGATGTATTGTTGCGTATTTGGGCATACAAATTCCAGAAATCCGGAAACTAAAGAATGGGGAATATCCTTGAAGAGATTTCAAATGAAATTTGTAAGCATTTTGTATTATAAAAATATATATCCAATTAATAGGAATTCATTTCAAATAAATTTGTTGTCATGACGATATGTTGGATTGATGTGACGATAAATGTGCTCCTAAAGTGTTTCATTATCATTCAAAAGCTTCACAAATGTTCAAAAACTACATTATTTATGCCTTTAAATAGCGATCAGCTGATATTGTTTACCTCCGGCCAGCAAAATTAGTTGTTGGCATCTGTGCAATTCTTGAACTCAATGTTTACAATGATTGAGATTGCCTTTGACACTTCTATGGTTTTTCTTTATTCTATGATTAATGCGGTGTCGATGAATAGTTTTAGAAACAAGCTGGAAGTTGTAATCAAGTATGATTAGGGACTGAAATAAGCCCTAGCCTTTCTTTCCTTTTCCTACTACCTAAGTTTGCAGAAAGAATGGAGTAATAAAAGGTGGTAGCAGTTCTGGTAAATTCTGCTAAAGACCAATAAAATTAATAAACAGCATAATATACTTCCTTTAAAATGGTGACGTTATGAAAGCTGATAGATTTCATTATGGCTTTGAAAATGTCATCATAGCGCTTGCGTTAATAAAATTAATTTAAATGTATGGTAACATTTTCTGAAATATTGGAATGGTAACATTTTGCATAGAAACTAGTAGAAGATGGCAGCGTCCGTGGAAACGAAGGTTTCTGGTGGTGTTGGTAAAGAGTCTGGCAGCGGAGCCAAAGGCTCTGGAGACGAACCTTTGCCAAATTATGACAAAAATAATCCAGATGGCTCTCAGAAAGTTAAAATAATCTGCCTTGGTGATAGTGCTGTAGGAAAATCTAAGTTAGTCTTTATATTTTATAAATTTTGTTGAGCGAAAATTGAGGACTCTAGACAAGCATTCCTTTGTTTTTAGTTTTAATTATTTTTAAGTCAACAACTTTATGAAATTTCTAAATAATTCGTACATTTAAAATGTAAAGACTAATTTTATACTTTAATCGGTGGCCTAACTTCAAGCGTCTAAGTCATACTTTTAAAATAGGATTGCCATCTGCTATTTATTTTGGCAAATGTATCAGTAAATACTATTTTAGTTTTTTATGAAAATCTTTTTATTCGTCAAATTTGACAACTAAGAAAATTAACAAGTGTCGTACAAAGACCGAAACAGTGCAGAATACAAAATACAAGTGCAATAACTAAACTATCTTACACTAGAGCGCTTCCACAAAAATTGTTATAGACATTTTGTTTCATATTGGGTAACGTTATTTCGATTTTTTTATGCTGTTAATAAATTACAATTGATTTGTTTCAAATTGTACATAATTGTGAATAATTTGTTATTTTCAGACTCGTCGAGAGATTCCTACTGGATGGATAGTATCCTTTATTACTGTTATCTTTGAACTTGTTTTCTATATTTTTTAATTTGCTCTTGTTTTAGACTATCCTTTTGCTCAATGACTTGGATCTATCTCAGTAGTGCTTGATGTTGTCTTAGATGAATGTAGCACTCTAATTGTTGTTGTGTTGTGTTATGTTAACAATTAATATGGTTTTTTATTTTGTTCACATATTTGTGTTGCCAGCTAATTTAGTATGATTAATACATAATTAAAAATTTTTATGTTATTAAAATTTAACTCCTTTTTATATTTAAGCAGTTAAATTCTAAATACTTTTTTAAAACCTGTTAGAACACATAACGAAATGTTTAAATTATATTTGGATGATTTCTTTATCTTTGGTCTGATTTTCTGAATTTTGGAATGTGCACCATTTTTGGACCTTCTTTGTGCTCGTAGGATTAGATTTGTCTTAATAGTGCTCGATGTTGTTATTAATGACAGTAGCACTCTAATTGTTGTCATATTTATATTTGAATGATTTGATATCGGTGATAGACATAATTTAAACCACATGATTAATCTTAACTCTACTGTACAGTCAGCCTCATCAGCTCTCCACCTATGCCCTCACTCTGTTTAAACACTCAACGACGATCAACGGGAAAAACGTCGATGTTGGTCTGTAGCTCTTGTCTGATTGTATTTAGTATAAATATTTGAACTCTGCTATTCAATTTCTACATACTTTGAGAATTCACTATGAACATTAAACTTGTGTTTCATTGCGATTTAAATTATATTTAATATGAGCTTTTTTGTATTGGGGATAGTTACATAATGTAAACGGACTCATTCAGCTATTACTAACAAATAATATTAACAGAGATATTTTTAGATTTAGATTTCATTTTTGACTTTCTAAGACTTCATTTTGGTCAGATTTTCAGCTAAATATTGAAAGAATGTGAATTTGCTTGTTTGAAGTTAGAGCACATCATTTCAACATAATGATGGTAGATATGATGGTAGATATCATATGTGGTAGATTTCTGGGATATGGTGCTCAATATTGTCATGGGCTACAGTAGCACTCTAATTCTGTTGTTCTTGTTGTCCTTGTTATGCACGTCATATGTTGTGTGGTAGACTTCTGGGACACGGCCGGTCAGGAGAGATTCAACAGCATGCACGCGTCATACTACCACCAGGCTCATGCCTGTATATTAGTGAGTCCTATTAATCATCGTCTTCATCATCATCTTCATCATCATCATCTTCTTCATCATCATCTTCATCATCATCATCTTCATCATTATCATCTTCTTCCGTTTAATCCCAGTTTAACTAGGGTCGGGATACGAATAGACCTTCTCTAATTCTTTCTGTCCCACACCATGTCATCAGCCAATCACCTATTTTTCATTGCCTTAATCACCACATCCCACGTCAGTTGTGGCCTACCTCTCTAAAGCTTAACATCCAGTTCTTCCCTCTAAACTCTCTTTACTACATCCTCATCTGCTTTTCACATAATATGCCCACACCATCTCAATCTCGACTAAGTGAACCTATCCCCGATCCCCTCAACATTCAAATTCATCCTCACATATTAAAATTTTAAAAGTCTCATCTCTTCAATACAAACAAAATATTTAACAATTAAATTTATTTAAAACCAATTGATTTATAGCCATAAACAAATGGATGAAAATTTTTATTATAAACAGAATAAGCATGCAACACAAGTAAAAGAAATAACAGTTAATAAAGTTTGCAATAATAGCAACAGGAATTTAAAAAGAGATTGCTTCTACCAATACATCTAACGGCGTTAGCTCAGTTGTGCGAGCATGACAACATGTTTTTGTGTGATAGGTGTTTGTGCTCAATGTTGTCATGGACAACAGTAGCACTCTAATCGTATTGTTTTTGTGTGACAGGTGTTTGATGTTACACGCAAGGTGACGTACAAGAACCTGCCCACATGGTATCAAGAGCTGAGACAGTACCGGCCTGAGATACCGTGTCTCTGTGTGGCCAACAAAATAGATGGTTAGCAAGTTTGTAAAGAAAGCTAATGTTAACATCAGTGTCCTCACTTGAAAGCGATATCAGTGATGGACGAGCCCAGGATTTGAACCCCGCATATACTGATCCGAGCGGTCGAATATCGACATCGCCACTGGCAAGTTTGTTGACAAATCTGCAACTCAGTTGACAGTTTTATGATTACACATGTGACGTTCTGCTCTCGATTTAGCTTTTCTTTGCTGATTTGTTTTTTTTTCATTATTTCCTACTTCTCTCGGTGATTATTAATAATCGTGGCCGTTTGACAGCGCATCTAGCGCAGCTGACACAGTTTTAAGATATTTCAACACCCTGGAGCCTTTATTCAACGCTGTCAACACTCGGCCTTTCAGAGTGGTCGCCCATCCAAGTACTAACCCAGCCCTATGTTAAATTCTTTTATGACATGAACATTTTATCAAATACGCTAAAGCCTGTCACCAATCCAATATTTTATTTTAAATTACTGAAGACATGGTGACGATACTTTTAAAGTTGTTGTTGTGTGCAGTCGACCTGAGTATTGCCAAGAAATCATTCAACTTTACATCTAAGAACGGACTGCCGCTGTATTTTGTCTCGGCCTCAGATGGCAGCAATGTTGTCAAGGTAGTTAAATGTTTTTATTGTTATCGTTTTTTCTATTTTCTGCTACCTATTTATCGTTAATCCAGTTGAGAGTAACATCAGTTGATTCGTAGATGAACTTCATGCTAAATAGTGTCGTGTGGTACTTGTTGATTGTTCTTTATATAACAGTCTCAATCTAGTACTTGATGAACTGAGGTAGTAACATAACATTAATAATAATAATAATAATAACAATAAAGGTTTAATATCCATTTCGTCATCCAAGGATGATGTCAAGGGACGTCCGGCTATGTCTGATTATGGATGAGATGGTGCAGGTAAAGATGTTGCAGTATTCTAATGATATATCAGAAGCTCTCAGCTTCGCTGGAAGAAAACTGTGCACATTCAGGCTAACATCACTTGGCTTTACTACTTAAATCAAACCTATTGCAACTCTGTCTCACATTGCATCTGTCGATGCCATAGTCGTGCGTTTAAAAACAAATAAATGATAATTTAATGATCTTGTATTGCAGTTAGTATCGTTGTAAACAGATGTATACTGTTGTAATTATCGTACTGGCTGGAGCCAGTGGCGATGTCGGTAAGGTATTCGACCGCAGATCAATATGTGCGGAGTTCAAATCCTGGGCTCTCACGTCACTTGCATCGCTTTCGAGTGAGTAAACTGACGTTAACATCAGCATTTCCAGCTTTTTCTAAACATGTATTGCTGTTATTAGCGTAATAAATGTTGCTGTTATTATTGTATTGATGTTATGCTACATATCTCTAATGTTCAGGTGTTTAGAGACGCCATCAAGGCTGCTGTGGCTTACAAGAACAACACAGACGACATAAACGACCTCATCATGAATGAACTCGAGGTCATTGTTACGTACTGTTAAAATCTTACTCTTCCTCTGCTCTATTCTACACCAAGACTATATTATCTTCTGATAATAATCATACGTATAGAACTAAACTGATATATGGACTTCTGATTGGATTTTCTCTTGTATTCACTTGAGCGCTTTCAGGTGGCGTAGCACAGCTTGTAGATGTACGTTCTACTTGAGACGTCCCTCACATCAGCCTAGGGTGAGGAAACAAACGTTAAACATTCATTATATGCATATGAGCTTATAAACTAAAGCAGTTATACGTAGCACATGATATCTGTAGTGTTCTTCTACCTAGAGGTAAAGTCATCTCTACATGCAGTATTAAGTGATCAACCTATAGGGTAACTTCATCTCTGTCACAAGAATTCTTCTATCTGTCGACTTAACAAAAAATTCAACACTCGTCTCTCGGGTTAGAGGCCGGTAGTGTCACGTCGGTTGTGGCTAATGTGAGGGTCTAGACTAGACTCTACCAGACTGCTCACTGTGGAGCACACAGAGATCTCGTTCAGGTGTAAGATGTTCTCTGTGTCTCTCTGTATCTGGATTACAGATTTCCTTTATTAGATCTGTGTAGACCTTGGATTGATTGATTGATTATCTGACTGACTGGTTGATTTATTGATTGATTGATTAATTCATGGCTTGATTGGTTGATTAATTGATTGGTTGATGGATTGATTGATTAAGTGATTTATTAGTTGATTGATTGATTTATGCAGAACTTCAGTTTATCTGACTCAGGCTCGACAGAAGAGAACAAGAATGGCAAGTATGATGACGATGATGATGATGATGATGATATCATTGAGAAAGCGAGTCAAAATATCAAATCAGTTAAACCTAGAACATGATATTCATCTGTGTGGTCCCACCTCTGTGTGTCTCTTTCTCTCTCTCTCTCTCTCTCTCTCTCTCTTTATTAGCATCTCTCCTTCTTTTCCTCCACTCTCAATTCTTCCTGCTTGCACACTCTGTAATTCTCTATCTGTTTCTCTTTTCATTTCTCTATCCCTGTCTCTATCTCCCTGTATTTCTCTGTCTCTCTATTTTGTCATTGGGTACTTTGCTGATTTTGTTTCAGATAAGAAAACTGACTTCTCATTGTATTAAACTGTATATATCCAAATCTCTAATCTCTCTGTCTCTCTTTCTCTTCTCTTCTCTCTCTATCTTGCTGTGCATAGGTTTAGGTTAGAATAAGTTTGTGCTGATGTCACAGATACATCTTGTTGCTGTGTGACAGATGTTAAATATACGCTGTAACTCAATGGTAACAATTTGTGTCTTTACAGGAGTTCAGTTGATTAAGTCTACAAATCTAATGCTAAGTTGCTGATGTGTATATAATATGTGCAAGATTTGGTTGTTTTACGTCCCTTACAGCGCCTTTATATGATAATCATACGTCAAATTCTGATTGGTTGATTGTTTACTATTAAGACTCCACCTGTTGACCGTTGTTTTATTTATTTATTTATTTATTTAGCGCTAGTATTTGATTGATTGATTGATTGTAACGTCAGACACTGTTTAGGAAAATCTCTTGGGCCATACTTTGTGCTGTGTTTATTCTAACAATATAAAATCTAATGCTTGATTTCCTGTCTCATTGCATCAGATCAGATATAAAATGACTTGATATTAGACAAGAGCCGTGGTTAAGTGGTTAGAGTGCTAAGCTTTTACTTAAATGATTGGAGAGGACGAGTTGTATTCCTGGTCAACCAAATCTCTGACTGACAGATTGGTGTTTGGACGTTTAAGTCTATCTACGACAAGCTACGAGTTAGCTTATAGAAGATACGAGTTAGCTTATAGAAGATACGAGTTAGCTTATAGAAGATACGAATTAGCTTATAGAAGATACGAGTTAGCTTATAGAAGAAGAGAAAGCAGATTTGCCATGTAACCGTGCATATTTGTTACTTATACTGATAATAAACATAACGGGTTAAGGTCGGTTTCCTTCTACAAGGATGATGTCAGGGACGTTATTATACTGTATGTGGAAGTTATTCAGAACAATGCATATTAGTTACCCTAGTTGACGTCTTCTATATGATAACAATAATTTCTGATAAATATTCCACGTTATTTTCAATACGCTAACATCTAATAATATTCATAGACTACTGTTATAATATAACCTTTATTACGTGAGTAACTCACAACTTATAACATATGAGTGTTGAGTGTAACCAGCAGATAGAATATTTTTTACAAGTGAGCCAAAAAGCTCAATACAAGTTCTTTTTATACAAATACTATATCTCATCTATAGAGCAACCCACGAGCTAGAGTAGATGAAGGTGTAAGGGTGATGGCCCCTCCTATGCTGTTAGTTCAGTTTAAATAGATATACTCTTGACCCAATGCTCAACCAACAGTAGACATTTTTTAATAGAGGGTCCTTCCTCAAACTCAGGTTTTGTACTTAGTTCAGTAAAATTATGCTGTGGGAAGATTTTCTGGATTTTACACCTTTTTGGACCTTCTATTAGCTCGCCGGTTTGATTTTGACCAAATAGTGTTCGATGTTGTCATTGATGACTGTAGCACTTTAATTATTATTATTACTATTAAATAATACAGTAGCTGCTGAGGTCGCTAGCTTTCCTTTGCGTAGTCACGCGTGACAGTGATAAATACACAAGTAGAATGAGGTTAAATGAGCAGTCGATCTATTCCTTTCAGTTTAGCACTGGAGTCTCATTTCTTATGTTACTGAGTTACGTAACATGACGGCACACTGGGTCAGGAAGTACAGATGCTTGTTGAAGGCCCATTGTCTTTTTCCTCTCCATGGTTATCAGTAATCTTTGCCTTTTGATGGCGCATCAATTGCAGCTGGCGCGGATTTAAGAATAACCTTCTATCACCCTGGGATTTTTTCCTTCAAAGCTGTCAACACTCGGTCTTCCAAGGTTCTTCTTGTACTCTACTCGTTCTCTTATTCCATGAAAACTTTCACAACCTGTGCAATACCATCACTAACCATTTGGACGAATCGTGTCATCTATGTTACATGAAAGAGTTTAATACTAGTTAATAATATTTTAATTTAATTGGTGATATTTAGATTTCAATTCTTCCCTCTGACGAATACTTCCCGTGTTAAAACTCTCAGAATATTCAGAGTCAGTGGCGCAGTTCTGAGAGAACATGAGGGGATTAGACAGGATCATCATTTGATCGTTTATGTAGCACTGGACGGCAGGTCCTCCTGCAGAGTAATCCACTAAGTTCGGAGACATCTTGGGCTGCAGCAAGGCGTAGTTAGATCCCGGTGAATCTTTCTCAGCTATTCCTGGACTTATCAGGATTGGAGATGTGTTTACCTTGCTGATTCTAGCTGCTGCCATCTGCCGAGTGTTTGATATTTGTTTGTTACAAATTCGCATTCGGCAGATAGCGCAGATGAAGAAGACAAGAAGTAGGAGCAAGAGCGTAGAGCTCAGTACTATGATGACGGGAGCCAGTGATGAGAGAGATGAGTGATCTGCATCATATGATGCGGATCCGCTGTTAGTTATCAGAACCTTCTTGTCTGCAATAATACATGAAATAACACAGCGACTGTTACAAACAGTTAAATAATAATGCACCAGCTGTAGGCTACTTTAACACACCGTTAAGAAATAACACAGCAGCTGTAATATAAATAAGAAATAACACAGCGGCTGTTACAAACAGTTAACAAATAACACTACAGCTGTTACAAACAGTTAACAAATAATGAAATAAACTATTTTCTTCAATGAGAAATTCTTGCTTTAATAAGTACAAATAGGCCTGTAGAAATAAATTATCTAAACCTTGATTGACAGTTAGATGGGTTGATCTGAACGAAAAGCCACTCCCAGATCTCACTGCGCATGCGTACATTCCAGAGTCGATTCTCTCGACAGAGGGCAGAGTTAATTTGATCACGTGACGTCTGCTCTCTGACGTCACTGCCGCCATGTTGGATGACGTCACTGTATGCTGACCAATCAGAGCGTAGAGTTTATCATTCAGCACACGGCGGGTTGTATTGCGTGGTTGTGTAACGTGCGACTCAATGCTCTTCAGCCACTGCGAGACATTGTAGTCAATCAATCAGTCAATCAATCAATCAATCAAGCTATAAACAAATCAATCAATCGATGAATTAAATCGTGCAGTTTACCACTGTGAAAGTATTCAATAAGAGACGCGACAATGTTACCACTGTGAAAGTATACAGTTATAGACGCGACAGTATTATCACTGTGAAAGTATATGAGAACACACGCGACAGTGTTACCTCGACTGTTGTTTTTGCTGAAGTGTTGACCACACAGTGTAGAGCGGCGCTCTGTCCCACCATCACAGTGGCGCTGCTAGTGTAGCAGGCTTCCACAACAGGGTCTGCTTGTCTGTCTGCTAAACAAAAATATATCTCGTGAAATTAATTAATTAAGTGATTAAAATAAGTATATAAATTTGATAAAATAAGTTTAAATGCAAAGTTTAATGGCTGTATAATATTATTTGAAAGAACTTTGTTGATATTAATCAATCAACCGGTTACACAGATAAATCGAAGTAACTTAAAGTCCACTCCTAGTTTTTCTTTGTTTTCAGACTAAACAGCATTACATGGGCTTAGCAGCTAAGAAAAGAGATGGCATTAGCAGCTAAGAAAAAAGGTGGTAAAGCTACGGTTAACTTCAGTATCCTCACTCGAAAGCGATGTCAGTGACGGGCGAGCCCAAGTTATGAACCCCGCACATACTGATCCGCGGTCGAGCGTCTTACCACTGGCTCCAGCCAAGAATAGAATAACATCCCTGGCTTCTACTCCAGCCGTCTGTCGAATGTCTGATATTAATAAAGCGAGAGAGACAAATTATTCTCGCTATAGACAAACGAGAGCTCAAACCTTTCACAGTAACGCGGTATTCGTGAGTAAGTTGACCCTCTCTATTCCACACTACACAACTGTAGACACCAGAGTCTCCTTGCTTCAGGTCGTCTAAAACCAGCGTCCACTTCTTAGAGCCGACCACTTCTCTATTGGGCAGAGGCATAGAGTGGCTGTCTCTGAACCAGGCTATGTTAGGCATAGGATTGCCACTGGCCTCACAGATCAACTCTAGCGAGTCCCCTGCATTCATGGCTGTGTTTGTTGTTCTCATGTGCTGCCATCTCGTGAATGACGGAGCTGAAATTACATAATTTTACAATTTAGCATATGCTTTCATTATTATATATTCGTTTATTACATGAAATCTCAAATCTGATATACCGCAGAAAACGTACACACATACAAATGGCAATATAGAAAGCAATCAACATAGCATTATGCAGACATTGTTTCAAAGAAACTTAATAAGAGTCTTTTTCATCGTAAAATATTGATAATGAAAATTTATTATTAAATATTTATAAACATTTACAAGCAACTTGAGAATTTTAGTTTTGAAAGATAATACGTTAAGCAACAATTAGCCTGTTTTGATAATTTCAGAAAGTAGGCCTATAATTGAAATAACTTTAATTGTTGCTGAATTAATTACCAATAGATACAGCTGATTGTATTGTATGGCAGAAGCATTTGAGTAAATGAAAAAGTTGAAGAATGTGGAACCTGAGTATTTGGTCTTGCGGCCTCTTAAATCCCCATTCACATTATTGTCTTTTCCTAAAGCACAAAAATGTAATCACGCATTATAGTGAAATAATCACTATGGTGGTATCTATCATTTTTAATACCACATATAGCAATTTCCGATGAGCAATTTCTACCATTTTCGTATAGCCAGTCCAGTGAATGTCCGAGATTTTACTCTGATTTGATCAGCGCGGCTGGGATTCGAACCCACGAGGGTTCAATTCACCTCAGGATCTGTCATTTAAAACTTCATGACGTTACCCCTACGCTTTTAATACATTCAACAAACAGACAAACGCAATTTAAATTTCAATGCACAATTAGGCAGTTATGATAAAGCAATTCTAATCGAAAGCTGGTCAATAATAAAGATGTGATATCTCTGCACGTAATGCTATATGTTTAATTATGTATTGCAACACAGATTTAACGCTATATATATATGTACATGTATGTATGATAACTTATTATAACGTTATAACTTTATATATAGCACGGATTACACGCTATATATAACACAAAGTACACGCTATAAATCATTACTTGTTATCTTATATTAAAATTACGTTACGTACAATAATGCTATGGAACTATAATTATGTTACACATATTTTTATATGCATTAATTTATAACAAGCAGCTTTTTATATCTCGTGGTATACAGGATAAAAATATTGGGGTCGTCTCTAGCTCTCTAGCAGCACTGGTCAGTCGAGCTGATAACATTCACATCACGGGTGCCACTGGTAAGCTCTCTCAGGATCCCACGCTTGCAGTAATGATTATGATCTAAGTCAGGCAGATAATTAGAAAGCGCTGAGTTAATCCACTGGCTCTGCCCCTGGGCGAGTTTCTCAAGCCGCTACCGGATTTGACACGTACCCTACTGGGCAGAGACTGAGAGACTTCGTCTAAACCCAGCGGTGACCACCATTAGCACCAGCAACCAGTGATGAGTAAACTATCGACATCTGGTGGACGCGACGTTTAGTGGTAACCCAATAGGAAGTCACTCAGCGGGTCGCCTTACGTCGAGCCTAAGCTCTGCGGGACGTCTTACGTCGAGCCTGAGCTCCGAGGAGTTTTCATCAAGTTATCAGCGAGAGATGTTGTGATGATGAGTAAATGTTTGTGACCCCAGGGATTGTAGGCTGGATATATATATGCGTATAGATGAGGATCATAGGTTTATAAATTAAGGATTAGTAGATTGATGGATTAGTGGATTGATGGATTAGTGGATTAGCGGACTGGTGGATTAGTGGATTGATGGATTAGTGAATTGATGGATTAGTAGATTGATGGATTAGTGGATTGACGGATTAGTGGACTGATGGATTAGCGGATTGATGGATTTTGCGGATTGGTAGATTAATGGATAAATAAAATAGAGGATTTGATTATATATGAACAGAAATATTAGTGGATTAATATATGTATAATATTAAAAATCATGCTAAAATAAATCTGTATGTTATATGTTATAAAATGTCATAGACTGATTCAACGTGTATGTAAGAGATATACAGTACAAAGCTGACGAGATTAAAATTTGAAATTGAGAATCGTGTCAATGGATTCAGGCTACCATCTTAAGTGCACTAATAGGACGAGAGAGAAGGGCAGTGAATGAAATGATGAGAGTAGATTAGGAGATGGGAAGTGCAAAGAGCTTTGTTGAAATAAATCCACATGGTGGAATGAATTGGAGCGTTACTGACTTGAAGATGATACCAATTGAGTTCTTATCGCAGTAAGATAACGGATGGAAATATTTGGCACGCGTTGTCTCGACAATCAAACAATATATAACCGCTTCCCAATAGAATTCAATGCTCTTTGTTACAGGGCTTCCGTTGTAGCTACTGCAAGAATTTATGCAGAAGAAGTTATAAGTTCATTTCTTCAAATGGGCTGAAGCACCAACGTATCGTAAACACTATAGTAATGATATGTCAATTATCTCCTCTCTCTCTTTCTCTCTCTCTCTTTCGATCCATCTCTCTCTCTCTCTCTCTCTCTCTCTCTCTCTCTCTATATATATATATATATATATATATATATATATATATATATATATTATATATATATATATATATATATATATATATATATCTCCAGGGAAACATATGTTTATTTGTTCACATATAAACATATGTTTCCCTGGAGAGAAAGAGATAGATTTAGATGTCTCTCCATCTCTCTCGTGTTCTGTTAATTAAGGGATCAGTCCATGATGCATATTCCTCTTGATCATTATCGTAGCCAGAAATTTTTTCACGGGTTGGCTGTTTAAAATGGTAGTGTATGAGGCATACTTAGATAATAAGCGTAAATTTATTTTACCTGGTGGCAGCTGATATTTATAAAAGTATTTTAGTTTATGATTTCGTCCTAGCATTAAACGCTTCAACAATTGATGTAGAGTTTGAGACAAAGGAAACCTTGGAAAAATGTAATTGACTGCAGACACAGTCTGAGCGACGAGTTATCTGACAGTTCACAGCTATTTAGCGGTTAATAAAGATTAGCCCTCAGGCGATTAGCCGGTGCCTTCAGGGTTCATCCTCACTTGACGTCAGCAATTAAACAGATTAACTCAAAACTACTGTGTTCTAAGATGGGAACGTTTACTGAAAGAAGTTATAGAAGGTAGAATGGAAGAAAAGAGAGAGAGAGAAGCAGACTGAGATTAGGAACGTTAGATGGTATAAAGATAAACTTATATTTGAAGAAGAAAAGACTGAGAAGAGTGGAGGCGCTTAATGCATAGGGCCTGCCAATAGGCATTGCAGTAATAGAGATGGTATAAGATTAAGGACTATTATAGAACAATATATCATAGAGATGCTGTTAATCACTTGTTGCTATTAGTTTAAATCTTTAGGCTAATTAGTTGTAGTGATGTGTAGTGATGTGCGCTATGTGGCGTCCCTGACATCATCCCTGGATGAGGAGAAGGACGTTAAACCTTTATTATTATTATTGTCTGAGCCTCGATCAGATTTATAATTCACATGATTATGGCGTGAGATGGGTCAGGGGGGTCACATGCTCTCCAAGATGTCATGAAAAATTTCTATTAAGCCGAAAATATATATGCACACATTGAATAAAGTGTGGGCCTCCCCTAAAGTGCCCAATTATTAAAGTGCCTCTCTAAAGGTTGAGTCCTGGCCACGAAACTTCAACTCTCTAATTCGTTGTCCATTTCGTCTCGTCGTCAGCCACTAGAAATCAATTATTTTTCTCTAAACGGCAGTAGATTTCGCCTCTGAACTAAGAATTCAAGAGAGAAGACGTTGTGAGAAACTCCCTAACAGTCGACATTGCGTGACTAGCTGCAAGGGTTGAGAGAGCCTCAGCGAATTTTAAGCGCCGTGGATATTGATGGAATGCTGAAGTGCCGTGAGACGTCATTGAAGACAGAAGGTACTGAAGTGCCATAGGGCACTGTTGAGGCCAGAGGGCATAGACTGCTGCAGATAAGTGCATAGAAGGCATTGAGTGCTGTAGATAAGTGCACAGAAGGTATTGAGTGCTGTAGATAAGTGCACAGAAGGCATTGAGTGCTGCAGATAAGTGCACAGAAGACATAGAGTGCTGTAGCTAAGTGCATAGAATGCATTGAGTGCTGCAGATAAGTGCACAGAAAGCATTGAGTGCTGCAGATAAGTGCACAGAAGGCATTGCGTACAGCAGATAAATGCATAGAAGGCCCTGTGTGAAGTGCATAGAAGGCATTGAGTGCTGTAGATAAGTGCCACTGAGGCAGCGAATAAAAGGAGGAAAATGGTGTAGAAAGCAGTCGAGTGTAGAGAAAATGTCTAAATCAAAGTTCACTAATTGATTCCTGTGCATGCACTCTAATTGCTGTTGTTGTTGTTCAACTTTGTAATTCAAAATGCACATGTATATGTAACTACATGTTCACTGGATAACTACACTGTATTATTGTTCTCAGTGCAGCTTCAAGGAAAACTTTAAGTCTGTGAACTTTATATTGTGATGTCAATACCTGGCCAGGCGTTATCTTATAGACCGAATCAAAGAATACGAGCAGTGGACCTGCTATTGGGTTATGAGAAGTGGCCCTGCAATAGGGTTTTGAGAATAAACTCCTTGTCTCATATAGGTCCAAAATGATAATAATTCGTCCATAAGTCAGTCTTAATCCATTTCCAATCCACTCCTTCATCATAATTTGTTCACAAATAAATGGAAACCACAGCAACAATATGAAAGAATCAACTCATTTCATTAAAAATATTTTATTAATTAATTAATGCCCACAAAGTCTGCCCGAATTACCTTGGGATAATTTTCGATTCAAATCTCAACTTTAAAGCACATATTTCATTTAATACATTTTTAAATAAGACAATGACGTCAAATTCGTAGGTCATTAGATATCATATTAGCTAATGCGCTTGTACATTCTAAACTTGATTACTGCAACTCCGTGTAAATTGAGTTTCCTAAAACCTTTTTAGCTCTTCATCAACATGTTCTAAATGCTCTATCTTGTGTATTGCATGGTATTGTACGGTAGAGACTCTGTATTTTACGGGTAGAGACTCGGTATGGTACGGGTGGAGACACGGTATTGTACGGGTAGAGACTCGGTATTGTACGGGTAGAGATTCGGTATTGTACGGGTAGAGATTCGGTATTGTACGGGTAGAGACTCGGTATTGTACAGGTAGAGACTCGGTATTGTACGGGTAGAGACTTGGTATTGTACGGGTAGAGACTCGGTATTGTGCGGGTAGAGACTTGGTATTGTACGGGTAGAGACTCGGTATTGTACGGGTAGAGACTCGGTATTGTACGGGTAGAGACTCGGTATTGTACGGGGGAACGACCCGATAGTGACTTGAACATTTGATATCAGAATTTTGAGCGACTGATTGTGAAACCTGAAAACTGTTTAGTAAACCGAGCTGGGCTTCTGTTCTACATCACACACCTTAGTGATTGCGTCCCCACTCCCACACATATTTCAAATTAGACCCCACCCCCACACATTTCAAACTAGACCCCCCTTTCGCACAGAATCCCTATCCTTATCCCTCTCTCTAGCTCAGTGCACTAACATGTAGCGGGTCCGTGGCACATGCGCCTTCATATGTTACCGACATCGCCATTGGCTGGAGGCAGTGACGATGTCGGCAAGATATTCGACTGCTGATCAGTACGTGCGGGATTCAAATCCAGGGCTCGCTCGTCACTGACATCGCCTTCGAGTGAGGAAACTGGCGATATCAATAGCTTTACCAGCTTTTATCTGCAAATTGTAGGCCTACACCCTTAAATTAGTCATCTGTAAATTTTCAACCACCCCCTCAACTAAATTTCTCACAACCCGCTCTAATATAGGATGAGGGGATGGGGAGAGGGGGGGGGGTCATCTATTAGAGAGGGTACAGACATTCAGTACATATATTCAATACTCACTTTAGGTTACATAGACACAAGCTGAACAATTCCAGTACTGAAATTTAGTAACGTGAGTAATTTGATCGTTGTTTTAGATTCTGTGAAACTCAATAGATTTCTTCTTAACGCATTAGGTCAGGGTTCCAATCCAGTGCTCTCCCATCCCGGATAAGCTATCGAACAGGAAACTGACTTTAACCTTGCCATTTTTGTTTCTTTAACGAAAGAAAATTGTGGTAGATTAAATGTCGACTTTATGAAAGAGGTAGCGTCATCTTTATCAAATCAATTGATAAACTCTCCCTGATTTGTCGTATGTTATGTAACATGTACAGGCTATGTGTGATGTGTTAAAACATTGTTTAGTTAAGTGTGTAATGCTATGTGTGTTGTACTAGCACATTGTCAAGTGTGCAGTACTATGTGACTAATGTTTACACACTGTTATATATCATATGTGTATCGCTGTGTGTTATGTTAACACACTGTTGTATATCACATGTGTATCGCTCTGTGTGTTATATTAAAACACTGATGTATATCACATGTGTATCGCTGTGTGTGTTATATTAACACACTGTTATATATCACATGTATATCGCTCTGTGTGTTATATTAACACACTGTTGCATATCACATGTGTATCGCTGTGTGTGTTATATTAAAACACTGTTGTATATCACATGTGTATCGCTATGTGTGTTATTTTAACACACTGTTGTATATCATATGTGTATCGCTATGTGTATTATATTAACACACTGTTGCATATCACATGTGTATCGCTGTGTGTGTTATATTAACACACTGTTGTATATCACATGTGTATCGCTATGTGTGTTATATTAACACACTGTTGTATATCACATGTGTATCGCTGTGTGTGTTATATTAACACACTGTTGTATATCACATGTGTATCGCTATGTGTGTTATATTAACACACTGTTGTATATCACATGTGTACCGCTCTGTGTGTTATATTAAAACACTGTTGTATATCACACATGTGTATTGCTATGTGTGTTATATTAACACACTGTTGTATATCACATGTGTACCGCTCTGTGTGTTATATTAACACACTGTTGTATATCACATGTGTATCGCTGTGTGTGTTGTATTAACACACTGTTGTACATCAGATGTGCAGGCTATGTGTGTTATTTTAACACACTGTTGTATATCACATGTGCAGGCTATGTGTGTTATGTTAACATCTGACAAGTGGGAGTTAATTGGACACACGAGTAGACCTGAACACGTGTTGTACAGACCTACCCATATAGTGTTGTATGTTATCTGACACCTCCTACAGTTAAGATAGGCTTCAGTACCGTGGGTACATGAGTACATTGGCTGGAGCCAGTGGCGAAGTCGGTAAGGTACTCTACCGCAGATCAGTGTGTGCGGGGTTCAAATTCTGGGCTCTCCCGTCACTGACATAGCTTTCGAGTGAGGAAACTGACGTTAACCTTAGCTTTACCTGATTTTACAATAAGAACAATGTACAATGAATACAGTGCACTGAGTATCACTGTGCACTCAGAGACTACACTGAGGATAGAATATAGACCGAATACAGTACACAATATTGTACACTGAGTACAGTACAGTACAGTAAAGTACAGTACGGTACAGTAGGCCTACAGTGTTTACAGAACTAAGCTAGTCTTACTCTGAACAGATAAATAGAGCCTGACAGCCACTGAGCCGAACCCATTGGTAGCACTGCACGTGTAGACCCCTGAGTCACTCTCCTCTACGTCCCTGATCCTCAGAGTGCTCGATGTCATCTTGAACCTCTCCCAGCCACCGTGAATAGACCGGGAGTCTTTGCTCCAGCTAATCAGAGCCTCAGGGTCCGACCAGACAGGGCACGGGAGCCTTAGCGACCCACCAAGCTCTCCATTGTAGTGCTGGGTGTAGTCTGCTTGAATCTCAGGTGGTCCTGTCAGTCAGTCAATCAATCAATCAATCAGTATATCAATCAATCACTCAGTCAATCAATCAACCAATGGATCAATCAATCGGTCAATCAACCATTTAATCATTCAATCAATCAATGAATATATCAATTAATCAGTCAATCAACCATTTAATCATTCAATAAATCAATAAATATATCAATCAATCAGTCAATCTATCAGTCTATCATAAAATCAAACAATCAGTCCATAATGTATCAATCAGTCGATCGATCAATCAAACCTTTATATTATTAGTATTATTGTTATATATCGTCATATATCGTCTCCCCGTGTTGTGTCCGGGTTGTTTGAAGAATTGACCAACTGATGACTGCACGTGTCGTAGATGGCGAGTAAAGCACTAAGATTCATATCAACGTCAGAAAGGGCGTTCGGTTGGTGAGCGCCTAGGCTTCAGAAATTGCTACAAAAATGTAAACGAATGGAACAATTGCTACGAAAATTTAAACGAAAGTCTCAAATAGGGGATTGGCTGATGATATGATGTAGAACAGAGAGGATTTGAGACAGTCTATTTGTATCCCGATCCTAGTTGAACTGGGATTCAAGGCCAGATGACGATGACGACGAATCTCATATATCGCTAAATAAATTGTCAGCAATTTACAGGATGAATTGTTCAGACCTGTGCAGCTGATTCCACGGGCGAAGATGATGATGCTAGATAGAGCAGCCAACACGTTCATGATGATATTCAGCGAGGTCTTTATTGCAGACGTTATCCAAATACTCATGTGAATCAAAAGTGAAGAACTCGAGTCAGCTATGCAATGTTTCTAATAAGTGAAATGTGAAATAATAAGTGTGTAGCCTATACGACACAGCCTTTATCTATTCTTACTCAGCAGCTGTGCAACATATGTGTAGCAGAAAATAGTCTGACAATTTAGTGTAAATGTCCAAGATTATCATGACATACGCACAATATTACAAGACTGAGAGAAGATAATCACCGGAGATATGTATATAAAAGGTTATATAAGTAGAAAATAATACTTTATTGTACAGTATTTATTTAATTATTTATTTATTTGTTCGATCATTGACAAAATCACTCACTGTGCTGTACGCTTTAAGCTTCTTTCTACTTCAAGAAGTTCAATTGTAAATTTAAATCAATTGATTGTCAGTATGACATTAATTACTTCTCTGTTTGTTTCCTTCATTTATTCCAGAAATCAATCAATCTAACCAGCAATCAATCAATCAATCAATCCATCCATTCATCCATCCATCAACAATTCAATCCATCCATTGTAAATCAATCAATCAATTACTCAGTTAATTAATTAATAAATTCATCAATCAATCGATTTATCAATCAATCCATCACAGTATAGAGGTCTAGTTATCATTTACTCATTCGTTGAAGCACTCAGTCAATCAGCAGAGTGAAAAATCAGTCAATTGATCAATAAATCCAACAACCATTCAGAGTAATTCAGTCAATAGATCAATCAATCCATCAATCGTTCAGAGTAAATCAGTCAAAAGATCAATCAATCCATCAATCGTTCAGAGTAAATCTGTCAATTGATCAGTCAATCACACACACACAGAGTAACTTGTTCAATCGATTTGCCTAATTGCTGATAACGTTGCCATTTCAAATCTCATCCTAAGATCTGTCTTCTTATAATGCTACCAATGCACACACGGATTTTTATCATGAAGTGAAGTGAAATGATAAACTATGTTGATATCTATCACTTTTTAATACCACAAGTTTGAACGTTACGCAATTTAGACCATTTTCCGTATAACCAGTCCGGTGAATGTCCGAGATGTTACTCTCAGATCAGCGCGGCTGAGATTCGAACCCACGAGAGTTCAATTCACCTCATGATCTGTAATTTAAAAATTCATGACGTTACCCCTACGCTATTGAGACAGTCATTCCAAAATCTATAATCTACGCACTCACGTACACATACACACACTCACATACACACATACACTTGCACACATTTTCTAATGAAGTCGATGATTACACAGTGACTGATGTTTAGGACTCAATCTCGAATCTCTGTGGAAGCCTGGAAAACTTGTTGCAGCTTTTCACATAGACGTCTAGCTAATAAATATTATAACATAGCATCTGATCATATAGCTGCTTAAAGCATAGCTGCTATACATAAAGAGTCCAAGGCCTTTTATATCAAGTTATGCCGGTTTTCTTGACTATAGCCACCTTGCACTTGGCTGCAACCTGTCAAGAACAGGATATTTCTAACATGGCGGGCAGTTATCACTCCAGTCTCTTATCAACTCTCAGGCTGAATGTCGCCCGGGGTTTCGACAGAGTCAATAATCACGTGTGGTGGAAGCTGAAAGCGGGGTGAAAGCGGGGTGGAAGCTGAAAGCGGGTGTAAGCGGGGTGAAAGCGGGGTGAAAGCGGGGTGGAAGCTGAAAGCGGGGTGGAAGCGGGGTGAAAGCGGGGTGAAAGCGGGGTGGAAGCTGAAAGCGGGTGTAAGCGGGGTGAAAGCGGGGTGAAAGCGGGGCGAAAGCGGGGTGAAAGCGGGGTGGAAGCGGGGTGAAAGCGGGGTGGAAGCGGGGTGAAAGCGGGGTGAAAGCGGGGTGGAAGCGGGGTGAAAGCAGGGTGGAGGCGAAGTGGAAGCGGGGTGAAAGCGAGGTGGAGGTGTCAGGGAACCCGCAGTGCCGAACGCGGCATGGGATTGACCCTAGCTCCGGGTTATTCCTCTGATCCAGTCTGTGAACCTCACATCTGCCTCCACACCCGCCAGTCATCATCCGCTTTTACGTAACCAGTGCTACCGTCCTCCATGACAAAACAAGCACTTATGCTTCGATTGTGTTAAGAGAATACTATTCAATATAAATAATCTGACTATATATATATATATATATATATATATATATATATATTATACATATATCTATCTAATATATATTATATATATATATATATAACTATATTAATCTATAATAGCTAAATATATATATATACATAATAATATATATAATATATAATAATATAATATATCATTATTATATATATACAATTATATATATAATATATATATATATATACTGTATCACCAGATATATATACATATATATACATATATATATATATATATATATATATATATATATAGATATATATATATATATATATATATATATGAATTTCATTAGCGTAGCTTTATATAATTCTAATGATTGATACAAAGAAATAATACAGATGTAGGCCTACAGTAATATTATTATATGCAGATTCCTCCCGAATATTAATAGAAGATTAGGAGAGATCGATACGTACAACTGATGAGGCACATTCAGCAAGAAACCACACCATCTATTCCAACCCAAAAGAGAAAATAAACTTAACTTCATCTAACTTAACTGTATACCTTATAAACTCATCTACCTTTTATATTCTAACACTGCAAGCAAACTCAATCCGCTAGATTGCTAAATTCTAGAAGTATCTGTAATAATGGTCTATCTAACCTTACAATGGAATAAATGACTTCTATAAATTAATTTAATTTAATTTAGTAATATTTTGTCAGTGTAGTACGCTTAACGAGTGTAATCAGTGGACTGAAGATTAAAGACAGCTTTCTTCCACAGCACTGACTGGCTGCCTGTGACAGCTGTCAATCATCATCACTGTATCAGGGCTTCCGTTATCTTCTAGAGATAACTTCGTCAAAACTTTCTTAGTTGCCAACATTTTTAAGAGTTGTATATTTTAAAAGCATTAATTAGACATACGCAGTAGTTCAAGTGTTTATCTTCTGAGAATTATTTTATGAGTGAGAATTATCTTACGAGAATTATCTTATGAAAATTATCTTACGAGAATTATCTTATGAAAATTATCTTACGAGAATTATCTTATGAAAATTATCTTACGAGAATTATCTTATGAAAATTGTCTTATGAGAATAATTCTCATAATCCCACTCGATAATTCCACTCGATAATTCTGATAAGAAAATTCTGATAAGATAATTCGCATGAGATAATTATTATATCATGAGATTTTTCTTATGACTTATTTTTCATATGACTTTTTTCTTTCTGGCTGGAGCCAGTGGCGAAGTCGGTAAGATACTCGACAGCGGATCAGTAGTTGCGGGATTCAAATCCTGGCCTCGCCCGTCACTGACATCGCTTTCGAGTGAGGAAATTGACATTAACCTTAGCTTTACCAGCTTTATGATAATTTTCTTATCATAATTATTTTATGACAATCATCTTAACGACAATCTCGACAGGGATCTGACTGGGACCTTTAGACCATCAATCAGGTAATGAACCCATAAGGCAATCAACTATCATGCAGATAATTAACCTATATAATTAACCTACTCTTAGGACCATTTAAGATAAATGTTTTTGGTTTTTGTGTCGCTTAAAATTGAGTTTTAGCGAGGTGTTAATAGTGCAGGCATCCATTCATCCCACAGATATTTCTAATGTCAATTAACTTAACATTTTATTAATTTGAATGATTAGTAAGCTATCGTTATTAGAAATCGCATTGATTTCTAAGTATAACCAAGAGTTACGTCACTATTAAGTGGTTCTGCTGAACTTAACTCTAGGGTAGCTGGCAGGCATTCCTGAGCCTGGAATAGATTCTACAGCCTGGGAAACGTCAAGCCTTCGTGTTCTCGTCTCTCAAACTTTCCATTCAACTACAGCCGGTAACTTAATTTAAATATTTAAAGTTAAAAGTTCCGTAAAAGTTTCGTAAAGTTCCTCTCATGTGTATAAATTTTTACTAGTTTAGATATTAATTTAAACGTAATTGTTATTTAGCTCATGATTACTGTTGAACTCTTCCTGTAAAGTAGTCTCTAAAAACGAATTTGGCCATGACGCTGCTATATAAGTTTTCGTTGTTAATAATAATGTTAATTAATTTATATTTTATTAGAAAATTCTCAAATAGACACTACGACTACGCGATGGTGTGATTGGCAAGGTTTGCAGCAGTGATGGTCTGACCCATTATACAGTGGACGAGCCATTAGCGGCGCAGTCATTGTGTAATAAAGAGATGACGTGACCACTAGAGTCAAAGTGAAAGGTTCTAGTGTCAAATACGAGCAGTGATAAGACTGTCACTCCTGCATAAGACTTCCTGTGTAAGCTTTCCTAGCTTGCTTTCTTATATAATATACGAACTCGTTTACATGTACCCTACAATGACTTTCACTGCGGTATAATTGGCCCTGAAATTATTCAAATTAATAATACAACTGACTTGGTTATGCTTATACTGTATATCGCACTACTGGAGAAGTGCGCAACAGGCGATTAGCACATAAACAAGAAGAATCTGGATAATTACGGATTGATCGGTTTTGGTTACTGGCTTAAGAGAAAATGTAGCTTTCAATTTCAGTAATCGTTTCGTCTCTAATTAGAGACAAGAAACAGACGTTAACTTTTATTTATCAGAGTGTTTCTAAATAATAACGTGCATGATTCAACTTATTAGTCAATGGAGTGCTTTTGAAGTAACCCAAGAACTTGAACACTACATGTTGGAATATGTACCAATGACATGATATTATCGTAAGTTTAAGTACAATTATATGCAGAAATTTACAGCGAATGGGATGTTAAAGCCTATAACACAATTCTATGATTATACTAAGGCTTTTGATAAGACACAACACGTATGGTAGAGAAAGAGAGAGCGGAAGAGAGAGAAAGAGCGAGAGAGACAGAGAGGGCAAGAGAGACAGAGAGAGAGAGAGAAGAGCAATATTGACACATTCTCTCACACCACAGTGGAGATTATCTCATTCAATCTATCGGATGACATCGAGCGAGGGTTTCTTTGTTGTCGACTGTCACTACATCGTTAGTAGAGACTCGTCGAGGTGAGAGCTGGTCGTGCTAACTCTAGTAAAACGACGAGGTGAGAGCTTGTCGAGCTAGTTAAACAACGCTAAATACCCGACACTTCTCACTAAATACCTGTCACATAGCTGTCCTCATTGAAATATTGCATGGGGTGGGGGTGTCGGGTATCACCTGTCTTAATGGTTTAGAGGATAGCACATTTGTCTGCTGATAGAAAGTCAAAGATTCGATTCTTAATGATCATCTGATATCAAAGTCTGATCAGCAGTGGATTGACTACTGGTCGAGATAGGCCCTATATTGCGAGTGAGGAAAATGACGTTAATATTTATCAGAATCTGCTGTGTTGTAATTTGCATTAATTGGCGTATTATTATGAGTTGTTGTCTGTGTATGTTTGCTTATTATTGCGGGCTGTCAACTAGATAGGATTTATTTGTCCTCATTGATGACCCGTTTGAATGTAACATTTTGTATTTCATGCTTAGTTGTTAAACCTAGTTTTCTCTCTCTCATTAGATTTTTTAGCTTTGTAGACTCGATAGTTCAATTCAAAATCTAATTAATAGAGAGGGACGTTCTCTCCTACAGACCCATCTTCTTTATTTCGGTTGGTTTCTATCTAATAGAAATATTTCTACGTGTGTCGCTGCAGCTAATCGAGCAGAAGGAATCTTTTGTTGGACACACCGTGTAAAGATGAGTGCAACCATCAGACGATGAGCTTACACACTGTGGGCAGATTATAAAACTGAAAATAGTGACATATGAGAGATAAAGGATTTAGAGATTTCATATCAAATTGGCCCGTTTAGCGCTTGCGTTATTTTATAATCGATGCAGTCTAAGCGGTTCGCCATGGATTAGAATTCATGGTCTTCTATTTATCATACAAGCCTTCAACGTAGGCCTACTAAGTTGTTCAACCGGCAAACAGTTTAAAAAGACACCACCAGCGAGAGAAAATTAGCGATATACCTAATTTAGCGGTAAATAAAATTTCTGCATAATTGAAATCTCTATCTTATTTATTACCGGATCGAAGATTTTTACGTAGGCCTAATCATTTATAAGTCATGGCCAATTATTTTTATCTCGCTCCGGAAAGAGCACTCCACCGATCAACTGTATAAGTTGATCTCAGCACTGATTCGCTCCCTCCTCGGGTCAGTAAAAGTTATTGTTTTCAGAAGAACCGACATCTAAATGATGAGACGGAACGCACGAAAGTCAATCAATTATATCTTTACCCTAGTGACCAAATTATCAAACATAAAGTCTCCATTACCACGCTCATATACACTACTGGACAACACGACAACGACTGCAACAAAGCAACAAATCAACTTGATATAAAACTGACAAACAACGACACGCAATGGCTTCTAGACGTTTTGGCTGAGTTACTTTTTAAGTAGAATCTTATAGCCCGTTATTTTTACATGTTTACATTGGTCATCTAATAGAGCAAAACTGATTAAGTTTAAATGGGTAGCAGTCAAAGATGTGACCGAGTACACAAGTGTAGAGTTCTAGTCCGCAAGTGTTAGCCTAAGTTAAGCAGTTACGTTGAACTTACTGTAACAGATTAAATCAACATTGATGATTTAACGCCGGGCTCTTCCCGTGGAGTAGGCGTCATGCAGGGACTGCATTAAATATACGCGTATAATCAGTACAATATATTGAAATGAAATCAACGAACTAAAAATTACAAATCACCAAAAATAAGCCTAAATTGCACATGACGACAAACTGAATAGATAATATGATTACTGTTACAAAATTACTTAAGAAGATTAATTAAATAAGCAATAAACCTTGTTATTCTAAAAGTCATATTTTAGACTAGGCCTAGGGCATATTTATATTTTGTCCAATTATAGGGCCTAATTATAGACCTAATTATAGATTTCAAATTACATGTAAAACTTCGCTAGTAGAAATGAATTATTGTAAAGAAATGTCTTTCTTCAATTTAAAAGTAGGACTATTAAAATAATTTAGTATTACATGTAGGCCTACATGTATAATATGTAGAACAGAAGGTAACTAGATAAACTTTCAGTGACTAAATACAATATTATAATTTGAACTAACGCCATTAAAAAGGTGTTGTTGTAATTAAAGCTATTATTACAGTTAGCTATAAGACCTTTAAAAAGGTATTTTATTAATTTAGGTAATTACTAAACTAGACCAAGCCTGGAACTATCAAAACTACAAGATCCCGGACTGTTGGTAGTGAAATCAAAAAGTTTTCTCTCGTCAACACTTCTACGATCTTCATCCAAAGAGCGCCTATCCATTTCCCTCTCCAAACCCTCCAAATCTTCTTCCTGTTCCAGTATCCCACTCGCCTCCACCTTCTGTTGGAGCCTCTTCAAAAGATCCGAGGCAGAGAGTCCGTAACTGAAGTTAAGTGGCGGAATGCTGGCGTCATATGGATTAAATCCTGGAGGAAGAAATGGTGGAATATATGAAGCAGCACTGCTTAAACTAAAGGGTGGCCAGCCAAATCCAAGGGGTAGACCAGCACCTAGTAGACCAAAGGCGGTAGAAGGACCCCCAAGGGGTATCCCAGACAATAGAGATGAACTCAGCAGGTTCTCTTGGGCTCTGGAGGTGCTGTGGTAATCTGGAGACGGTGAAGTTGGCGGCGAAGGAAGAGTTGTTTCCATTTTAACAGAAAAATTCTGAGCATTGAAACGAAAGTCCAGGAAGTCGTGAGAAGTCTTAGTCGCTGAATCAGCATTTGACGCTGGTTGATTTGAGTAGGACGAGATTGAATCTCTGACATCACCCGATAGTTTAGAGCTGATCAAATCATTCGCGTAAGATAACACCTTTCTTTCATCGCGACTGATATTATTTGAACCGACAGTCTGCGAGGAGTTTGATCTACCAGATTTCGCTTCAGAAGAAGACTTCTTTATTCTCAGAAGATGTCGTTCCTTGACCTTGTACTCGAGGGTAGAGTGAGGCACGCCGTAGTAGCTGCCTGCCCTGTGCACGCTCATGTCACCCTGCTGCACAGCCTTCACTGCCTCGAGAAGCAGCTGTCGATTGTACTTCCGATACTGACCTGCGTAAAGTATATCAAACATATAGTTTTTTAGACTCATGTAAACTCTGCTGTAGCTACTAATTATGGTATTACCGAACAGAGCTGTGGCTCTTCTGTGGTAGTCTTTTTGTATTGTTATTTGTTTAGCTAACTACATGCAGGTTCCTATTGTTTGTATAATCTGTGCTGTGATGAACAAATAAACTATACTGAGCGGACAAAAACTTCTGATGCTCAGTCTAAACATCAATTAATGTTGTTTATAGATGTAAAAAAAAGAAAATATACCACTCGAAAGCAATTCTGGGCCACTAGGAGCAATTTGAAAGTTTGTTTTGAGAATTAGCCAACAGCAGACCATAATGTACCCACCTCTCTTGGCTCGGGTGCTCTTTGTCTTACAACTAGATCTCCTCCCACTAGAATCAATCTGAAAGTTTATTTTCATAAATTTTATAAAAACTAGCCAACAGCAGACCATAATGTACCCACCTCTCTTGGCTCGGGTGCTCTTTGTCTCACCACTAGAACTCCTCCCACTAGAATCAATCTGAGAGTTTATTTTCATAAATTTTATAAAAACTAGCCAACAGCAGACCATAATGTACCCACCTCTCTTGGCTCTAGTTCTCTTTGTCTCACCACTTGACCTCCTCGTGCCTCTCTCTGCCTCACTGCCTGACCCCGACCAGCTGTCTCTGACCTCTGACCCCTCAGGACTGCTGCTGCAGCTGCTCAGCAGCTTGTCAGCTCTCTGCTGCTGAGACTTCCTTCCAGACAGCTGAGCTTTACCCAGGCAAGCTCTCGCAAACTCTTCCGTTGGGATCTGATCCACTTCTAGAAAGTTCTTAGAGCTGTTCAGATCAATCTCTTTACAAGAATTCTGAGAGAATTTCTCAGACAAAGATCTCTCGATGATGTCTCTAAGCACGCTCTTAATGGCTGAGGAATTCTCTGACAAGGGCGATTCAGCAAACACATCGTCGCCATTAAAATCTCGTTGTGTTTGAAAAGGACTGTCAGATGTGATTTTGGACGAGTTACGAGCCGGTTTATAGCTTGGAACTCTGAGATCTGATGAATTTTTGAGAGCGTCACCTGGCGATGTGGAAAAGTGATTTGAATTCTTATGCAATTCGGAGCTTAACCAGCGAGACATCAGTCCCTGACACAAGTCCGACTCGATCTTCTCACGAATTAAATCGTGAGTCGCTTGATCGGTAGAGTTGTCATCAGTTGTGAGCGTCTCGACTCTCGCTAGGACGTCTTCGTTTGAGTAATTTGAAGCGTCCTCCATGTTGTCGTGGTTTATATTACTAACTCTGTCGTCATATTTACCGTATTTACCGCTACATACTGCGCTACTTCCAAACCTACCATACTCGTTTGACCTAATCTCTCTCTTTACGTTACTGAGGCCACATTCCTCTCTTATGTTTCTCTCACACTCTTCTACCTCAGAGAAATATATCGGCTCGGATTTTATTCTAAGATATTCACCAGATGGCAGCGGCGATCTGTTATCATTGATTACGGCTGGTGATCCACAGGCTGAATCATTCTCCTTACTGGCTTTCTTAAAACCATTGATCCTGAAGGGTGATGCATTCAGCAAACGTCTGGAATGATCTACTGGCGAAGAAGCTGCTTTAGATGTGGATCCACTTCTTTCATGTAAATCATTGATTCTTAATGGTGATCTCACAAAACATTTCTTACTGGCTAGCGGTGACCTACTTACTGATGGTCTCTCATTTATCATTGGTGATCTATTAAGTGATACCCTCTCATTGGTCAGTGATGACCTACTTACTGACAGACTTTCATTTATCATTGGTGACCTGTTTATTGATGGCCTCTCATTGGTCAATACTAACGTACTTACGGGCGATCTCTCTTTTTTATCACACTCCGCGTGCGGCGAGTCCAACTTTGGCCTTGACCTAGATTGATGTCCCGACGTAACCACGCCCCCTGCCCTAAGGCGCAGGATTTTGTTGCGGAGGGTGGAACGAGGAATGCCGTAGAGTATGGAGGCTCGTCGGGTGCCGATCTTATTGAGACAGATATCCGTGGTGGCCGCCTGCAGCTCCTGCTCCGTGTAGTTCCTCCTCAGAGCCGTCGATCTCCTGATAGCAACAACAATGATGATGATGATGATGATGATAATAGTAATAATAATAATAATAATAATAATAATAATAATAATAATTATGCTAATAATAATAATAATAATAACAATAATAATGATAATAATAATAATGTCTGCTTTCGTGGCACATTGGCGATTGCGGCCTCCCAGAGCGAAGAGGAATTATTTTAAATATTTCGTTTTCATCTTCCATTCAATCTTCGGAAATCTTCATATGAATCATATCAGCCTTTGCTTTCCTATGAGCAGTTCCATAAGCAGTTGAATACCTATCTTTTCCATCTCTCTTTTCCATCCAGTGTCCATGAGCAGCGACCTGCGCCTACACCACCTTTTCTTTAACTCCCTTTACTTTGGACTGAATTTCTGGATTATTGAATTTGCACCGTTTTTGGACCTTCTTTTTTTGCTCGCCTGCTTGATTTTGTCTCAAAAGTGCTCGATGTTGTCATTGATGACTGTAGCACTCTAATTGTTGTGTTGTTATTATTATTCATCATTCTTTTAATTAAATAAAGTTTTTCTTTTGTCTTATAATAACAATAATAATAATAATTGTAGTAATAATAATAACAATAATAATACTAATAGTAATAATAATAATAATAATAATAATAATAATATTTATAGTAATAATGATAATAATAATAATAATAATGATAATAATAATAATATTGACAGTAATAATAATAATATAAAATCTTAGTTGTCAGATTGATATAGTGATTGATTGATATTGATAGGCATGCTGATTTTATGCTTAATTTATATTATTAATGTTAGTTTATTGAATGATATAGATAATCATGTTGATTAAGTGAATGATTGCTACTTATTGCCAAAATGATTTAGTGATTGATTGATGCTGATTGTCATACAGATTTAGAGTTTGATTGATACTCTATGTCATGTAGAGTTTAATTTATACGACATGTCTTGTTGATTTGATAGATTGACACAGATAGGCATGTTGATTTAGAGTTTAATTTATACGACATGTCGTGTTGGTTTGATTGATTGATACGCACGCTGCTTTCTGACTCATTTTAGGCACTTTGAGTTCATTGACGGCTCTCAGAGGTTTAGTGACGTCATCGTGACGTCGTGATGACGTCATACCGGTAGAGCTGAGATCAAGAGGCACGTCCATGACATCATCGAGCGACTCCTGACTCTCTCGATTACCTGCAGAGACAAACATGCGTGGCTACAGATATCACGTCGACTTAGTGTCAAGTGCTAAGTAAAAAGTAGTAGTTATATTTTGATGGAATAACTTTTATGTGTTTAACGTCGCGCTCAGAAGCCCGAAGGGCGTCTCTTCAGGGCGGAAAAAGTCTTAGGTTGAGCTGTAGTTAAGAGCTACATTATATCACTCGCTGCCTCATCACTCGCTGTCTTATCACTAGTAGGGTTCAGCAATTGACCTATGAAATCTCTGTGTCTGTTGAAACTGACGCTAAGCTGTTGTGATCTCTGCCACACATACATCAACACAAATTCCGAGAGACACAGAGAGAGAGAGAGAGAGAGAGAGAGAGAGAGAGAGAGAGAGAGAGAGAGAGAGAGAAAGAGCGAAAGAGAGAGAGAGAGAGAGAGAGAAAGAGAGAGAGAAAGAAAGAGAGAGAGAAGGTGTCAACTTTTCTCATAGCATCTCTTCAGTCCAGCGCTAATCGTTAGATTATCCGAGTGGAAGAAAACAAAAACTGGATTCATCAGTCTTCCATCATCCGAGAATTCATTTGTAACGTCCACTCATGTCTCTCTCTCTCTCTCTCTCTCTCTCTCTCATCTCTCCAAACTCTCTCTCTCTCTCTCTCTCTCTCTCTCTCTCTCTCTCTCTCTCTATCATGTCTCTCTCTCTCTCTCTATCTCTCTCTCTACCCCTCTCTCTCTCTTCCTCTCTCTCTCTTTCTCTCTCTCCCCCGTACCCTCTCTCTCTCTCTCTCTCTTTCTCTCTCTCTTCTTCCCCTCTCCCTCATCTCTCTCTCTCTCTCTCTCTCTCTCTCTCTCTCTCTCATCCACCACTATGCAATAGATCTCCATGATCGCTCAGGAATGTAGTCAAAACCTAGCTGTCAACAGCGTGTCAACGCTGACTAGAACTCTAAAAGCTACATTATACTGCACATACAAGCGAATAATTGAAATCCTGCATTCAAAACCTAAGCCTGAATAAACTCATCAAGTTTCAATCGTCTGATTTCTATAAGATTAATATTAACAGATAAATCTCGAGCTCTACGAGAAAAAGTTCTGCCCAGAGCTCAGAACAAGATCTGTATTTAGACGAGACAATGGCACAAATCTCAGCACTTAGGCCTTCTAGACCCGTAGAATAGGATAGTCTAATGCGCCTCGTGTAAAAGAACTTATAGCAAAGAGATGAGCTAAAAGCAAAAAAAGCTGGCAAAGCTAAGGTTAACGTCAGTTTCCTCACTCGAAAGCCATGTCAGTGACGGGAGATCCCAGGATTTGAACCCGCATCAACTGATCCGGAGTATCTAACCGACTTCGCCACTGGCTCCAGCCAGTAAAATAATGGTAAAATAATAGTAAATTGATAGTAAATTCTGTGCAGAATGATATAGAATGATGCAAAATGATCCAGAATGATGTAGAATAATGTAGAATGATGCTAAGACATGGACGATTAAGATGTATAATGATGTAAAGACATGAAATGATGATGCAGAATGATGCAACGGATGAGAGATGCAGGGTGGTGCAGTGTGATGAGAGATGCAGAATGATGCAGTAAGATGAGAGATGCAGAATGATGCAGAGGGATGAGAGATATAGAATGATGCAAAGAGATGCAGAATGATGCAGTGGGATGAGAGATGCAGAATGATGCAGTGGGATGAAAGATGCAGAATGATGCAGTGTGTTATGGGATGGGAAGACTAATGTCTCTATGCTAATTGAATGATCCAAGCACACAGAGAGGACAGAGCGATAATCAATGCTCCAGTCTGGTTAATTGTCTGATAAGCAGGCTCTGTGTGTCTATATCACTTAGTGTGTGTCTCTATATCACTAGGTGTATGTGTCTATATAAGTGCGTGTGTATATATAAATCACTACGTGTGTGTGTGTATATATATATCACTGTATGTCTGTGATACATCACTATATATGTCTATATAACTACGTATTTGTGATTATATCACTACGTGTATGTGCCTATATCACTGCGTGTGTGTGTATATCACTGCGTGTGTAAAGAGACGACAAATCAATCAAAAATCACGATTACATGTCATAAATCAATCAATCACTAAATCAATCAATCACTAAATCAATCAATCACTAAATCAATCATTTACTGTGAGCATCAAACAGTCGGTTACTCAGTCTAACTATCACCAATCTGTAAATTCATCGACAAACTAATCAATCAATCAATCAATCAATCAGGGGACGAATTGATTAGAAGAGAGATTTACTTACCCTCTAGAATTTCTACGTCCCATACATTACGCAGACTTTCAGTGACCAGATCTGTGGATGATATCTGACAAATACAATAGATAATTGTAGTCAATCTTGACATAGAGCACTGCTGGTGTCTACAGCGATGTCTACGCGATCCTATGCATACATTATTTCTCTAACGTTTATTTAATACAGCATATAAATAATATATATTACAATATAAATCAAAAGTAAATAAATCATTAAAGTAAATCAATCAATCATTCATTCATATACACAATAAATCAATCATGCAATTAATGAAATAATATTGTAAATCAAAAATAAATTAATAATTAAATTAATCGTTGAGTCGATTAATCAATCAATCAGTTATTCAGAAAAACAATAAATCAATCAATTATTTAATCAATCAGTCTATCATATCTTTCAAACAGATTTTATCAATACTTACTGTGGATTCTACGGTATCTTTACAGAGACAGCAAGAACTCTCAGGTTTCCAATCCTCCACAAGTCTTTTATTTTCACAATCGCCATCTTCTGTTTAACGTAATAGCAACAATCAATCAATCAATCCATCGCTCACTGGTCAAAGCAGTCCATCTAGCACAATTCAAACCATTAACATAGAAGAATAGAATTAATAACAAAGAATTAATAACAAAATATGCGCAAATCTTTAGCTCAGGACTCTACTATTCTAGATGATGATATTTGTAATTATCATGTGGTTCGGGGAAGCAATGATATAGATGATGATATTGAAAATATGTCGTAAGCACCGTGTAACGCAGGAAGCTACCGGTGGAGATGCTAATATTTGTATGCAACGTGTAACGCAGGAAGCTACCGGTGGAGATGCTAATATTTGTATGCAACGTGTAACGCAGGAAGCTTCCGGTGGAGATGCTAATATTTGTATGCAACGTGTAACGCAGGAAGCTACCGGTGGAGATGCTAATATTTGTATGCAACGTGTAACGCAGGAAGCTTCCGGTGGAGATGCTAATATTTGTATGCAACGTGTAGCGCAGGAAGCGGTGGAGATGCTAATATTTGTAACCACCGTATAGAGCAGGAAGCTACCGGTGGAGATGCTAATATTTGTATGCACCTCGTAGTGCAGGAAGCGGTGGAGATGCTAATATTTGTATGCACCGTGTAGCTCAGGAAAGAGGTGGAGATGCAGACATTTTGGACAGGCAAGCATTGCACCTGTGCGCAAGTCGTCGGGTCCTTTGTTTAGAACATTACAGGAGATAAGAATCTGAATCATGGATCTAATATTCGCCTTGCACAGCCTCGCCCAATATCACCATGTCACACGTCGACTTCACATCACGGATTTTATATGCGCTATTAAATAAGTCACGTATTAGCGACACTATACGTCGATATTCATCGTCCTAGATCAATATGTTAGTAAAAGCTGTCGAACCAATGTTAACGTCTGTTTCATCTCGCGAAAGCGATATCAGTGACGGGCGAGCCCTGGATTTAAACATCGCACATAGTGATCCGAGGTAGAATATCTTACCGATATCACCACTGGATGCAGACGAAAGTGGAAATAAGTTCACGCTTACAGTCCTACGTTACGTTTCTGATCAGGTAAGATATAAGGAAGTCTTTCATGTAGAAAGGTCACTATCTGGAGTGAGTGAAAGAGAGATATAGAAATGTTTATTAGATTCAAACACAGTATATACCATACAAAAAGAAAACAAGTACACGGAAATAATCAAATTGAATGTAAAATAAAATAATATAAAATAACATTTGAAAGAAGGAAATATCACATCAGTCAAACAAATTAAGCAGAGATTGAAACAATAGACCATGAAAGAGAACGAGAAGTGTTCTAACTGTCAGTCTGGTAGACTGATAGTCCAGTGACTTACCCCTAGAGACAGCTCCCCTCAGTATATATCTTAGCGTCCTCTGTCCAATTAAATTCTCCGCCAGAGTTTCTAATCCTGAAATTCAATACAAAGCAATTGACACTAAAATAAAATATACAAAAAATTAATTACCAATCAGTTAATGAGCTGATTTAGGTAAATGCAAATCCATGTAAGTAATTAAGGAGCTTGAAGGCCAGTGTATTGCTGTTGAGTTGGTTTGAGAGATTACTAGATTACTAGACTGAATTAATAAAAGATTGATTAAGTTTTTGATTGATTGCTTCATTGTCGAACTGACTTAAGTGATTTACCGATTGGTTGGTTGATTAATTTGTCTGACGAAAGCAACACAATTTCTGATATAACTTCTCAACTAATGCTGATTAATCGTTCTCTGCTAATTTTAATTTCTGTAAGATTTTTATTTAAATTTGCTAATTTTAATTTCTGTAAGAATTCTGAGACAACCCATCTGGAATTACAGGAACGAAATATCAAGCAAAGAACTGGTGACATTAATCAAGAGTTCTTCATGGAGGCAGTGGTGAGGTCGGTAAGATACTCGACAGCGGATCAGTATGTGCGGGGTTCAAATCCTGGGCTCGCTCGTCACTGACATCACTTTCGAGTGAGGAAACTGACGTTAACATTAGCTATATACTATATAGCTATATATAGTATGTGCGGGGTTCAAATCCTGGGCTCACCCGTCACTGACATTGCTTTCGAGTGAAGAACCTGATGTTAACATTAGCTTTACCAGCTTTTTCCCTTCACGAAATTACCTCAAACTTTAAGTCTCCTAATTGTTTTGACTTTAGTCAACAAGTTCCTGTCTAACCCCCCCCCCCCCCCACACTCCTCTCCCACACCAACACACAAGCCCACCTCTAACCATTGCTCGCTACGTCCGCAGTAATTCGATACAAATCCGCAAAAAAATTGATAAAACAGCCGCACACCTGTGGCTAATAAACCAACGGCGAGTCGATGTAGTCACTTCCGTAGCGATTAATCACTATTCGTTTTAACTCTCTCACATTTTATAAAACAAGAATTAACTGGAAACATTTGCATGACTCCATCTCAAGCTGGAACGCAATTCTTTTCATTAAAAGTCAAACTTTTGGATAGTCGTTAATATTTATAGAAACTTGTCACTCCTTTCGTCTGTACTTTCATATTGCTAATTACGTAATTGTGTTGTTAAATTGTAAGGCTTTTGCAATTCTGATTGGAAAGAGTGAGTGAAACTCGTTTGCCGGGTTAGAAATGCAGATTTCAAACAAAAATTAGTTTGAATGTTGTTGCGGTTTAACCATTTGGTAGAGAACAATAAATTTAGGAACTTTTATTACACTGAGCTAGGTAAAAGCTAGTAAACACGCATTATAGTGAAATGATTAACTATGTTGATATCTATCACTTAGGTCAGAGAGCTGGTAACACTGTTCTACGTCAGGTAACATGAGCTGGTAACACTGAGCTGGTAATACTGAGCTACTTCAGGTAACATGAGCTGGTAACACTGAGCTGGTAACACTGAGCTGGTAATACTGAGCTACTTCAAGTAACATGAGCTGGTAACACTGAGCTGGTAACACTGAGCTGGTAACACTGAGCTGGTAACACTGAGCTGGTAACACTGAGCTGGTAACACTGAGCTGGTAACACTGAGCTGGTAACACTGAGCTGGTAACACTGAGCTGGTAACACTGAGCTGGTAACACTGAGGCGGAAACGATTTAAACGAGAAATCAATGCGAAGAGTTTGTATCGATTGCGCGGCGCAGCGCATTCTACTCCGCAATGTGTTGTACTGTTGGTAAGTGTTGTACTACTGGTAAGTGTTATACTGTTGATAAGTGATACTACTGATAAGTAGTACAGCACTTACCAGTAGTACAACACTTACCAGTAGTACAACACTTACCAGTAGTACAGCACTTACCAGTAGTACAACACTTACCAGTAGTACAACACTTACCAGTAGTACAACACTTACCAGTAGTACAGCACTTACCAGTAGTACAACACTTACCAGTAGTACAGCACTTACCAGTAGTACAGCACTTACCAGTAGTACAGCACTTACCAGTAATACAGCACTTACCAGTAGTACAGCACTTACCAGTAGTACAGCACTTACCAGTAGTACAGCACTTACCAGTAGTACAACACTTATCAGCAGTACAACACTTACCAGTAGTACAACACTTACCAGTAGTACAACGCTTATCAACAGTACAACACTTATCAGTAGTACAACACTTATCAACAGTACAACATTTACCAGTAGTACAACACTTATCAACAATACAACATTTACCAGTAGTACAACACTTATCAGTAGTACAACACTTACCAGTAGTACAACACTTATCAACAGTACAACACTTACCAGTAGTACAACACTTATCAACAGTACAACATTTACCAGTAGTACAACACTTATCAACAGTACAACATTTACCAGTAGTACAACACTTATCAGTAGTACAACATTTACCAGTAGTACAACACTTATCAGTAGTACAACATTTACCAGTAGTACAACACTTATCAACAGTACAACATTTACCAGTAGTACAACACTTATCAACAGTACAACATTTACCAGTAGTACAACACTTATCAGTAGTACAACACTTATCAACAGTACAACATTTACCAGTAGTACAACACTTATCAGTAGTACAACACTTATCAACAGTACAACATTTACCAGTAGTACAACACTTATCAGTAGTACAACACTTATCAACAGTACAACACTTATCAACAGTACAACACTTACCAGTAGTTTTTCTACATGAAAGTACTATATACGTATGTATGTTTATTATAAGTATTTTGTATATGAAGACAGGAATAAGTGTTGCTGGATAGCGTAAAGTTCCGCTCATATGCAGACATTTTTACTATAGTTATTAATTTAAATGTAATTGTTATTTTACTTATTATTACTCTATTGAACTCTTTCTGTATAGTAGTCTCGAAGACCGAGTTCGGCCATGACACTGCTATATAAGTTGTCATTGTTAATATAAAAAGTAAAGAGTAGTACTACTGGTAAGTGTTGATCTAACCTGAGAGAGAGAGAGAGAGAGAGAGAGAGAGAGTGAGAGTGAAAGAGAGAGAGAAGAGAGAGAGAGACAGAGTGAAAGTGAAAGAGAGAGAGAGAGAGAGAGAGAGAGAGGAGAGAGAGAGAGAGACAGAGAATGAAAACAAGAGTAAACAAGAGAGAGATAGAGAGTTAGAGATGGGGCTTAAAGCATTAGTGTGCATGCAGCACTACATTAGTAGACATAATTATTATTGCATACTACAAATGCAATGTTGACGAGAGAGATCTAGATTATTATGAACATCTTTATCTCTCTCTCACTCTCTCTCTCTCTCTGTTCTTTCTCTCTCTCTCTTCTCTCTCTCTCTCTCTCTCTCTCTCTCTCTCTTTCTCTCTCTCTATAATGTCAGGTCAAATGTATGTATGTAAGGACTAAAGTCTGCTTTGACGCTCTATAAAGAGCACTCTATTTATCGAAAAGTTATTTCCTTAAAACATGGCCTATAACATCTTCTGTTCTAAAGACATGCCTCTGCTCAAAAGACAAATATCTTCAGTTCTAATAACTAATATCCTGTTCTAAAGACAAATATCTTCAGTTCTAATGAAAAATATCTTCTGTTCTAGAAACAAATGTCTTCTAAAAATGTCTTGGTTAAGTCTAGGTAAAGTTACGGTGGCTGAATATACAGGTAAAATTTCACTGTTTCAATTTCGTGAGCTAAAGTCGTTTCCGAGTGCTTTGAAATGAGCATGAAATAATTGTTAGAGATTTTAGAAGCTTAAAAGCTTTCTCTTGTTTCAGCTTAACAATCATAGTTTCTCTTCACTTGCATTCATTCACTATTCACCTATATTCACTCTTCACCTACATTCATTCACTCTTCACCTACATTCATTCACTCTTCACCTACATTCATTCTTCACCTTCATTCATTCACTCTTCGCCTACATTCATTCACTCTTCACCTACATTCATTCACTCTTCACCTACAATCACTCCCTCAATTAATAATTAATCTATGAATAATAATAATAATTAAAATAATAAATAACAGTAATAATATTGATACAAAATCATTAATCAATCAATCAGTTCATCACTCAATTCATCATTTAATCAACGAATTAATCAATGATTTTCAGATTTTATAGCACTATATCGTTGCATATAACAACTAACTCAGGATTTAAAATCTTAATCTTCTACAAGACCGTAAATTAAAATTAAACTCTACCTTTAGATTTCGCTGGAATTAATTGCACAGGTTTGATATAAGGTTAGCGCAGAAGAGGTGTTACCTCGACGTGACATTAACTGACATTAACTGACAAATCGGCTGACATTATCTCTCTTTCCTCAAGTGCTCTGCGACTTTAACAAAAATTTAATGATGCCTTAATTTTTTGCAGCAAAAATTTGCCCATAAAATGTCATGCGATCAGCATGAAGCAGTGATACACTAGACTGCACTGTGACTATCCTCGAGTCATTTCTTCTGAGCCATAGCATTCTCAGCATCTATATATTCAAATTCATCTTTGTATATGTTATTCTTTTATCAATTGATCAATCTTAGTCTATCAGCTTTAATTTCTTAATTCAATTATAAATCCTATTATTGTAGCTTTAAATTCTTGTCAATTTATCCTAATTTGTTCTCTTATCTCTTCGCTGGTAGTGTGATATTGACTTGCATTCCTTTTTCAGTTTATTTAACGATCATTTAATCTTTCAGAGATTTTTTATAATTCGTTCGTTTAGAGTTTCAAGGACTGAGAGGGAGAGAGAGGGAGAGAGAAAGTTTATTGAAAGTGCACATTGAAGTACCCTCTAGTTCTCTCTCTCTCTCTCTCTCTCTCTCTCTCACTATCTCTCTCTCTTTCTCTCTCTCTCTCTCTCTCTCTCTCTCTCTTCTGATTATAATTTCCCTGAATATATTTTTATCTCTTTCTGATCTCTTTCTGTATCTTTAATCTTTCTCTAACTCTCTCTCCCTTCCTCTCTCTCACCCTCGCCCCCTTCATCCATCCCTCCCCCTCTCTCTCTCTCTCTCTCCCTCCCTCCCCTTCTCTCTATCGCTATTTCTCTCTCTCTCTCTCTTTATCTCTCTATCTCTCCCTCCCCTTCTCTCTCTTTCCCTCTCTCCGTCCCCGCCTCTCTCTCTCTCTCTCCCCCTCTCCGCTATTTCTCTCTCTCTCTCTCTCTCTTTCTCTCTTTCTATCTCTCTAATCTCTCGCACCCTGGATATGGCTAGCTTCATCGGAAGTGTCTCTATTTAACGCACCGGGGCTTCCTTTAAGAACTTTAGCTAACTTCTCGGCTCAGTGTCAGTTGACGGCGGGTTCAATGCAGACATTCCTATACACGGATCGATCCGGTATCAATTCCTTCATGTCACATCAACGCAGTTAATATCTCAGGCTGTCTCGTCGTTCATTGTGCCTTTGAGTTTCTTAACTCATGAGAAATTTGTTATCAAGCTGTCTCTACTCAAGTTTCGAGTAAGAAACGTTGCACCCATATTTGTGGACTAAATACTTCTAATTTCTAACCAATTTCTTGTTAAAGTCCCTTTCTCTCTCTCTCTCTCTCTCTCTCTCTTAGTGTACGGCCCACTGGCAAGTCAATGGTCAATGGTATACAACGCCTCCGCTCTTTTCTGTCTTCCGTACATATTTCTTGCTAAAGTAATAATTCTAAATAATTAGTACGGAGCAAATCAGCGATCAATTAAAATCAGGAGGTCGTTGACTCTTAACGTGAAAGTTAACGGAAGCCTTGATTAAGAAGCAACCAGAAGATTGACAATTCCAGCTAACAGACGTTTAATGATATCTACCATAAGCTGCATGATAGCAGATCTCAGAGCATCGCACTTAAATCAACCTCACTTGTAAACCACAAAACCCATATTGCTGATAGATTATCTAATAGGCTAAATAAACTAAAAGTTAGCATTGAGAAATAATTGGGGGGAAAAGCGTATGTAACATATTACGCGATTGCAGATGAAAGTTGACGCAAGCTACATGTAGATTAAATACTCAATGTATTTGTGATTCTTGAAAACCTCAGCATAAGCCATTCGCATTGACTGGACAACACAGTTAATACTATCAGCAAAGTGCGTCTGGAAGATTAATCGTACACAGAGGCTAGGCTACAGAGTTAATATGATCAACAAAGAGCGTCTGGAAGATTAATCGTACACAGTGGCTGTGCACACAGTTAATACGATTAACAGAGCGATATGGTTTGAATAAATCCACTGAATTATAAATTTTGTTGGAAATATGACGCAGTCTTACACTTATCTATTTTATTTATTTATTTATTCGTTGCTTTATTTCAGGCATAATAACCCATACAATTAAAGGATCTAATTAACCATTAATGGCCTTCATCAGCTTCCAACTGACCTCATAAACAGAGGATATTTTTAAATAATTAAAACTTGTTTCCATTGTCTCCCCTTTAGCTATTTTATTCATGATTAGTTAAGAAGGATTAAAATATAATTGTTGCATTTTTCTCAATCCAAGAGATTCCCTCTTTTTTTCTCTCCCTCTCATTTATTTTCTCTCTCTCCCTCTCTCCTTTTTCTCACTCTCACTTTCTCTCTCTCTCTTCTCTCTCTCTCTCTCTCTCTCTCTCTCTCTCTCTTTCCCTCTTCATTTTTCTCTGTTTTCTCTGTCTTATCTTTTCACTGTGCGTCTAATATTGTCTATTCGACTGTCTGTGTGCATCTCTTGCCCTCTATTCTTTCTCTCCATCCATCTATATACATGTATATATATATATATATATATATATATATATATATATATATATATATATATATATATATATATATATATATATATACATATATATATATATATATCTTTCTCTCTCTGACTCTCTGTCTCTGTGTCTTTCTGCCTGTCTGTCTGTCTTTCTCTCTCTCTCTCTCTCTCCCTGACTCTCTTCCTCTGTATTTTTCTGTCTGTCTGTCTGTCTGTCTGTCTGTCTGTCTCTCTCTCTCTCTCTCTCTCTCTCTCTCTCTCTCCCTGTAGCCACACGGTGTGGACTCCTGTGCTGTCGCAATTTAAATTGAAAAGCTAAGCCTCTTAGACTCCGAATTCTACATATTATATTCCACAGCTCACACCGACTTCCCGAGCTTCTCTTAACTTTAACGCATTTCAATATTCACGATCTTGGCGTAGGCTGATATTCAAGAAGACACTTGGAATGACTTAAACGAAACATTTGAGCTATACTTTCCTCAGATCACAACTTTCCTTTTATTACCATTTGCTCAATATTTTCTTGAATTTTGTGTCACGTGACGCATTTTTGATGAATTCCGATTGAATTCCACATCCGGTCTCATTTAGGTAGATCCAGTGCTGCACGACAACAGCCATGGACATACTTCTGAATTATATGCTATAAGCTAAATCCAAGTTTAACGTCAGTTTCTTCACTCAAAGGCGATGCCAATGATGGGCGAGCACAGGATTTGAACCACGCACACACTGATCCGCGGACGAGTATCTTACCGACTTCGCCACTGGCTCCAGCCAGTGGGATGTACGTGAGATGATAGAGGCAGCGGAGTGAGGCGCTAAAGAGAGGTTGTGGCCCTGCAGTTGAATTTAGCAGAACCACTAAATGGAATTAAAGAACGAGTTTCTTCGAGCCTTGACCCTTAACCGTAACGATCACCCTCTCCAGGAAGGGAGACTTGGTACTACGCTCGTCTCAGATGATACATTCAGGCTGAATAGGTAAATTTACCAGATTTTAGCGATGCTAGAAAGTTCTAACGTCTTGTAGGATCTGATTACAGTAAAAGAAAGCCCCTAAGAGAGCAGTTGTTATAGCAAAGCAACATAGGAGCGTGTTGTAGAGAGGCTAGTGTGAGACGGTACGTTACACTGCTCGATGTTGTCATAGATGACTGTAGAACGCTAATTGTTCTTATGTTAATAACCTCGAACCACCCAACAACAGTCCGCACATTATTCCCTGGTTATATTTCCAGAGCTTCTGGTGTCTTGAAAAAACCCCATCTTAGCATCAAGTGTCATATTCGTGCATGGTGCAAAGCTGCCTGTAAAAGCCTGGAGTATACATATTGCTATATTGTTGGGTGGGATTTAGCGCACTCGGTTAAGCTGCGCGTCATTTGAACCAAGTTAAGCTCCATCGCGCTGGTTAGTACTTTTTGTGCGACCACCTTAGAAGACCGAGTGTTGACAGCTTTTGAAAGAAAAAAATCCCGAGGGTGTTGGAAGGTTATTCTTAAATCCGCACCGGCTGCTATTGGAGCGCCAACAAAAGGCAACGATTACTAATAACCATGGAGAGAAATGGAGGAAATAACGAAAACTATAAAACAGCAACTAAGAAAAGAAACTATATAGCACATGCGGTATGTATGTGTGTAACTATACGAACAAAAAATACTGATATACTGATGGTATATACTGATATACTGATGGTATATACTGATTACTCATGGTATATACTGATTACTCATGGTATATACTATACAGTATCAACTCTTCCTCCCCCCACCACCCGCTAACATTCCTGAGGGTTTATTTATTTCCTAAGCCACTAGGATTATATTATACACTCGAGTGGCAGAGGTGCTGCAGTCAGAAATCTAATTAAATATTAAGAGGAGCAGAGGATTAGGATCAGGCAGCATGGAGCTAACAAACAGAGACAACTAGAGATCAGCAGCTCTACTGTGCGACCACGTAAATCTTCAGCAGGTAAATCTACGCACGTACAGCAGATAACACGGTGACAGAGGTGTGGATATAGGGTGGTGAAATAGAGTATTGTGTGCAGACTACAATATAATGTATGTATTCTTTGATTCCATGGTGATCAATGTTGTCATGGACAACAGTAGCACTGTAAGCATATTGTTGTTATATTGTGTCCAGCTTTTTGATAACACTGACCTCATGTTCAACCAGTTAATAATAATAATAATAATAATAAGTGAAAATAATAATTGGTGATAAGCGCGAAAAATCTGGGTCCTGAGTTATCTTGGTCTAGAGTTATCTTGGTCTAGAGTTATCTGGGTCCTGAATTATCTTGGTCTAGAGTTATCTTGGTCTAGAGTTACCTGGGTCTTGAGTTATTTGGGTCTAGTGTTATCTGGGTCCTGAGTTATCTGGGTATAGAGTTATCTGGGTCTAGATTTATCTTGGTCTACAGTTATCTGGATCCTGAGTAATCTTGGTCTTGAGTTATCTTGGTCTAGAGTTATTAGGGTCATGAGTTATTTGGGTAATAAGTTATCTGAGTCTAGAGTTATCTTGTTCTAGAGTTATCTGGGTCTAGAGTTATCTGGGTCTAGAGTTATCTGGGTCTAGAGTAATCTGGGTCCTGAGTTATCTGGTTCCTGAGTTATCTGGGTCCTGTGTTATTTGTTTCTTTATTTATCTTGGTCCTGATTTATCTGGTCCTGAGTTATCTGAGTCCTGAGTTATCTGGTTCCTGATTTATCTTGGTCCTGAGTTATCTGGGTCTTGAGTTATTTGGGTCTAGTGTTATCTGGGTCCTGAGTTATCTGGGTCTAGTGTTATCTGGGTCCTGAGTTATCTGGGGCTAGTGTTATCTGGGTCCTGAGTTATCTGGGTTCTATTGGCATCGATCCTGTACAGTTCAAATATCTGGCCGATACAATAGCTCTTAACTCTTTTAGAGTTCTCGAAAAAGTTATCTAAATTTTAAGAGACGACTAAGAAAGATGTGTATCGAAAAGCTTAACAACTATAAACCTACGACCTTTTCAATCAATCAATCAATAAAAATTTAAAGCATTGGAGCTGCCTAGATACACTATTATTCATGATAGCATCAACAACTGCTGCTTGCGCTAACTTCAGAACTGCAACTGGCGTTAAATCGCGACAAGCATCTCTTGATTAATTACGAACAGCGTAGGCTCTGTCATATTTCATTATAAAGTAGCGTTGGGTGTTCTATGGGAAGATCCGCTTATTAATTACACTGTAGGATTGTGCAAGATGATCGGGCGGGGAAATAATTACGCTCGTGGGTAAT
>CAJHZI010000419.1:270000-287500 GCA_905160935.1 Enchytraeus crypticus | reverse complement strand
AGTGCACGCACCTGTGTGATAACTGAGAGAGAGAGGAGAGAGAGGAGGAAGAGAGAGGGGCAGCGATAGAGAGAGGGGGAGAGAGAGTAAGAGAGAGGGGGAATGAGAGATAGTGAGAGAGAAAAAATGAGAGAAAGGGAGAAGAAAAGAGAGAGAGAGCAAGAGAAAGAAAGAAAGGTAGGGAGTGAGTGAGAGAAAGAGAGCGAGAGAGAAGGAGGAGAGAGAGAGAGAGAGAGAGAGAGAGAGAGAAAGATGACAGAAAAAGACTGAGAGAGAACGCTATTAAGAGAGCGAGATTAGAGAGAAAGTGTGTGTGAGAGAGAGAGAGAGAGAAAGGAAGAAAGAGAAAGGAAAGAGTTAATCGATACCTAGCCAGGTTGAAGAGATTTTAGAGATTTCTATTATATGTAAACATCGCTTCTCATCGCTCTGTACGTAACACGGGATCATATACTAATCCGTATTCTAGCTCAAGATGTGTGTATGTATGCGTGTATATATGTGAGTGTGTGTGTGTTATAGTTTTTGTGTGTGTTACTTGTTACTTGTTTTGTGCTTGACTGTTTCTGTGATTTTTTTTTGTTTGTTTGCGTGAAAGAATATATGTATATATATATATATATGCTTGTGTATGTAACGTCAGTTTCCGCACTCGAAAGCGATGTCAGTGACGGGAGAGCCCAGAAATCCGCACATACTGATCCGCCCGCGGTTGAACATCTTACCGACATCACCACTGGTTTCAGCCATTGACGATGTCGGTAGATATATATATATATATATATATATATATATATATATATATATATATATATATATATATATATATATATATATATAAATATATCTACATATATATATATATATATATATATATATATATATATATATATATATATATATCAGATATGAAAAAAACGTTCTTACCAAAAATAGAAAACGTTAAAGACGCGTTTTTTTTACAAAAAAATTAAAATCGTAGAAAAACGTTGAAAAAAAGTTAGTAGCGTACACGTAGGCTTGCATATATATTACCATGCCTTCATTCCATAACACTAAACAATTTTATTACAACTAGACTTGATCTAAAGTTCTAAAGTATGTCCATAGACTCCATACAAATATAAACAAATACTTTCAGGTCACATACAGCCACACTGTCAGTTGTTCATAATTATCAATACAAGAAAATTTAAATCCGTAAGAAATTAAGAATAGACAATGTCTTAAAAATTACAACATCTGCCTAACTAGGAAAATAAAAAATTTAATGAATTACCTTTTATATAGTGATGTTTATGGCACGAAACTAACGGCAATTTCTCAATATTTATGTGCAGTCCACGTCAAACCATGGTTTACGTTTTTTTACGTTTTTTATTTTATAAAAAATAAAAAACGTAAAAAACGTGTTTTTTAAAAGATATAAAAAACGTAAAAAAACGTTTTTTTAATCTATGATATACATGTATACATATGTACATTGTATATATATATATATAATTATATATATATATATATATATATATATATATATATATATATATATATATATATATGTATGTATGTATGTATACATGTATATTTCATCTTCATTTTATTTCAAAACGATCTAACAACCTCAGATTGATATCATACGAAAGTGCTATTTAATATTCAGTTGGTTTGTATTATCCGTGCACTTACACTTATTTGTTATTTAACGCCATGCACGGCACCCGCTAATGAGATCAGGGACGTCTCTCAAAACCCAGTTTATACATTGACTGTCTGAACGCGGCTTGAGATAACTGGTTGTAGAAATATTACATGAGCAGTGACGGTTCCAGGGGGCGCCCAGGGGGCACGGACCCCCCTTAGGCCTGGCGATAAAAATTTTTAAACTATATTTTAATTGTTTCTTTGTTTCTATGGCAATTTTTATGTGTCAATATGTTTGTAGGGGTAGTAGTTGGGGGGGGGGGGGGTGTGGTGCGAGAGGTAACTCAGTTCCACTAGCTCAAATATGGGCCCATATTTGGTATGCTAGGAGCCCTGTATAATAGAAGGAGCCCGAAAAATGTTGATCGCTTCAGTAGCTCTAAATTTAAAGTTTAGCCACTGTAGGCCTATAAGAGGAAAGGAAGATGTAAGTAAAAAATGTGAACTCTGTCCCGGAGCAGTGGTGCAAACAGCCTTGACTTGGAGGGGTTTAAGCCCCCCTACCGGCAAAATTAGGTCACTTTTGCAATTCGTCCAGATCAGCTGAGTTTCTTCAGATGTGAAAAAATTAACCTACTTTTTCCACAACAAATGTAGAAATTCAGGCATGTTAGGTTTTCTTCTCACTTTAGTACATGTATTAGTGGGAGGGATAAGATACGGTGATACACTCACTCTATGAGCCGAGGGCAGTAGTAAAAAATATTGAGACCCCATAGCATTTTTTCAGGTTGCGTCACATGTCCCGGAGAAGGGGGCGGGGGTAAGCAAAAATGTGCTCTCAAAAAAATATTTGGGCCCCCCCCTTAAAAAAATTTCTGGATCCGCCCCTGTGCATGAGCTTGAGATAACGCGGCTTGAGATAACTGGTTGTAGAAATACTGCATGCAGCATGAGCAGCACTTACAGGTGTTTTAAACCATGAAATTGCAATACACACATGACATACACACGAGCTTACCGTCGTTTTCTTACAGTCTTTTCCTAGTTCTTCTTTAATTAAAGATCTTTGACAAGAAATCGCACTAAAAACTTTAGTGATGAACTCTCTCTGTAGCTTCACATTTAGGTTTTAGTTTTAGTTATTCACGATATGGCGCAAGATAAACAGCGACATCCATCGTTCACTGCAGCGGTGAGGCCTACAATTGGTTTTAAAAATTCTTTTATTGAAGACTGTCCCACTGTAAAGTTATAACTATGAGATGAGTTTTGAATTAGAATAGATTAGGTTGAGTTTTAAACAGGGGCAGGTGAGAATATACCGAACGATACTCACCCATGTCCTTCCATTCTAAGGGGGGAAGGGCTATTAATAGAAGTCATAGAAGGTAGAATGGAAGGAATAAGAGGCATGGCAGGCCGAGATTAGGTATGTTAGATGATTTAAAGACCCACTCATATGTGGAAATGAAGAGGAAAGCGGAAAAAAGTGAATGATTGATAGATTGATTGATTGAATAAAGGAATGAATGAATGAACGAAGACACGAACGAACGAACGAATGAATGAGTGAATGAATTGATTTTTCATAACTCATTAAAAAGCAGTATGTTTAAAGGCTAAATAGAGTGTTTGCCGAATTACTCAAAACAGTAAATGATTAGTTTTAAAGCTTGACGATTCCTACATTAGATGCGCTTCACTAATACAAGTATAATTCATTTAATGTAATAATATAATTCCTTCACTAATAGCTTCGTAGATACACAGACCCACAAAGGTCGAATGAATTCTAAACAACTGTAAGGATAATTATCTCGCCAAAAGGCAATTAAGAACGTGCCGGGAATTCTAGCCAATCACGACTGATCAGAGAGATTTATTCATAGAATTACCTCCAGCATGTCATTTCTAATGGTACAGTCCTGTTTAGTGTCATAGAGTCTGATTGATCAATAGTTGCTCTTTGTTTAATAATACCACAGTAACAAGATATCAGCAGAATGCTGAGCGATGGATTGACTCTGGAATTCTTTATCACGTCCTTCTCTTCTCCAGTTCCACTGGAGGTATATAATAATCTCTCGAGTCCAGCAAGTCATCAGATCCTATCCGATCCTGGAGGTTCAGTCTCGTTTTTGTACATCTGCATCCTATAGGCTTCTGTAGCCATGTAGAGGACACTGTATAGAAAGTTGTAAAGCTAATGCTAATGTCAGTTTCCTCACTCGAAAGCGATGTCAGTGACGGGAGAGCCCAGGATTTGAACCCCGCACATACTGATCCGTGGTCGATTGTCTTACCTACTTCCCCACTGTCTCCATCCAGTGGCGAAGTAGGTATATACTGTATATTACATACGTCCTCGAATAAAGAAATTAAGAAGTTAAGTATTATGTCTATTTAAGTTAAATATTATTCTTCGTATATTCAATTTACGAGTTAAAATCTTTACAAAAAAAACTAAGTTGTATTCACGCCTTAGTGTAGCCTATAGCTTGGGAATAATCTGATTCTGTGGTGGTTTCCTGTTGTCTTCGTCAGTTCTTGCTCGATCGCCTCTTACGACGAGTATAGTTTACGGTTGGTTTATTCTTTAGCGTCTCGGACACAACAAGGATAATTATAGATTTATATTTGAAATTACCTGTATAGCGATTATTTAATAGATTTCTAATGTGACAAAATTTGCATGTATTCGACAGGGCTACAAGCGAAGTTATTCAGCACACAACTCGAGCTACTGTCCGTACATCAAATAAATTCATTAATTATACATGTAGACTTTTATTAATCAGCCAATAAATAAATATTTCTAATTTATCTCAATCAAGAGTAAGAAGAGCGAATAAGAACCAAACAGGAAGTATATAAGACTCTTATCAACAGCCTAACCTCTCAGATTGAGCAATCAGCATCGCAACATGTCTATCCTCATCGGAGCTCTTGTTGTTGTTGCTCTCTGTGCATCTGCTCGAGCAAGTGATGGTAATACTAACAATTACTACTACTTCTCTAACGCTAACTTCAAAAAGTTCTTCATCTGTGATAGTTGCCTGTATTTCTTCTTACTTTCTTTTGGTCATAATTATAGTTGGATTTACGGTAGTTAGTTCATCAATATTTATATTTTCTAATCAAATCTTTTAACCAAACAGTGAATTTTTTACATCTACAAAAAATTATAAATCTTATTACTACATGTAGAGCGATTCAAGTCTAGGGGGACGGAGGGAACTACCGTTCCTTAACTTTCATTTTTGGTGAGCTCCCTTCCCCTGTTAGGGGCACAAATAAGATACTAGGAGAACTATAAATACGTTACAGGGTGGCTCGAAAAATTCTGACCCGTTCCTCTAGTTTCAATTCTCAATTTAATCACTGTATATGAATAGTTATTTCTAACTAGTCCAAAAGTAAGTTCACTGGCGGATTTTGGAAATAAGCTATTTAACAAAAGACCCGGTTGATTTGACCTATAAGTGCAAGAACTCTCGCTTCATAATTTTGAAATTTTACATTAACTAAGCAAGAGTCCGCTGACGTATTTAGTCTCCAAGTTAGGGCTATATTATTATAATATTTTAATATTATATATTTTAGATTCATTCCTATTACGAATTATAAACAGTCAGTTTGGTAGGCTTTAAGCTTGCGGGTGCAGTTCTTGAGCAGGATCTCTTTTAATGCTTTATAAATACAAAGGCGTTATTTGCAGTTTATCAAGCCAGAGATTAATGCCTAAGCTTGATTCATGCAGTACATGTAGGCCCATCTAGGCTACATTATTCAAATTTTTAATTTTAAGGTATTTCATCTCGCAGTGCAAAGTCTACCGTATGCGCCACGGTTTGAAAGAGATATAAGGAATAATATCAAACGAGCTCCTCTGAATTACACTGGCATACAGCTAGGATTAATGGATTGTCCGAAGGCTTATATTTGATAGCAATTTATAGAAGCTGAAGGACAAGACAAAGAGATGATTGACTTTAGTCAGTTTGTCTGTTTTATTGATTAACTGATTGATTTACTTTTTTTGCTTGATTGATTTTATCTTTAGAGAGGGCAGTTGTAGACTCAATGGGTGATGACGTAGCAGGAGAGTTCATCAGTAATCTTATGAGGTATCGACTAAAAAATCTAATCTCGTCCATTGACTTAATAACGCCTATGCTTCAATAGTCTAATGGTCTAAAAAAGTAAAACACGCATTATAGTAAAATGATCAACTGTGTTGATATCTAACACTTTTAATACCACATGTTTAAACCGTTAGGCAATTTAGACCATTTTCTGTGCAACCAGTCCAGTGAATGTCCGAGATTTTACTCTCAGATCAACGCAGCCGAGATTCGAACCCACGAGGGTTCAATTCACCTCAGGATCTGTCATTTAAAACTTTATGGCGTAACATCGGCGTTACCCCTACGCTTTTAAGATATTCAAATCTGCTAATCTACTAGGATTAAAATTCCGGTTTAATTTATGCTTAAAGTACCTTTTAGTTTTTTTACAGACTTTTTCATTAGAATAGACCTAATATTCCCTCCACATTTGGCTTAAGATAAAAGTTAATGTTACTATACAGTACACCGAGCTTAGATGTCCGCTACATTTCAACATTTTGAGCAAACATCAGATAATCGTTTAATTGGGAATTGCTCGCAATTATTAAGATTCGCGTGACTCAACGAAACATTCATTCCTTTTTTTCCTAAACATTCCTTTCTCCGCCTTGGAAGCCTCGAAAAGTCCAAATCCACGTAAGTGCCTATCCATAGATAAAGAAGCGAACTTTAAGTCTAGCGCAGCCTGAAACTCTCTGAATAAGTCTGAAAATGTAAGCTAAGGTTAATACGTACAAATCTGTCTACTTAAGCGATTTAGACAAGATGGCATTTAATTTCAATACAAATGCTCTACAATTTAAAAATAATTACAGAAAAAATACTATTTTAAACCTCAACTTTGAAGAATTGTGAATGGAAAACACATCCCAATAAGTGCTTTTATCAAATGTAACCTGTGCTCTTTTAATACTTATGATAATTGTGTGCTTATCGCATTGACCTATGTGTTGAAATGCAGTGTGTTGTTTTTTGCACTTTATTCTTTACTTCGTTTGTTGCGCGTTTGCATTATGTTCTATTCAATATAAAGCTGGGCTACTGCAATTCATTGCTATATGGTTTACCTTCTTCTCTCATGCATTTGCAACGCATTCAGAATACTCTAGCACGTGTTGTCTGTAGATCCTCGAGGCTTCAGGCCACCTCTAGTTCCTTGCTTAATAACCTTCATTGGCTTCCTGTAGTTCAAAGAATTAAGTATAAAATTGCTCTTTTAACTTTCAAAACACTCCTTGTTGGTAAACCTTCTTACCTTTCTGATCTCCTAATCCAATATCAACCTTCTCGTAAGCTTCGTTCTTCCGATACCAAACTGCTCAAAATTCCTGATATTCTCACTTCGTTAAGTAGACGTTCATTTTCTTTCTCCGCTCCTACTGTTTGGAACTCTCCGCCTCCTGATCTTCGCTTATGTTCTACTACTTCCACTTTCCGTTGTAAGTTGAAAACACATCTCTTCACACCATAGATTTTATTTCATCTTGCCTTACTGTTTATTTGATCACCGGACCGGCACTGTTTAGGATCTTTTATTTCTCTTCAGCATGTGTTGTTTTTCACATCGTTTGGGGTGAATCGATTTGTAATGACATGTGATGGGAGGACGTCACTGACATCATCCTTGTATGAGGAAACGGAAGTTAAACCTTTATTATTTTTATTTTTATTTTTATTTTTATATGTCCTTTGGGTGCCAAAGTGGCTTAATAAAAGATATACTAAACTCATTTAATTGATGTTTTGATGCTTAGGTGTTTTTTATTGGTGCTTTGGTTACCGAAGTGGCGTAATAAAATATCTATAAAACTCATTTTATTGGTGCTTTTCCAGACGAAACTTCTGCGCCAGACAGGAAGACTACTGCATTCCTGACACCTCCCTGCCATTCGCCAAGTGCTGTCCGGGCACTAGTTGCTTCTGTGGACTCGTTAGGACATCCGGCAGCAAGTGTCGCTGTAAGTCTGAGAGTTTGTTCAACAGAGGGCGTAGAGCCTTGAGTCAATGATCAGTTCAACAGAGGACGTAGAGCTTTGATCTGTTCAACAGAGGGCATAGAGCTTTGAGTCAATGATCAGTTCAACAGAGGGCGTAGAGCTTTGATCTGTTCAACAGAGGGCGTAGAGCCTTGAGTCAATGATCAGGTCAACAGAGGACGTGGAGCTTAGATCTGTTCAACAGAGGGCGTAGAGCTTTGATCTGTTCAACAGAGGACGTAGAGCTTTGATCTGTTCAACAGAGGCCGTAGAGCTTTGATCAGTTCAACAGAGGACGTAGAGCTTCGATCTGTTCAACAGAGGCCGTAGAGCTTTGAGTCAATGATCTGTTCAACAGAGGGCGTAGAGCTTTGATCTGTTCAACAGAGGACATAGAGCTTTGAGTCAATGATCTGTTCAACAGAAGACGTGGAGCTTTGATCAGTTCAACAGAGGACCTAGAGCTTTGATCTGTTCAACAGAGGGCGTAGAGCTTTGATCAGTTCAACAGAGGACGTAGAGCTTTGATCTGTTCAACAGAGGACATAGAGCTTTGAGTCAATGATCTGTTCAACAGAAGACGTGGAGCTTTGATCTGTTCAACAGAGGACCTAGAGCTTTGATCTGTTCAACAGAGGGCGTAGAGCTTTGATCAGTTCAACAGAGGGCGTAGAGCTTTGAGTCAATGATGTGTTCAACAGAGAGCGTAAAGTGAACTTAACGTTAAGTTCTGAAGCACAATAGGGAACTCTCTCAATAGGTAATTCTCTTCATCAAGAGCTGTTACATTCTAGCTATCGTCAAAGATATTAGATATAAGTTAAGTTGTTGAGAATGTTATTTTTACAGTTTAGTTCATGGGAGGTAGATATCGGCCGACCACTAGCGCAGATATACGATGAAGTGCAATATTTGGCGTTCATTTCCTCGCTCTAATGACATGAGTTGAACTAAAAGTTAAAGTTTAGATTTCAATAAAGTCTGAGATAAAAATTTGCCAAAGTCTCATTTCTCTGAATAACGTTTGTCCCGTAATCAAAATACAATCAGAACCGAAAATATGATGCGACTGAAGTATTTTAGAGTAATTGAAACTACGGATTTCTGTACAAGTACAAATTTTATATATAAACACAAAACTATAGCAAACAGGTTGATTGAATCAGGCAACCTAAAGTTATTTATATGTTAACAAATAGACAGAAACAATCTGACACAATTAATTATTTAATTAATCAATCAATCATTAATTCAGTTAATTCCATAAATATAATACCAATAATTAATTCAGTTAATTGCATAAATATAACACAAAGCTCCAAACAGACGCTGATAGCAAAGACTTGAGTTCTAAATGCTAAGTAACTGCAGAACAACCTTATCAGCATGAACACTAAGATTAGTGCAGTCGGTTAATTTATTGAGGGTTTGCTCAGCAATATTCAAGCTCAATACCTGATATCATATCTATATCATATCTATATCATGTGATTATCATATCTGCTCCGCCTAAATGCTGTTAAAAGCTAAAGCTGGCAAAGCTAAGGTTAACGCCAGTTTCCTCACTCGAAAGCGATGTCAGTGACGGGCGAGCCCAGGATTTGAACCCGCATTAACTGATCCGCGGTCGAGTATCTTAGTTAGATATATCGCTGACAAAAAACAAGGGCGTAGCCAGACAATTTTTGCATGGGGTAGCAGTGAGATGGCAGCTTAGATGATAGTCAATCAATCAATAAGAATTTAACGTCCGGTTCCTCACCATGAGGGAATATCAGGGGGATCTCCTGCGGACTCTACACAAACAGGCGCATAGTTATAGTGGATAAGGCACCAGGTGAACAAATGATAGTAGATAAAGCATCTGATTATCAATAGAAATTTAGTTGGACTGGGGAGACAGTTGTGGTGGTAGCCCTCTCATTTAGGGGGGCAATTGCCCCTCTCGTGCCCTCCATAGTTACACCCTGACGAAGAGAGATAAATGCCAAATATTTCGTATGTCCATCGACACATAGACGAGTATCTTCTATGATATGGGAACGCTATTGTGGGAATGGTAGGTTATTGATAATTACTTTTCTGGAGGCATTACAATACATGCAAATCTTTTACGTTTCGTTTTGCATTCCTGCCATTACAAGTTTTGTAGTAGCAAAACGTAAGCTAAAAGTAGCCTAAAATCTGTAGTAAAGAGTTAAAGGAATCCTCAAGTCTCGGTAGTTAAAGGAAGCCTCAAGTCTCGGTAGTTAAAGGAAGCCTCAAGTATCTGGTAGTTAAAGGAAACCTCAAGATTGTGGAGTAGAGTAAATGAGGGAAGACGCAACTCTGTGGCAAAGAGTTAAATGAAGCCTCAAACCTCTGATCACAGAGAGGAAACCCTAACGTCTTTGTTACTTATTCATTGAGTGATAGGCAGAGAATACTTGAAGTAATTAACTACAATACAATTGTAATTAACTACAATACAATTATAATTAACTACAATACAATTATAATTAACTATACTACAATTATAACGAGACAAATGCTTCTAAGGATCTCAATCAATCAATTAAGAGCATCTACTATCAAATCTCTACACTCTGATACGTCCATAAGAAACGTTCAACATTGGTTAACTAAAGAATACTGAATGGTAAGTCCCTGATGTTGTCGTCGACGCCGAAAAGGACAAAAATAAATATTCTACCGTGTACCAAGTCCCTGATTTTCTCAGCCTTTATTCCAATAGAAAACGTGATGCTATCCCAAAGTCCTTGTCCGAGTATATAATGTAAAAGGCAAAATCCTACATTTTAAAATCAGTCACTAATGTCACACATAGTCAAGAATAAAACTATGTAAAACTGCAGAGCCATTTGAAGGAATTTTTGTAAGATTAATTATTGAATGGTACCACTGTTCCACTGTAAGACTGTAATCAATAAGACTGTATCGATATGACTTCGATGAGACTGTAATCGATAAGACTGTAATCTCCACGTTTAACTATTTGCAATCATCGGCGTAGTTAACTTAAGAGCTCAATCAATCAATCAATAAAACGAATTAAAATTATTCACACAACACATTCTCGTCAGTGTAGCCAATTAAATTCTGCCTCGATATCATCATGTACGTATCTACTACTATCCAAAAGATGAACACCGGTCTCGCACCCTACTGGGATCGTCTGCTGTGGATAAGGGCTTTCCAGCAGGACCACTCCCTAAAATTAATAAATCCAAAAATAAGTTTAATTTTATTAACCAAATTATCAAAAAATAAAGTACAAACAATTAAAAAATAATACAACGATTAAGATTTAAAGACAACAATGAAACCTACTGACAATATAAGTAACGAATAAACGACAAAATAGCCTTTTCTCACAGAGTTTTCTGCAGGTATCCATAGAACACGGTTCTATTAAATTAAATAAAGCATAATCATCGTCGTCGTCGTTTTCGTCGTACGAAAAAAATATATAAATAAATAAAATGTAATAATAAATAAATGAATGAAATAAAGAAAAAATAATTTGTTATTTAATTAATTGATTGAGTTACTGGTTTATTGATTTATTAATTGATTGACAGCTTGATTAAAGCCTAACCTCTCTATCATAGTGTAGCTCTGAGCTGGTACCCTGCCCCAGGCTCACACAGTCGATAAGCTGGTGCTCGTCTGTTTCTATTCTGGTGATGATGTTGTGATGAGGGTGACTAGAGACATAGTGGCTGAGTGAATACGTGAGATCTGCGAACTGCCGGGCTGTGATAGAAAGCTTCTCGCCTGATTTAATACTTTCCTTTAGCACTGTGACAACAACAACACTGATAGAAAGTTTTAGCACTGTGACAACAACAGCAACAACAACACTGATAGAAAGCTTCTCCCCTGATTTAATACTTTCCTTTAGCACTGTAACAACAACAACATCAGTGATAGATGCATGTACTGATTATTCTAATTGAACATTGGTCTGAATGGTACAAGTTCAGCATGACATTCAGCTATAGTTGCAATTTTATGTCCAAAGACAACCGTTCTAGCTGTCTCCAAAAACAACCGTTTTATATCTTAAACCAACCGCTGCAAATTCTTAGCCATACTAGTTACAATTAATAGAATACTACAGTGAGTATGAAATAAATAATTGGAAATTTACTTTCAAATTCGGCATCGTCCCATCTGATGCTGCCTTTAAGCCAGTCTAAAGATGCTGACCAATCAGAGTCGAGGGTTTGATCAGACAGTACATTCCTGCATAGAGTTACGAATGACTCCCCGAGTTCTTCGCTGTTTCTTGATGGAGGATCAGCCTGTATCAGCCTGGCGTCCTACAACAACAACAACTACAACAGTGCAACTGACGTCGATAGCAACATCGAGCACTTCAGAAAGAAAGTCAGTCTGACAAGCAAACAATAACAGATGTCTAGGAAGCAATGGAAAGGAGGTAATGGTCGCAACTTATGGGCATCATATTGAAAAGATGTCACATCACTATGACATATATGCCAACTTATGTCACTGTATGTCACCTCGTTTCACTGTCTATCACTGCATATCACTGCATATCACTGTATAGCACTGCATACCACTGCATATCACTGCATATCACTGCATTTCACTGCATATCACTGCATATCACAGCAAATCACTTCATATCACTGCATTTCACTGCATATAACTGCATTTAACTGCATATCACTGCATTTCACTGCATATCACTGCAAATCACTGCAGACAAAGCAGTTAGAAATGTTGGATGCAACTTAATCTCTATTTTCTGACTGTTTGCATGAGTGATAAAACTATTCCTCTCTCCCTCTCTCCCTCTCTCTCTCTTTCTCTTTCTCTCTGTCTCTCTCTCTCTCTCTGTCTCTCTCTCTCTCTCTATCTCTCTCTCTCTCTCTCTCTCTCTCTCTCTCTCTCTGTCCTACCTATCTATCTATCACTGGCAGGAGCGAGTGGCGATGTCGGTGAGATACTCGATCACTCGATCGCGGATCAGTATGTGCGGGATTCAAATCCTGGGCTCGTCCGTAACTGACATCGCTTTCGAGTGAGGAAACTGACGTTAACCTTAACCGTACCAGCTTTAATCTGTATGATCAGTGACCAGCTCACCTGTTCCACCTCATCCTCCATATTCTCATACTCAATCATTCTCACTGCCTGGAACGTCTCCCTCTCTGACGTCATCGTCTCGAAATATTCCACTCCACCTAGCTGCACCTGGAATAGCACAATCCATACATCCTTCACCCATCATGTAAAGATGGAGAGATTAGTTCAAGTCTTGCGTTCACTGCCTCGATCTCCTGTTTAAGCTGAATCGACCAACCGGCCTAAATCATATAAATTCAAATAATATTAAAGCCTTAATCAGCAATGTTAGGCCTAGTAGCCTAGCAGTCAAGCAGCCTAACATCCTAGCAGCCTAACAGCCCATCAGCCTAACAGCCCAGCAGCCTAACAGCCCAGCAGCCTAACAGCCCAGCAGCCTAACAGCCCAGCAGCCTAACAGCCCAGCAGCCTAACAGCCCAGCACCTGAACCCCGCACCGAATGATCAGCTGTACGACACCTTACCGACAAGCCACAGGGTGGATGATGCCTGCTACAGAATGACGAACCTGTCCGTGTAGATGTTGTTGTTGTTGCGGCTGCTGTTGTTGTTGTTGTTTGGACCAGACTCGATCCTGTGACCTTGAGATGACATTAGAGGTCAGGGATGAGTCATCACTGTTAGAATAACTGATTGATGACAGACCCCAGTACGAACCCTGTATATCAATCAATTAGCAGTCAATCAATCAGTCAATAAAATTGATAACAAGTCAAATATCACTTTCAAATAATACAATTGATCGATGGCAGACCCAAGTATGGATTTTGTATATGTTGTAAAAATATCAAATAACGGCAATTAAAATAGCTTAGAGACTTAATAGAGTTATAGTTAAATAGCTTAGAGAGTTAGTACAGTTGTAGTTAATTAGCTTAGAGAGTTATTTGAGTTTTAGTTAATTAGCTTAGAGAGTTATTTGAGTTGTAGTTAATTAGCTTAGAGAGCTATTTGAGTTGTAGTTAATTAGCTTAGAGAGTTAGTACAGCTGTAGTTAATTAGCTTAGAGAGTTAGTACAGCTGTAGTTAATTAGCTTAGAGAGTTAGTACAGTTGTAGTTAATTAGCTTAGAGAGTTAGTACAGTTGTAGTTAATTAGCTTAGAGAGTTAGTACAGTTGTAGTTAATTAGCTTAGAAAGTTATTTGAGTTATAGTGTGCAGTTCAAACCTTCCCAGGGTCGGTTCGGCTTCGAGGCACTTTGACAAAATTCTTATTCAAGGACAGATTGTGGCGTATCGAATTCTGAAATAAGAGAAAAGATTAGATGATGACACGAAATAATGAAATGAGAAAATGAGATGAGGTGAGTGAGTGAGATGATTGACTGATTGACTGATTAATTTTTGTGGTCTGTTTTAACTATCACTAAAGAGAAACCAACCGAGTAGTTCATGGACAAAAGCTTACTGCAGTCTTTAACTTTGGGATTTAAGGTTTCTTAGGTGCATTCCCATTGTCTTCCTCCGTCCCAGATCCTTCTTCTCTTACTACAGAGACTTAATAGAAACTTAATTTAATCTGCTTTGGACAATTGCACAACTATAGTGGTACTAACAAGATGATGACGCCTTGGGCGTCTCTGCCTACAAGAGATTCAATCATATTAAATTAGCCTTACCCAACAGGGCCACATATCACGTGATCTCGTTTAGCTGAATGAGGTCACGTGACCTCTTATAGCTGAATGACGTCACGAGACCTTTTATAGCTGAATGACGTTACGTGACATCATATACCAGAATGACGTCACGTGACCTCGTACAACTGATTGAGGTCACGTGATAGGACTCACCTTCCAGCCGTTTGTAGCGGTCCTATAGTATGGATAGCTCTGCTGAATCCACCGGTAGATGTCGCTGAGTGCCATGCGCTGATCGGGGGTGCTTCGTATAGCCTCGGTGATGAGGTGGCTGTAGCTCAGCGTGGGCTTGAGGGGGCAGGGTCTATAGGCCATGTCGACCCCCTCATCAGGGGAGGGGTTCCTCTCGACGGGGTCCTCCCCGGTAAGGGAGGTCAAGTCCCCCCCAACGTTTAATCGAGCTAACCAGTCCATCTCAGTGAGACTGCTCTCCAGGTCAGACGACATTGGTACCCAAGTGACTGATTGATTGATTGAATTATTGATTGATTGATTGATTGATTGATTTAATGGTTGATTGATTGATTTATTTATTTATTTATTGACTGACTGATTAATTGAGTGATTGGTTGAATGGTTGATTGATTTGTTAAGTGATTGGATGCTTGATTGATAGATTTGTTGGTTGTATGATTAATTCCTTGATTTATTTACTTACTAATGTATTTATTAAATAATATTTTCAGTTACTGATTGGCTGTATGTCTATGCTATAGAACAAAACACTAGAGAGCAGGAGAATATCCAAGAGCGTCTTAACTCGTTTATAAATCTTTCTAGGCGTCTAAGAGCGCCCTATGGTTCTTTTTACATCTGTCTGAAACTTTATCAGCTGAATTTAAATAACACTGCCCCATAAAGAAATATTTACTGAATATAACAACTTTTACAGGCTTGAAGCAAGAATTTGAGAAATTAGTTTGCAGTAATTAATTCTACATCAACTACTATACTATTATACTTCTATTCAAACATAATTAACCAAGTGAGATAACCAATTCATCATAAATATTAATTCATGGTAACAATGTTTCAACTAGCCCATATAAATTTCTTCCAATACAATGCAAGGCCTTTCTGGCGTCATAAAACAGTAGACACGCATTATAGTGAAACGATCAACTATGTTGATATCTATCAATTTTATTACCACATGTTTAAACCGTTAGGCAAATTAGTCCATTTTCCGTATAGCCAGTCCAGTGAATGTCCGAGATTTTACTCTCAGATCAGCGCGGCCGGGATTCGAACCCACGAGGGTTCAATGCACCTCAGGATCTGTCACTTAAAATTTCATGACGTTACCCCTACGCTATTAAGACATTCTAAAACGTTTGGTTAATGGTGTGCTCTTTACTAAGCATGATAGCAAACCGCTAGTGTGGATTGGATCCGATATTTTAAGAGATGGATAGTGGAAAGACAGAAAGCGAGAGAGAGAGAGAGAGAGAGAGCGAGATAGACAGAGAGAGAGAGAGAGAAAACAAGAGATATATAAAATTTAAAAAATAACCCTAATAAATAAATATTTATTGGATTTTATAAACTCTTAAATTTCTACACTACAATGCTGCCTACCAGTAAAGTAATCAGAAAACTATAGTATTTAACTTTCTTCGCTAGAAGCAATGAAAAATAAAATATGAATTATACGCTCGTAAATATTGTGAAGTATACTGCATAAATCGACATCTTAAGCTAAAACACGCCAAAATTAGAGAAACTATTTCAGTTTGTTACTGTTTGTACCTATCATTGTTACACTGCAGCAATGAAGCTGGGTTATCCATCATCATGCAGCGCTCATACATGGAATGCACTCGGGCTTACGGTAAACCGCAGGCCTAACTGTGTGACAGGGACTACTTCCTTGTATTCATACGCCAGGTAATCCGTATCAATTATACACATATCTGAGTCAGGCCGAAATTATGCTTTGATACCAGAAATCGCGCTTTGTTTCGAAGGTTTTACTACAGCAAATCTATGAATCAAATGTATACGAGCACGACGGTGATAAGTCCAGGTTGTAAATAAGAAAGCTGGCTAATCTCACACAGGTGCGGTTCGGTTAAATTAATGGAGGGGAATAAAGTGAATTAAAACCAAAATATAATTGTTGTATTTAAACTTTTCAAATGCTAAAAATGAGTTTAGAATCTTGAACATAGATGTATTTTTCGCCATGGGCATTTGACATGTGACGCAACCACTTGTGAAAAAATAAAAATAGCGCAGACAATTAACTAATTTCATCTTTATAGAGGTCTGTTATGTCTGTTAATAAAATAAGAAATTATAGAAAAAAATATAGAAAGTCCATTCTCAATCGGTAATGCTCGATTAATTGATGTGCATCTCAAAATAAATGTACCTACCTAACCATCTAGTCTCGTGTTATATGTAATATTATATATATAACTATATATTATATATTATATATAATAATATATATGCTATATATTATAACAATAATAATAATATACAATTATACAAGCGTGTATATATTTACATACATCTCTCTCTCTCTCTCTCTCTCTCAATATATATATATTTCAACATTTAAATTCCATAAACGAAATATAGTTAAATGATTATATTTTACATGCACAGTACTTGGTAAAGCAAAGCTGGTAAAGCTAAGGTTAACGTCAGTTTCCTCACTCGAAAGCGATGTCGGTGACGGGCGAGCCCAGGTTTAAACCCCGCACTTACTGATCCGAGGTCTCTAATTGAAAGAGCATACGGATAACTTCCTGTTCACACGATGGGGGTTGAGGCCTCCTAACCCTCTTTACTCTACGTGATCAGAAACTCACGGTGTCGAATGACTGTAGAAATGTAATTACTCGGTCACTGGTTTAGCGCTGTCTCAATGCACTGACATGTTACAACTTGTCTCTTTACTCCCCGCTCATACACGTTACCTACTCTAGGCTTTTCTAGGCCTTGTCTCTCTCTCTCTCTCTCTCTCTCTCTCTCTTTCACTCTC
>CAJHZI010000419.1:257500-265000 GCA_905160935.1 Enchytraeus crypticus | reverse complement strand
TATATTTGCATATATGCAAACTATATATGCATTAATTTTCAACGTGTAATATAAATCATGCATTTGGTGTACATGTATATTATTTAAATATTGATAAAAAAATTCAAATTTAAATATTTAACTATTAAACATTTAATGCAGGTAAAGCGTGAAAGAATGAATGATATATATATATATATATATATATATATATATATATATATATATATATATATAGAGAGAGAGAGAGAGAGAGAGAGAGAGAGAGAGAGAGAGAGAGAGAGGGAGAGAGAGAAAGATGGAAAGAGAGTGAGAGAGTGAGAGTTATGAGAAATAGATAGAGAAATAGGGTGAGAGAGTGATGGAGTGAGAGAGAGATGGTAGATAGATCTTACCACTATTTCTGACATCTTCTTGTGCAGCCGTCACGTCAAATCTTCTCACTGAAGCAGAGTTGCCAGACTCACAGATATAGGCTCCAAGGCGAGAGAATCTATAATAGAGATTCCTGAGTCCAACACAATGAGTCAAATTCTCTTCAATTCATCTGCAAACCACTAAGAAACTAAGCGTGCATCTATTTTCTACTTTACTTCTCTTATTTATCTAATAAAATGAATTGTAAAACTCTTTTGCAATGCAGTGAATCTGAGATATATTAAAAGTTTTCGTTGTATTTAATATTAGAACACGTGTTATTCTATTCTATTGTTTCTATTATAATTCTTGCTTAAGACATAAAGCACTGAATGGGTCAAAGGCAGGCTATGATAATGAATAAGATATATTCCACTCAAAGAGACGTTATCAGCGCTTTACTGATTACGAGCCTTAATGTCATTATAAGTAGCACAGCTTGAATAATCAATCGATCAGAAAAGATTCACTAATTTACCGACATAATACATTTGATCATTTGTTGATATTTCAGTAAGAAAATTGTTATATAATTTTTCATTATTGCAGCAATTTTTCAACTATTTCTATCATTAGTTTATTATTGATTTATTTTAAAAATAATAATAATAATAAAATTATTAATAAAATAATAATTTTTAAAATTATTATTATAGTTGATATTATTATTATTCTATATAATATTATATATATAACGCAATAGAAGAATATATAATATTATTAATCACACATGTATATATTGTAATAGTAGTATTATCGATATTATTAATATTCAACTATTAATAGAGCAAATATTTCAACGCCGGACTAGCTTAGGACTTCCTATATAAAATTATAAGTGTTCTCAATGGGGTATTGATTTTGAGGATCATCATACCATGGAAAACTAATTTAAGGTTTCTGACGTGGTTTCTCCCTGTTATCCCAAGTAGCTACACTAGCGCATGGACTTCTAAGAAAGCAGAAAAATTTCTCATTAGCAACAACAACAACACCAATAATTAGAATTGTCGTCTATGACAGCATCCAGAAATATTGAAACATATTCAAGCCGACGATCAAGCAAGAAACTTTCAAACCAGGGGCGGATCCAGGGGGGACCCGGCCCCCTGGGCCTCCCCCTGGATTCGCCACTGTTTCAAACATACTTATATAATATATAAATAAATAAATAAATATATATATATATATATATACAGTATATCTCTCTCTTAGTGCACTGCCTACTGGCAGGTCCATGGTACATAAGGCCTCCACTGTTCTGTCTTCCGCCTTCCTCTTCATTTCCACATATGAGTGGGTCTTTAAATCATCTAACATACCTAATCTCGGCCTGCCCCTGCCTCTTTTTCCTTCCATTCTACCTTCTATGACCTCTTTTAATAGACCTACCACCCTTAGAATGTGTCCTATTCATCTCTTCTTCCTATTTCTTAATACATTTATCAACTGTCTATCTGTGTCAACTCTCTCTAGAACTTTCTCATTTGTAACCTTTTGAGTCCAGCTAATCCTCTCCATTCTTCTCCAAATCCACATTTCCAATGCCTCCAGTTTCCTAATATCTTCCTTTCTTAAGGTGCATGTTTCGCATCCATACAATGGCGTCGTCCAAACCAAGCTATTGTATGGATGATATGATACTCAGTATATATATATATATATATATATATATATATATATATATATATATATATATATATATATATATACTGATATATATATATATATATATATATATATATATATACATGTGTATTGTATATATATACTATATATATATATACATCTATATATATATATATATACATATATATTATATCTATATATATATATATATATATATATATATACATGTATATATATATGTATATATATATATATATGTATACATTTATATATATATGTATATATACATGTATATATATGTATATATATATATGTATACATATATGTATATATACATGTATATATATATATATATATATATATATATATATATATATATATATATATATACATTATATTGTGTGTGCAGTGTGTATATTTGCATACCCATATAATATTGAATACTAGAAGTATTATATGAATATCGCGATGATCGTTTGACGTTAAGCATTGGTTTAGACTTAACTATGTGCGTGATGACGTCCCTGACATCATCCTTGTATGAGGAAACGGACGTTAAACTTTATTATTATTATTATTAATATTATTATTACAATACTTCAATCCTGGCAGGATTCAAATGTAACACCCCACTGGTTACAGATAGGCCCCTATCTGACCAGAGACTAACGTTAAATGTGGCTTTATCTTGTACGCTGATACCACAGGCAAACACTCGACATAATCTAAATCCTGTATTGAGGGTGATTATTATTAGGCCTGTAAACCTTCAAGTGGTCTAAGAATAATACTAATTGAAGAGATGACTGTCGAGAATTAATCTCAGAGCGTCTCTCAAGTGGCAACAACATATCAGTATAGTGGCGTTGTGGCACGCTACACTCTTTGAATACCAATAATTACATTTACTTTATTATCAAGTATATAGGCCTTCGTGTCACGAAGAAATTTAGTGTCTATTTGTGATTTGTTTATCGTAGAAGATCGTGATAATTTCAACACTGACACAATATAGGCCTAGATCTTAAGTTAAAGAGAAAGAACATTCAATTGTGCAATGTTTAGATATTAAACAAAAACAATACAGTGTAACAATTATATAGGCCGACACTATGTGGCCACAGCAGCCTATAGCCTACACTTTGTGAACATGCAAAACAAATAGTTATAAGTTAAGACGGCGGGATTAGCGCACTTGGTTTAGTTGTGCGTCAGTTATCGAAGTTAAGCTGCATCGACCTCGGTTAGTACTTTGTGGGCGACCACCTTAGAAGACCGAGTGTTGGTATAAGCTTAGGCAGGAAAAAATCCCAGGGTGATGGAAGGTTATTCTTAAATCCGCGCCGGCTGCAATTGATACGCCATCAAAAGGCAACGATTACTAATAACCATGGAGAGGAAGGAGGAAATGGGTCTTAAAACAAGCATCTGTGCTTCCTGACCCAGTGTGCCGTTATGTTATGTTATAAACTAGGCCTATTTAAGTGATTATTGGACATTTTCAAGCCTGCGAAATTTTTAGATCCTCTTAATGAAATGTTTAATTGTTGAGTTTCTACCAATCTTGGACCCTCTTATTTTTGTTTCGTCGTACGTTTTGTCCACGATTCAATAGTGCTCAATATTGTCATTGAAGACAGTATATATCACTCCACTTGTGTTCATTATTGTTGTTGTAGATATTGTTGTTGTAGATATTATTGTTGTTGTAGATATGTTGATGTAGATATAAATGTTGGAGATGTTCTTGTTGTTGTAGCTACTGGCCGGAACCAGTGGCGACGTCGGTAAGATACTCGACCGCGCACCAGTATATGCGGGTTCAAATTCTTGACTCGCCCGTCACTGACATCGCTTTCGAGTGAGGCCTTAGCTTTTTACCAACTTTTAGAGCGACATCATAATAATCTTGTGACTCTTGGTCTGTACTGCTGTACTACGAGAGAAAGAAATGGCGTGCTTCATCTCTAAGTTTACGAGAGCTTTAACATCAAGCTCACATGTATCCAAGGAGATCCCAGTGGAACAGTAAGGAGCTCGCTAAAGATCGGTGGTAGCAGCTGCTTGCTCTTCCTGCTAAGCTGCTAGCAGCTGATTGTTGTCGCCATAGCACCAAAGTGCAGTTCTATAAATCCTAAACAAAGTATAAAATCTGATGTCGCAAAACAATAAATTATTGTGTAACCAGTTTGCTATGGTTTGCAGAAGTAGAGTACGATATATAGCATTGACATTTCTAGAACCTGGCTGCAGCAGCAGGTGCTTGTTTGTGTTTATCAATATTTTATTTATTTATTTATATAAATAACTAAATTATTAGCAGTGGTGATGCTTTGTTATTTAGATTTGCACGAATTGAATTTTTATAAAATAAAATATTTCTGAATTAGATTGAAAAAGAATTGCAATCGAAAGATAATTCAAAAATGTGTAAATTGGAATTCTTTAGATGTCGAGTAAAGTTATGTCAGATCCCGTAGTACTGCATAGGCCTACTGCTCAATTTAGAGCCAACTCGTTGTAATCCTTGCAATTTCATTAGTCTCACTAAATATTGCTGATAATGTATTGATATTACTAATCTACTATGCAATTGGAGTTCTTACTAATTGAAATTCAAATAAAATTATATAATTATAAATTTGGTTGGCAGATTGCATAATATATCCTGCTAATTGCTGGAGTCTAATTTAAATCCTGCATTTAGACGTCGACCTTTGTGACAGTTAAATAGATATTAGTAATATTGAAACTAAATCTATTTTAAAATAATTTCAAATATATTATGACTAGCAATATTTATAGGATTGGCGTAGTAGAGAGGGAGAGTCTTAATATGCATGGGCCTACTTTATCTTAGTTATACATTGCAACATTAAAAATATATCGGTTTTGTTGTGAGTATAAACATGCCTCTTTCAATATGCATTATGTGCATTGCAAAATTGCTGCAAATGAATTATTCTGGTATTTAATTATATATTTTTTTCAATTTTAGATAATAGATATACAGAGATAATTAATACTGGCTTTATTTGGCTCTTTGAGGATGTTACCATGGACAGTCAATAAAAGTGTTTGTGGCAGTCAATGACCAGACCAGTATGGGTTGTGTTTTCTCTCATCGCGAGCACGGCAACACTACAGCTCAACCGGACCCGGTTGAGCAAAGGCCTGCCAAACCTGCACGAAAATTCTCGTGGTAATGTTCTGAATTGTCATTCTGGACGTATGTCTCCTCTCTCTATCTAGAGCTTTCTCTCTCTCTCTCACTCTCTCTGTCCATTTCTCTCTCTCTTTCAGTTTATGGAAATCTAAAGAGATTTTTAAAGAAAGTCAAGGCTTGTTTGTGCTTGGATTGATTACCCAGATTTTGGCTCACACCGTTTATGGACCCCTCGCTCTGCTCATCAGTTTTGATCTGGTTCCACAGTGCTCAGTGTTGTCATGGACAACAATAGCACTCTAATCATATTATTGTTGTTGTTGCATTTGTTTGTAGGGATAAACGAGAGAAGGTGATTATAAAAGATTTTACAATAGAAGATTTGAGTGGTGAGACAGTGCATAGATTACCAGGTTCTGTGGATGGACAACAGTTCGGCATAGAAAATTGTCAGGTAAATTAATGCATAGACACTTTTGCAGCTTACATTTGGAATAATTTGACACCTAATAATCTGAGACGTGAGTGTAACTATTTAGCCTTCCGTCGTGGTGTCAAAACATCATTGTGGTCGCTTAGTTTTTCTACATGAAACTACTATATACGTATGTATGTTTATTATAAGTATTTTGTATATGAAGACAGGAATAAGTGTTGCTGGATAGTGTAAAGTTTCCATAATGGATAATGATGTAGTTATAAAGTTCATTTAACTATCAGTGCTAATGATGTATTTATAAAGTTCATTTGACAGTAGGTAGATTCATTTACTGAAGTAGTCGTAAAGTTAAAGTGGAGCCTTTAGAACTTTTAGTAAAAATGTCATGTTGAACTGTTGTGTGTTATTTCAGGATTGCAATATCTTCATTTTTGACTACAGCTCTGCCGTGTCCATTGAGAACTGCTCCAACTGCAGAATATTTCTGGGTCCCGTTAAAACCTGGTGAGCCTCTATTCCGCTAGCATCCTACTTGGACTGAATACCCCCGGTCTTTTCTTCCCAATGTTTACTGACTCCCACATTCTACCAATCTTTTAGATGTGGTTCCATAGTGCTCAATGTTGGCGTGGACGACAATAGCACTTCTGTTGTATTGTATTGTTTTATATTGTAACAATTTGCTCGTATATGGCTTACTTGATACGTATAGTTGTGCATATTACTACTTCTATTTGGTGGATTTCTTATTTATTCAATCTTTCTTTTTCCCCGTGTTGTGTCCGGGTTGCTTGAAGAATATATCAACCGTGTAAATATGCACGTGTTGTAGAAGACGACATAAAAACTAGATCCTAGCCAACGTCAGAAAGGGCATTCGGTTGTGAGTTCCTAGGCTCCAGAGATTGCTAAAATATTTAAACGAATGAAAAAGCTTCACAATAAGGTCTATTCGTATGCTGACCCTAGTTTAGCTGGGATTTAAGGGAAGGTGATGATGATGATTCAATTTTTCTTTCCTATATGCTACTGTTAATATAATGATATCATTATATACATGTGTATATATGTGTGCACTACTTGCAGCGTGTATTTGCGAGGCTGTTCGGACTGTTTTATGGGCGTGGCTTGTCAGCAGCTCAAGATCAGAGGCTGTCGTAAGCTTGACGTAGCTCTCTGCTCTGCCATTGGTCCATGCATCGAGTCCTCTGTGTCAATCAACTTCTCCTGCCTTCAGTACTACTATCCTTATCTCAAAGGTTTGACTAGACTACTGTAATCATATTTCTCTGTATGCTGAGCTGTCTATATTGACTAGTCCGTTCTGGCTGGTCTAATATATCATTTCATATTCCATTTAAATCACTATTCCTTAATCAACGATTCCTAATTATATAACTTTTTTATTTATTTATCTTTTCTGCTCATTCATATATTTTTGAACACGAAACTTACCTTATTTCCTTATTATATCTATTAAAGTATTCTACGAAAATCCACTTTTTAAATAGTGAAATTCTTTTTCTCAGTGTAGGTGAATTTTCTGTAAAATAATTCAAATCTTGCTACTGATATTGATACTGATATTATTATTATTATTATTATTATTATTATTATTATTATTATTAGTATTATTATTATTCAACATCATCATTACCTTCCCTTAAATCCTAGTTGAACTAGGGTCGGGATACGAATAGACCTTCTTATATTATTACTATTATTATTATTATTAACAACGAAAATTTATATAGCTGTGTCATGGCCGAAATCCTGTCTTGACCGAAACCTGTCTTGACAAACCGAACAAACCTGTCTTGACAAACCGAACAAACCTGTCTTGACAAACCGAACAAACCTGTCTTGACCA
>CAJHZI010000419.1:37500-252500 GCA_905160935.1 Enchytraeus crypticus | reverse complement strand
GGATATATTGAATGGTCTTATCCTTATTTCTCATTAACGCCAATACCATTGCTATTTTCAATCGAAATTATTAATTTCTAGCTCCATTTCAGTTTATAGTTAAAGGCAATTGGAGCATTGAAATTCTCTGCGTAATTTCATTTGTAATCTCTCTGATACTCTGATACAATTTAAATATTTAGCAATTTAAATTTTTATTCAATTTCAGCCTCTTTGCTATTGCCAACGTCATTTTTGAACTTAAATTCTAAATGGTGTGCAGCTTGTGCATTTGTTTTAACTGTGCAAGCCAAGGTTATTAATGTATTTTATACTTAAATGTCGATGTGCATTTTGTCAGCTATCCTCTTGACTGTTTAATGTAGTATTCAATGCATAATAATTTTATTAGTAAATCTGTGCTAGGATTACTGCTGAATAGAATTGCTACCGTGTGGTTTTTGACAATTGCTTTTCTACGTAATATTGCGGTATTAAATCTCATTGATGCTTGTAATTGTGGTGTTTCAATCGATATCAATTTTTCTAGTCATTAATTGAGTATTTAATTTGTAAATTATTGGAGTGGTTGATGTTGTGTTTGTACGTGTTTCATCTTGTATTTTGTGCCTACCGTGTTGTGGCCGGGACACCGAAGAATAGACTACCGCATACTGCTAGAGGCTACTTTAAGGTGTGGATAAGGCATAGCCTTTTGTGAAGGATTAACTCGTTAATCGATGGAGTGCTATTTATGGAGCGTTAAATAAACATATGTATAGGAATATGTACTTTGGACCTGCCCTAACGCAGAGGACTACAGAGTATTTTGTGCATTGTTTAGCCTATTTATTGTTTAGGCCTATTCAAAGTCTGATTGCTGGTTTAACTATCCAGTACGTATGAATAATATATCATTAACTTATGTAGGCTGATCATTGAGCTTTAAATGACCTTCATGGGCTTCTGTAAAATATTCCTTTAAAAGTCAATATTTTCTCGCGGCTAACTGTAGTGACCTATTTCGTATGTTTTGTATTACTGTTTTTGTATGTTGTTTAGATATGTCCAAAGCTTTGGATAGTTTAAGTCCCAACTACTTATTTTTTATATTATGGGGTTGTTTCTTATTTTTGTCTGCAATGCAGACATTTTGATTATACTTGTTCTAAACTTTAGCGAATAGTTTTTCATACATGTCTTAAGGTTTGCATTTGTGTGTTTATTTTGTTGTCATATACGCTGGAAATGGTGAAATTGCTTGATTGGAATAAGGAATAACAAGAGTAAATAAAATTAAGTTTAACGTCTGTTTCCGTACCACAGGGAATACTGTCAGGGACTGCCCGGGTGAGTTTAGTACCTATGGCCTCCTGTTTAGCTGACAGTCTTGCTACCTACTTGTATATCTAGTCATTGACCTAGATATTTATCGTTCTGCGTTGATTACGAAAGACAAAATGTGTGTGTCTCACTGTGTTGTATTTGTGATTGATCAGTTTTTATACGGTCAATTGATTTCTATTTGATGTAGAAGCTTGTGAAAAAATCTCGTGTCTGTACCGATTCAGTTTTGTAGCTCATAACAAAGTTGTGTTTTAATCAAGAGACACCAGGTTGAAATTCACGTAGCTCTAAGGACTTGCATTGCAGCACAGTGTTAATCAATTAAATCCTGACCTAAAGGTTTACTAACAAAGTCTCTTCTTACATTCCTCCCTCCTAGACACTCAGTGGTTTATAATTCAGAGTCCAATGTCTTTTTCTCTTTTAAATTGTTATAAAGACAGTGTTAGAAATTGAACTCATTGAACGTACCCTGTCGATCGCTAGTCAAACATTCTACCATCATGCTATTGTTTACCAACGCTAGATCGTTACTGGTCCATGCTGTTATTTAGTTGTATAGTGTGTATGATATTAGCAGATAAGTTGAGTTATTATATAGCTGAGTGAGCAGCATTGCGATTATATCCTTCTATGCATGTCTAGGGTTGCAGCGTCCAGTCGTCTGCTTTATTTCGTCGTTTGTATTTTGTATGTTTTTATCGGTACTGGTTACTGTACTGTATGCAATGTGTACACTTTGAAGTGATACTGTATGCAATGTGTACACTTTGAAGTGATACTGTATGCAATGTGTACACTTTGGAGTGATACTGTATGCAATGTGTACACTTTGGAGTGATACTGTATGCAATGTATACACTTTGTAATGTGTACACTTTGGAGTGATGTCAGATTTGCTTTGTATACGAGCGCTCGATTCTTATTACACTTGATGAAGTGTACTGATTGATTAATTGTACACTTCCATTTAATCCAAGATATCTAAGTTCACGTAAGTTCACGATGATGTCTAGCTGTCTTTCTATACCGCTCCTGGAATATTACACAAGGCAGGATTGATATATTCCTTTCAATTGTTCTCCTGTTCGTTCTCTATAGAGCAGCCTATACACAAGTTCTCTATCTTCCTTATCACGTAGCAACGGTTGAAACTTAATCAAACTTCAAGCTAACAAATAGCATATAAAAACAATTAGAGTGCTACTGTCGTCCATGGCAACATTATTGAGTCAAATCCAAGCCGATGTGCAAAAAGAAAGTCTATAACGGTGATAGTTCCCTCAACGTAATAAATAAATAATAATAAATAGTTTCCTCGAGGGATTCGAACCCTCGCGGGTTCGAATCCCAGCCGCGCTGATCTGAGAGTCAAATCTCGGACATTCACTGGACTGGTTACTCGGAAAATGGAATAACTTGCCTAACGGTTTAAACATGTAGTGTTAAAAAGTGATATATGTCAACATAGTTGATCATTTCACTATAATGCTTGTTTACTTTTTACTTTCCCAATAACCAGTCCAAAGATAATAACGATTTTGGATGAGAAAGAATGTCAACTGAGGTTGTTTACCGCTGCTTTCTTGGCGACGTCTTCAATGGCACACGCATGGATTAAAGTTGCTCTATTCCGCAGTGACGTGTAGAACTTAACTCTGCGATTATTTTTTATATTCTGTGTTGAAAATTGCACGAGCGATAAGCATGGAAATTTATCATTATAGCGGCATCTTCTGTTGACATAGAGACGTCATTCTATTTATATTGATTTCTAATTTCAATATGAAATAAATAAAAACAAGAAATGTAAATTTGTGGTTAGTCTTGGTACAGCTCTCGGATACTCATTTCAATCTCCATTACATTAATCCATAAAGCATGAGCAAGGCTCAACTGTTATAATCCGAAGTCTTTCACATTATTATGGTCTAAGTTTATAAGACGGCATTTAAATTCTATTGCGAGCAAATCTTCCGGTCTGCAGACAGCAAGTTTTAAATAGGTCTAATATTCATCTCTGACTATGACGTCACAGTGGTGGAATTCCTGACGCCAGAATAAAACGCTAGTCAAAGACAATAGTTATAGACTTTTCCATAGCGAATCAAATAAATAGAACTTCGTCGCCGGTTCATCGTATTTCCTGAACTAAATCTTGATACTATCGAACAATTCATGTAGAGATTGTCTTCCACTACCATGCAGTAGGACGGCCATGATTGTTAGACATGTCAAATGGTCCTAGGGTGAGACCCCGATGAATGAAACCCCTGTTCATGACAGCGGGGGGCCCTGTCTCCCCTCGTGCCTGACCCAATCTTCAGTCAATCAGGGGTACAACACCGGGGGGCCCTCTCCCCCCTCATGCCTGACACAATCAGTCAATCAGGAGCAGAGGAGAGAATCTTTCACCTGTGGTAGACGGAGTTATGGACCAGGTGATTCCATTGCTGGAGAAAATAGTCCCTACAGAACCCGTGTAGAAAAGAGTCCCTACAGAACCCGTGGAGAAAATAGTCCCTATAGAACCCGTGGAGAAAATAGTCCCATCAGAAGCCGTGGAGAAAATAGTCCCTATAGAACCCGTGGAGAAAATAGTCCCCACAGAACCCGTGGAGAAAATAGTCCCCACAAAATCCGTGGAGAAAATAGTTCCTATAGTACCCGGCCGCTTTCCACCCAAACACTGCATAAATCCACAGCATGGAATGAGTCCCAACAGGACACTGTTCAGACTTCAGAGACGTGTGCTGAGAGGCGAAATGGTGGACCGGATCGCATTGAGCTAGGAGATAATCATCATTGTCTCTTCAGAGGTACCTCCTCAAAAAGATCAAGTCACTTCTCTCAGCCTGCTGTCAATCATGAGGTCAGTACCGGTCACTTATCTCAGCCTGCTGTCAATCATGAGGTGAGCACCGGTCACTTCTCTCAGCCTGCTGTCAATCATGAGGTGAGCACCGGTCACTTCTCTCAGCCCGCTGTCAATCATGAGGTGAGCACCGGTCACTTCTCTCAGCCTGCTGTCAATCATGAGGTGAGCACCGGTCACTTCTCTCAGCCTGCTGTCAATCATGAGGTCGCTGGTCCAGAAAGGCGTGGCTTTGCTGTAAGACCGGGCGGAGCCACGCCCTCTGATGAGAGGAATCTGTCAGAAGGAGATCAGGAGGTCAGACTGAGCGATGTTAGAAATCTGAATCAGTACAGCATGGCCGATGAGAGCACCCAATCTGACACAAGAGCTCCTCAAGTCACTCGATTTAACACTCGATGTACTGAAGCTTTGAACAACTGCAGCAGCTCTAGCGATGATCTCTCATCACGTGACCAGGGTGGAGTTTTACCTATTAGCTCCGCCCATTTAATCCCAGCTCAGCGTGCTGGGTCACGTGCTGGGTCACGTGCTGGGTCACGTGTTGGTTCACGTCCTGAGTCACGTGCTGGGTCACGTGCAGGGTCACGTGCTGAGTCACTTGCTAGGTCACATGTTGAGTCACTTGCTGAGTCACGTGCTGGGTCCCATGTTGAGTCACGTGCTAGGTCACGACCCAGCAGTAGTGGCAGTGACCTCTCTGTGAGGAAACATCGAACCAAGAGAAAGAAAAGAGCTCTCTCATCACTGGACTCTGGTAGTGGAGCAGCTCGGAGCACGGCTTGCTCAGGAAGATCAGCTCACTCCAGAGGCTGGAGGGATGGTCGTGTGGTTGGCCGGAAGTCCAATCACGATGTTTCTAGATCAGGAGATCTGGAATCATCTAGTGAGGATAGCACGGATAAGTACATTGGACTCCATAACCAGGACTCCACGTCGTATAATCCTGCAGGAGATGATTCGCAGTGGATTGAACATCCGGTCTGTATTAAATCCACTTCAGCCTCCTATATCAATCAGTCAAAATGGTCCTCTCAGAGCTCCGGTGGTGGATTAAATCATGACGAACACGTGGCCGTGAGGTCAGGCGACTTATTCAATCCAGTAAATCATCCCGGGTCAGATGTCACGGATTCGACGACAAGATTAGCGCCGAGAGGAAGAGCTCGTGCCGTGCCACCGTCATCCTTGACAGCTGTGAACCGGTCCAAGAACTGCTCTGCCTCAGAGAAAAGCATGCTGACAAGCAGCCTCGCATTTCTTTCCAGCGCCTGCAGGTTTGGAAAGCTCGCCAAACCATCTCCAGCCTGGGAAGGATCCGATGTAGATGGAAAAACTGTTGTAAAGAATGCTGTTAGTAATAATTTGGAGAATGATAGTAATTTAGTCAAACCTCCCGACAGGTCGGTTTGTACGGCAGTTGGAAGATATTCCGAAGGTTATGAAGATGAGAGGTTAGAGTTCAAGAGGAATCAAAAGAGATGTTCTCCAGGTGGTGAGGGTAGCAGAGCGAACTCTCTCAGTCCAGAACGCACGGGATCAAATCCTGATGGAATCCATGGCGATTCTTTGCGACTCGGCGAGAACTGCGCCCATGACAACATCGAGCAATCTTGCAGACAGATATATCCAGAACTGATCGACAATGAAATGGCGCGAGGTAAAAATTCAAATTCTTTTGAAAGTATTTCTGGGGCCTCAGAATCGAATGGAAGAGATCTGGAGCTATCTGTGCTTGATGAGGATAGAGATGGAAGCGTGGCAGCGAATCCATTGCTGTTTGGAAGTGACACTCCGGTGATTTATTCCAGGTCTTCCGGACTCAACGTGCTCAATGGATCTAAAGATATAGACTGCGGTCAGGATGCTAATGGATATCTCTCTAGAAGAGATACAAGTAGACTTGACAATGACGACGATGACGATGATAATGGAGACGATGATGACGATGATGATGGAGATAATCATGGAGTCTATTTCACTCAGTCACTTAACGCAAGAGCTGATGATATGAAGAAGTGCAGTGAAAGACTTGAGAAGTCGTATAATGAGGGAGGGGAATTATTGAATTGTTCATCGTCATGTGGAGCAAAACTAGTCCTCACTGGAAGCAATGGAATCAGTGGAAGCAATGGAAGTATTGGAAGTAATGGAAGCAATGGAAGTAGTGGCATCAGTGGAAGCAATGGAAGCAGCCAATCCAACGATCAGCGTAAGGCATCAGTGGAAATCTCCAAGTCACTTTGTGAAGTTGAAGTAAAACATCATCTACTAGACACAAATAGGAGAACATCAGATCATCAGATCATCAGGAATCACGTGGAATGTTCTCCAGGTGGAAGCACGCAAATGAGAACTGTGGAAGAGGAAGATGGTTTACACGGTTTTACTTCCAACCTCCAGCCACAGCTCTACTCCACATATTTCTTTCCACGTGGAAGAGTTGAAGCCCTACCTCAAAAAACAATAAATGTTAACGACTGTGAAAATTCAAATTGCCATCAAGCAGCTTCCAAGGAGTACTCAAATGAAAACCTCCAAATCAGATCCTGGACTTATGGATTTGACAAAAATCAAGACAATTCCATTTTCCACCAGATCGTGAATTCTTCCCCAAACAATAACAGGAGCTCTGAAGCAGATAATCACCAGTCTGTGTCAGGTGGAACTCTGGTGGAAAGCTGTGGCTGCTCCGGTGCTTCCACCACTGCCGGACATTCCAGGTGCAGTCGCTGCAGTGTGGGACTTCTGGACTCGACGACCAGTCGATGGGCAGACCGTTCCACTTTCAGGGACTTGAGCGAACGCAGCAGAAGCGACCATCGACATGAGAGGTCACTAGATCATAGGGGAGAGAGGTCAAGAGATGGGTTAGATCATAGATTAGAGAGGTCCAGAGATGTGTTAGATGATAGAAGAGTGAGATTAAGAGATGGGCTAGATAATAGAGTAGAGAGGTCAAGAGATGGGTTAGATCATAGAGGTGAGAGTTCAAGAGATGGTCTAGATCATAGAGGGGAAAGGTCAAGAGATGGGCTACATCATAGAGGAGAGAGATTAACAAGAGACGGGCTAGATGGTGAAGCTAGAAGGAGGTTGGCTCAGGCGTTTATAGTGGCTGATCAAGTTAGAAGCATCAGCTCAGAGGAATCTGGGAGTGGCCTGGAATGTGGTGAAAATTTGAGGCGGAGGACTGAGCGAAGTTCTGGTTCTCGTCCTTCCAGTTCTTGTCGAAGTAGACCAGCGTCGCCTCAATCTGATCTGAGAACCAGAGGTAATGCTGCTTGTGATACAACCTCGAGTGATGGAGATTACTGTGATAGAGCCTCAAGTGATAGAGCTACGTGCAATAGAGCCTCAAGTGATAGAGCTTACTGTGATAGGATAGCCAGTGATAGAGCTTCTTGTGATAGACCTTCTTGTGATAGACCTTCTTGTGATAGAGCTTCTTGTGATGGACTCTCCAGTGATAAAGTTTCGCCTGCTGATAGAGGTTTATTCGAAAGAGCTTCTCTGCGAGCAATGGGGAGAGACGAACCCAGGAAAACAAACAAATGTTTACCTCCTGAGAGAAGAGATAGGGAAACTACCTCTGCTACTGAAACATCAGTCTGTGAGTGTTACCCTGACACACCTTGTGCGCACAAATCTGTCACATTCAATGCTAATCGACAGTTCCGCTTGTTTCCCAACGGCTCAGCCCTTCCAGGTGAATACATCGACTTGCCCAATGTCTGCGAGCCTCCATGTGACGAAGACATGGAGGAATATTTCAACACTCCAGGAACTCCACCTCTTAGAGAGCTGATATCCCGCCAGGAATTCATACGAAGTCCCGTGGAGAGATCCGGGAATGGAGAATCTGATCCAGGTTGTCCCTACCACACCCCGGCTAATCATCCATACTTTGGAACCCCTCCCCATCACCGCCCCACCCACCACCCTCACTGCAATCCTTTCCTCACAGTGTTCAGACACTACTACGGCCACGAGAGGTTAGAGAGAGAAAGTGACGAGGGGGAGAGCCACTTGGTGAGGCAATCCTTGTTTAACGTCATCTACGATACCCTGCAATGCGTCGAGTGGGGTGCGCCACTTTCTACGTCGACAGGAGATGAGGCAGCAGCGACCAGTTCAGCGGAGTCAGTGTCTTCAAATAGCTCGGTATAGAATCTCCGTCTTCAACTAATTATTTCATGTACAACTATTGAATTAATTATATATGTATATATATATATATATATATATATATATATATATATATATATATATATATAATTATCAGTAAATCATTGAATACTTTCGAAGAGAAAGGCTAAGGTTAACGTCAGTTTCCTCACTCGAAAGCGATGACGGGCGAGCCCAGAATTTGAACCCCGCACATACTGATCCGCGGTCGAATATCTCACCGACATCGCCACTAACTCCAGCCTGTGGCGATGTCGAGCAGTTTCCTTTTTTAAAATCGATTATTAAAAGAAAACGCTACACTGTCTTATATTTATCGAACAATTATGTTCATAATTGCTTGACAAATATATAAATAGTCCTGATGTTATACTTATGAAAAGTTAATTAACCGTGGTGTCAGAAACCTCCCGGGTCTGGGCGGCATCACTAATTTTTAATGTCAGGAACCTGATTCTACAACTTTGTCTGAAGTAAAATGAGGCCCTGAGATTAAATGTTCCAGGGCTTAAATTCCTAATAATATGCCTCTTATAATTATTTTGGAATCTTTACCTGTCCTCAATTCTGACTGAATCTAGATATCCTACTAGTCGATAAATAACTTCAACGACTGTATTAAATTAAATAGTAATTTAATACGAAAAGAAATAAAATAATACACTGATATTCAGTAGAACGAAATTAAAACGATTTTAAATAGCACGTGTAAGCGAACTTCGTATAACTTAAATTATACTTTTCTATCGAAACAGTTCTCTTTAAATAAAATACAACTACTTTCGACACACAAATTACTACAACGCTCTATAGAGTAAATTTCTACACTTTACTTTGCTTTCCTCTCGGCTATTCCCCCACTAGGATCCCTTCTAATATAATCCCTAGGTTAGAATATATCAGTGGAACTCTCTTCCCAGTTCGATCATCTACAGATCACTCTCGCATCGACTGTTCGATGGACTACAATCAGTTCGAATAATCGAACCCTGCGAATTACTCTTGAATTCAGCTACAACGGAGATTCTTCAAATCTCCTAAATCTCTCTTTAACGTGCCACGTTTTACGTCCTTATTGCCAATAGTCCATCTTGGATCTCCCCCTACTTCCTGTCTAGGCATGCCCTCATTGATCACTTGCTCTAGCTTAGCTACCGTCTAGGCTCACGCTTTAATAAAACTCAATGCTTTAAATATTAAGTTTACTTATATAGCAGTATTATTAAATACTCTACTTGAAATACAATTACAATACAAATACACAATAAATATATCGAATTTGACACCTGGTATATTCTGTATCAAGGTCTTTTCACGGGTGTATATGATATAAACCCCTAATTATTGCTTCTACTCTGGACGTTCATCCAGCGCTGTTGTTGTTGTTGTTGTTAGACAGGATCTAGTCCAGACATCTCAACCATGAATTCCACCAGCATCACCACCAGGACCCCACCAGGCGCCACCAGCCTGACAACCAGGCCCCCACCAGGCACCACCAGTGTTACCACCAGGACCCCACCAGGCGTGAGGCAGGCCGACAGGCTCTCCGGCCTTCTCCATGTCGCTATGGACCGCTTCCTGAGAGACTGGTCCCATCATTACCTGAGCATCCAGACAGATCTCCGTATCCGCCTGGAAGAGAGGGAGAGACGCTGCAGGACGCTGGAGTGCTCGCTGGAAGAACTGGAGCGATGGAAGAGAGAAAATGAAGATAGGAAGAGAGATAAAGGAAATGGAAATAGTGAGGAAATCAACGCTGGTACAGGAGATCAACTAGAAAGACCGTGTGGAAAACCTCGTAGTCCAAGAGAACGATTGGACGATGACACTGCAAAATCTCCTCGACTATCCGGTGCCTGTGGTGGAAGACGTGGAAGAGAGGATAGCCTGGAATTACTCTACTCATCTCGAGTATCTCCAGGTAACGGCGCTGCTCTGAATCTTTCCACATGTCTGGAAAGATTGGCGAGTGGCGGAGAACAAGACACCACATCGAATCCAAACATTTCTAGTTCCGAACTTCAGAAGCTCCAGGACAGCTGCCGATGTCTGAGAGCGGATCTAGCTCTGAAGGAATCCCAGTCCAGTGAACTCTCCCAGGAGTTCGAGAGTCTGAGGAAAAGGAATAGAGAGATGGAAGAGCGTCTGGGAAAAGATCTCAAATCGTGTGAGGAAAGACTGGAGAGCTTGAGATGTGAGTTGGATGAGGCGAGACGGAGAGAGAATGAGGCCAAGGCAGGAAGTCTGCAGCTGGGCGAGGCAGTGGCGGAGGAGAAGAGGCGTGTGGAGATACTGAGGCAGCAGAACGAGGTACTGAGGAGAGAGCTGGGTGACTTTGACTCCAAGCTGATGAGACAGCAGAACATTCGAGCTCTCAACGACGCTGTTAGGCTACAGCTAGAGGTCTGACCTTCAGACGATTAGTACACTAAAGCAATTAAATAATTACCTGATTATCAATTGATTGTTGAATTCATTGATTGATCGGTTGGTTGGTTGATTTTGATTGATTGATTAATTGATTGATTGATTGATTGATGGATTGATTGATTGGTTATTTTATTATATAATAGCATCAATAATTAAATTAAATCACATGACATGCTTTCACATGTTGATCGTTACTGTGAGATGAGCGAGATCAACTCATAGTACGTTTTCGTTTTGTTCTTCCGTCCGTTTGTCGTCCTCTTTGTTTGTAAGCAGGAGATGTTGGTTTGTTTCTGCGTATCGTGTTTCTAAACAGTCAGAGATGTGGCTTTTATATGCAGGGAGAAAAAATATTACGATTTTTTAATAGTTAGTAGCGCATAGTTTACTCTAATATAGTTATGTTGTGTTTGATTTCTATTGTATGTGTTTCTTACTTCCATGAATTTAGTAAAATAAAGAATATAATATAAAGATATACATGTAACATAAAACTATAATGTTACATGTATATCTTTATATTATATTTATTATCGTTTGTATTCAGGGAGAAAAAGAATTACGCCTCGAGACGGAGCAGCATAAGAGAGAGTTAGAGATAAGACTAGAGGAGCGAGAGAGTGAGTTAGAGAGAATTAAAGAGAGCACTACCGAGATTAAGGTTCATCGGGATCGGCTGGAGAGAGAGCTCAGAGCAGCACAAGATCGTCACCAGGGGGACAGGAGAGTGCTGGAGGCAGAGGTGGAGAGGGAGAGGAAGAGAGGCAAAGAGAGGGAGAGAGAGTTGGAGGAAGTCTTGAAGAATCACGAAGCTGTGAAAGTCGAAATCAACAAGTATGATTACTTCTTGCGAACATTCAATCAATCAGTCAATTAATCTGTCAATCAATAAATCAAAAACTCAGTAAATCAATAATATAAATAATTAATCGATAAGACTGAAGCGTCTCTAGATCATTTGTTATGTACTAGATTTAATTTACGGCGGAATTTTACTCATAGGCATACACGCTAGAGAAGGCTTTACTTTCAATTATGAGTCATAAATCACTAACTGTCAGTGTTTACATTCCAGGCTAAGAGCGGAGAGTCAGAGACAACAGATGGACTCTGAGGATTTTCAGCGGGTGAAACAAGAACGAGACGAGGTGAGACAATCTATGACTGAACTAACAAGCCTCAGAGAGCTCGATAGATCAAGATTCTCTGAGCTGGAGGAGACAAACAGGTATCTAGCTGACCGCCTGCAGCTCCTGGAGCAGGACCTGATCCAGGCCAGGACCCTGAGGGAGCAGGCAAGTGAGAAGTGCAGCGAGATGAGTGCCAGACTGCGTGAGAGTGAAGCACTGGCACTCGAGTGCGAGAGAGACTTGAAGAGACTGAGAGGAGAGAGAGAAGATATGAGTGACGAGATGAACGTGTTGAAGAGAAAGATTGACAGCAGCTGTCGGGAGGTTGACAGTTTGAGATCGACCAATCAGACGCTCGGAAAACAGAACGACGAGCTTGCAAATAATCTGAGAGATACGGAAGAGCAGCTGTGCTGTGCGAGAGAGGAGGGAGAGAATCTAAGATCTTTCAATCGTCTCAAAGAGGTGGAGCTACAGCGAGCGAGGGACGAGATAAAAGACTTGGAGGTCGAGAGAGGCAGGATGGGGGAGTGTGTAGAGCGGTGTAAGGAGGAGCTTAAACGAACGACTGAAGTTAGGCACCGCCTACAGGCCGAGCGCGACCACGCCCAGGCGGAAAACGAGCGTATCGCGCGGCAGTTCGCCCGAGCAGAGGCGGAGCTACGGCGTAGACACGCCCAGTTCGACGAGCTAGAGGCAAAGTGCTGTTCTCTGGAGACAGATAGGGTGGAGCTGCAGAAGATTGCCGACGAGAGAGAATGTGAGAGAAAATCACTTGAGTGTAAGTACGAGAGAGCCGAAGCTGCTCTTAAGCAGACGTGTGATAGACTCTCACAGGCTAGACTAGAGCGACAGGACGCTGACAACAGATTTCGCGCAATAGAGGCAAAGCTCAGAGACTGTGAGACAGAAAAATGTCGTATCTCCGCAGAACTTAAGCTCTCTCAAGAAGCCTGCCAGAGACTCTCAGAAGAATTAGAAACCAGACGTCAAACAAATCAAACCAGCGTTAAACGATTCTCTACGTTGAATCCTGATGACCCTTGCGCTGCGTTCACAACAAGTCCAAATCAACCACTTCACCTGCGTCCAGCTGACACTGGCAGAGTGTTCCAGCTGGAGGAGGACCTCAGAGAGCGAGAGGATCAGGTGAGAGGATTGACTCGGGACCTGGAGAGATGGAGAAGGGACTGCGAACAGCTGAGGGTGGAGTTAGGGGACGTGAGAGCGGACGCAGAGAGGCTGGTGGAAGAGAGGAACGACTTGACGAGGACGGCTGATCGACTCTGGAGGGAGCTGAAGGAGACGGACAAGCAGCTGAGGCTGGCTCGCCTCGTCATTAACAACTTCCACCGCAACGGCTGCAACAACTCCAATGCTGCTCGTGGCACGTCACGTGATCAACACGTTGCGTCACGTGATAGCTTATCAAGATCATGTGACAGTGGGAAATCCCGATTGAAAATTTCCGCCGGGAAAACCCAAGCGTCGTCACTAGAAAGGTTCGTTGGACGGCGTGAGAGAACTCAGGTTGGGCAGAGTGTTCCAGAACTTAGGGGAGAGGGTAGGAGAAGCCTGTCAGCTCAGGCTAGATACGACAGCACGGGTTCGAGAACAGAGCCTGCTGCTAGGTTAATGCTTGCTGCCCCACAGCAGGCGCAGCTGCGACAGCTGCTAGAGAAGAACCGAGAGCTCGAGAGTGAACTGTTGCGTGTTCAAACCCGGCACCAGGCGAAGATTGAAATGTTTACGAACATCATTAGTTCAACGACTAAAGAATTGTACGCACTGCGCAGCTACTTCCAGCTGTTGAAGAGAAATAACGTAACGTCAAGATCAGAAGCTCACCCTGCGGTAAATTGTTATTAAATGCTAAACTGTACGAAAATGAATCGTCCAAAATCTTCATACGATTCTATTCATTTCTTTATCTCTTTACACTCTCTCTCTCTCTCTCTCTCTCTCTCTCTCTCTCTCTCTCTCTCTCTTGCTCTCTCTTTCTTTTTCTCTCTCTCTCTCTCTCTCTTTCTTTCGCTCTCCCTGTTTCTCTCTCACTCCCTTTTTTATCTCTCTCTCTCTCTCAATCTTTCTGCCTCTTTCTTTCTCTCTCTCTCTCGCATTGTGAATCAAATATCTTATTTCCTTGTATTTTCAATTATTTGCTACGTACTTCTGCTCGTATAGTACTCTTGCCAGTAGTAAGAGTTCTATACTAGTAGAGGTATAGTACTCTTACTGGTACATTATATTAATTCACATGATATCTTCTATTTTCACATCTGTAGTTTACATGATATCTGTGTAGGGAGGAGCTGCGAATATGAACGGGGCCGGAGAAAGCCCAGGAGTTGCTGATGATAGAAGAGAGTGGGATGTGATGGAAGCAGCGGAGAGAGTGGAGGAAGAGATAAACGAGGAAGAGTTTAGAGCTGACGCTGTTAGGCGATGGAAGAACTGGCACAAGAACTATAGCGGAACTAATCAGAGAAATCCGTAATTCCAGTTAACAGTAGTTATCGAACCGCCACATAATAGTCCAGTAATTGAGTCTTTATTGAAAGTCGACTGGTTGAGTTGTTATCCGTTTATCAGGTTTAGATAATTGCCGTCTCAGCCATAACAATGTCTGAACAGCGAACTTTATCGATGACTCAGCGCTTTGTATCGATGACTCAGCGCTCTGTAGCTATGACTCAGCGCTCTGTAGCTAAGACTCAGCGCTCTGTAGCTAAGACTCAGCGCTCTGTAGCTAAGACTCAGCGCTCTGTAGCGATGACTCAGCACCTTTTATCGAAGAGACAGAGTTCTTTATGATGACTCCGCTCTCTCTATGATTAAGTCAGAGCCCTCTATCGATGAGTCAGAGTCCTATGTTTATGAGTCAGAGGCCTATAAATAGGCTTGAATGTCTTAATAGCGTATGGGTAACGTCATGAAGTTTTAAATGACAGATCCTGAGGTGAATTGAACCCTCGTAAGTTCGAATCCCAGCCGCGTTGATCTGAGAGTAAAATCTCGGACATTCACTGGACTGGTTGCACGGAAAATGGATTATATTGCCTAACGGAATAAACATGTGGTAGTAAAAAGTGATAGACATCAACATAGTTGATCATTTCACTATAATGCGTGTTTTACTTTTGCCCTATATATATGTTTATGGTTCGAGTCCTATGTTTATGAATCAGAACTCTTTATAGATCAGCTGGAGCTTTATTGAATTAGAGCTTTACTGATGAGATACATGTAGAATCCTTTATTAAGGATATAACTGTTGAAAGTCTGTAGCATGAATGCATACATGTTATTCGTGATCCATTCATGGATCCAGTGATCTGTGAGTGGTCTAGAGTTCATTGTTTCATTTTCTCTAATCTCTCGTCATCTGTTATCATCTCTATCTCTTACCATCTCTCATTATCTCTTATAATCATCTACCGTCATCTCTCATCATTTCTTATCATCTCATCTCGATCATCACTCACCATCTCTTTTCATCTCCTATCATCTCTCGTCCTCTCTTATCATCTCTTATCATTTCTCATCATCTCTTATCATTTCTCATATCTCCTACAATCTTTTACTATGTCTTAATTGTCATTTCGATCTCATCATCTCTTATCATCTCTCACAATCTCTTAAATATAATTTCTCAGCATCTCGGCTGAGAACCAAACAAATGCACACAGGGGCTTACTTCCTGAAGTTAATTCTGTTACATGAAATATCCAATCCTTCAATTCGACAAATATAGTAAATAGCCTAATTTTACAGGACGCTTGCTTAATTTTCATTATTTCATAGTCGGCCAAATAATGTTCCTTCAATTTTTCAGTTCCTCTCTTCCAGAAGTTCCTTCCAGTCTTTTTTGCAAATAAAAGATCTTCATAGCAATGGAATTTTTTGCACTATTGAAGACTTTTGGATCTTGGAAGTCCATACCTATCTGTTTTGTTGTTGCTATTGTTGTCTAATCGTCGATAAATTAAAGAAGCAGACAAATAGTTGGTATCTAAGGTGTTCTTGTTCCTAGTTCTTGGATTGTTGTTGATGAGGGCGGAAATGAGGTCATTTCTGGAGTTATTTTCGTTTTAAGCTCCAATATCATCATGGATAGCGATGTTGGAGTCGACTCTGAGATTGACGGTTATCAGTTGGCAGCCTACGATGATGTCATGGACGTTCTGATCGATTCAACTCGCAATAAACTTCGTTGTAGTGGATCGAGCAATTGCAAATGTGAAGATTGTTGCCATGAAAACTATGACACACCTCGATTTGATATTAGGCGGAATTGCGAGGACATTAGCGAGCGAGCCGACAAAAACAAACAGATTCACGGATTAAAGAGGGCGCCTACGGGGCCTCAAAACTCTCTTCCATTAAAGAAAGCCTTTTCTCAAAGATTCGAGACAAAACTTGAAGACGATCAAGCCGTAATCAAATCCTTACGTAGTAATGCTAACAGCCTGGTGAAAGACTGTTCGTTTACATCGGCCGTAATGTTGTGCGATAGTAAAGTAAAGTGCAACACTTCGTTGGACACTAACGTGGATACGAAGAATATTGATGATGGTAAAAATGATCCGAACACAACAGGATCTATTTCGTGCCTTTTTCCAGAAATTCTTACTTACATATTTCGATATTTGGATGTGAAGAGTAAGGGAAGAGTTGCCTGTGTGTCGAGATCCTGGAAGGAAGCTGCATACAGGTTGGTATTTGTTAAAATTATAAAATGTATAGTGGATAAGTAAAAAAGAAAGCCTCGTCTTGTTAATTTCTGAGTAAAAATTCTTCCTTTAAATTTACGTGTACACGGTTCCACGTCCTGTATCCTCAAATTGTTATACGTCGCATATATACATGTATACCAACCCTACTAATACATGAAGCTTGACAAAGGCTTAGCCGGTCAATAGAGGCTTTTAGTCAATAGCCTGTCAATAGAGGATTTTAGTCAATAGCCTGCCAATAGAAGCTATTAGTCAATGGCCTGTCAATAGAAGCTTTAGTCAATAGCCGGTCAATAGAGGCTATTAGTCAATAGCCTGCCAATAGAAGCATTTAGTCAATAGCCTGCCAATAGAGGCTATTAGTCATTAGCCTGTCAATAGAAGCATTTAGTCAAGAACCTGTCAATAGAGGCTTTTAGTCAATAGCCTCTTAGTAGAGGCTTTTAGTCAATGTCCTGTCAATACCTCTATTGACAGGATATTGACTAAAAGCCTATTAGTCAATAGCCTGTCAATACAAGCATTTATTGGGCTTGTGAACAAACGGTCATTAACGTGACATTAACATGTAGTATATGTTTGCTGATATTTAATATGTAGTATGTGTTTGTTGACATTTAATGTTGACATTTTAACAAACGGTCATTAACGTGACATTAACATGTAGTATATGTTTGCTGATATTTAATATGTAGCATGTGTTTGTTGATATGAACGTGCAGTATGTGTTTGCTGATATTTAACATGTAATGTGTGTTTGTTGATATGAACATGTAGTATGTGTTTGTTGTAATTTAACGTTTAAGTGTTTATTGTCTCTTAACGTGTAAGACGTGTTCGTAGGCTATTAACGTGTAGTCTAAGTTTACTGACACTTGCTATGTATTGCGTGTTGATGTTGTTGCAGACGCTGTGTATGGCATGTTGTTGTTGTTGCAGACACTTTTTATGGCATGTTGTTGTTGTAGACACTGTGTATGGCGCGGTGTAGAGGCCGGTCTTCACCTACGACGACCTCGCCGCACCGTCCTCCACTCGTTGATTCAGCGAGGCATCACGAGAGTGCAGGTCCTCAGCCTGTGTAAAGGCATCAGGGGCATCATCGTGGGCATGCCCGAGATGTCGAGTCTCAACCTCAGTGGTTGCTTCAACATAGCCGATCCTGCGATAACCACCGCTCTAACCCACAGCCTTCCCCATCTGACCTCACTCAACATCAGTCTCTGCAAGCAGATCACCGATGCTTCGCTGGGACCCATAGCTAAGTATCTGACGAATCTACAAGCGTTAGACGTAAGCGGTTGCTCAAATATCATGAACAATGGCGTGTTGTTGATAGCGTTCGGATTAAAGAAGTTACGATCGTTAAATCTTCGCAGCTGTAAGTTTCTTTCCGACCAGAGTATTGCCTACCTAGCGGGTGTGAGTGCGAGGGCTGAACTTAACGGTAAACCTAAGAGTGAGCTGGCTGTAATTAGAGAGTATTTTGAGAATGTGCCTGAAGATACTTTCGAAGTTGGAACTCCTGATTTGGAGATCCTCGTGCTTCAAGACTGCCAGAGACTGAACGACTTAGCCTTAAAGCACATCAGCGAAGGTCTGACTCGAATACGAAGCCTTAATCTGAGTTTCTGTGCCAACGTTACTGACAGCGGACTCCGATTTCTCTCGCATCGTCCGTCACTCACGGAATTAAACCTCCGCTCTTGCGACAACATAAGCGACGTAGGAATTGGGTTTCTCTCGACGGGATCGGCCGGCGGAAGTCAACTCACCTCGCTCGACGTCAGTTTCTGCGAGCGCGTTGGAAACGACTCACTCGCGCTGATATCGTCGGGTATGCCGCGCCTGAGAGAGCTTAGTCTGTGCTCGTGCGCCATCAACGACGCCGGCCTGGAGCGGCTGACCCACGTGTCCCCGGAGCTGAGGTCTCTCAACATAGGCCAGTGCACGCTGGTGACAGACGCTGGGCTGGAGAAGATCAGCGAGAGATTGAAGAATCTCGAGTCGATTGATCTGTACGGGTGCACGAAGATAACTGCGGCCGGACTGGAGAAGATCATGAAGCTTCCGAGTCTGTCGTCGTTGAACCTTGGTCTCTGGCACAAGTCGTAGTCGATTTACATCCTACCTTCGGCCAATGAAATGGACACTTATAGCCTTGTACCTGTGCGAATCCTTTTGCAGAATGAATTATTTTAGATAGTAATTCATAAATGTTCGAATTTCTATAATTTTTTAAAGATTTGTATTAGCTGACCAAACTTCTTATGCCTGAAGTTACGAAGTGCTGGGTCACAATTGGCATAATCAGACGAGTGTACATATTAAATATGTGATATATAATATTAAATATACAATTTGTAAGTGTATTTGTTATCTGACGTTTGTATGTTATGATCAATGTTTATATTTGTGTTTACTATGTTTCATTGTGATGTATATTTATTGATTTGCAGGAGATAGTGAGCGCGCTGGGCTTAAGTGTCTCAATTTGTGAGTGTGCGTTAAAACGATAGCTTGTGAACTGAGTTGTTTGGATGACTTGTTGATGTACATCCGAAGCCATGTGCAATGTTTTGTTTATGCTGTCTGATTCACTGTTTACACTGGAATTTAGCGCGTGTGTTATGTTACAGAGGGTACTTGGAATCAAAACTAATCTATGCTGTACTAATATAGTGTGTGTCGTTTTCGTAAAGTGCTGCCATAGAAACGAAAATGTTATTTTCTTAGTCAAAATAGGAAATAATAAGCCACTAGCTGATTTTGTTTTCTAGCAATCATACTATCATGAACTTTTGAAATCATTTGTTTGAAGATGCAATGGTTAGATTTGTTACCGGGCGTAACAGTGATATATATAGTTTGTTAAGCTTTTGTTTTACTTATGCACATCGCATTAATATTGTGTGAAGCTACGACCTCTCTAACTGCTACTTTTATTTATGGCTATAAATATATATACTACTAATATGTATGTTTATATAGTGTCTTTTAACAGTAGTTTTTACCTCAGAACAATTGACTTGTTTGCACTGATCATCAGAGTGTTGTCTGATATTTGTTTAATACTTAATAAACACCTCACTGATTGTGCACTAGAGAACTGAAAGATTTGAACCTGGGATATCTTGTGTTAGGACCATCTCTTCCTCTATGCTCCTTGCTCACTCGCTTCTTAATCAGTTCTTAAAATCTTTTAGGTCTTTTTCTGGTGGGTTTTCATAGAAAATTGTTTTAAAATTATATATATAGTAACATTTTTAAAATAATTTATAAGATTGCTATAAGCTATTTCATTAGTCAACATTACATCTTTATGCATATTTAAAGAAATTTATTTCCTAGAGATTGAAGTTGAGAAATTATTTTGTATTTGAAGGTGTTAAGATTTCATACTGTAGCTTAAGATACTAAATTATAAAGCTTCATTTCTGCCTACTGCAGCAGGTGAAAGTATTTCAGAAAGGTGCAGGTATTTCAGCAGGTGCTGAAATTGATTGACTTCACTAAATCATTGCTATTATATCTTTGTGATTATTCCTATACAAAATAGTTTTTGTTCATAATTTGAACTATTATGTTTTCTAACTGCTATACCTTTAAGTTATGACTAATATATTGAGTAATGTTAGTAAGGTTTAGCAACCTCTTATTATATAATCATATGCTGCGGTAGATTCACTGGATTCTACAATACTAATGGCAGCTTGTGATTAAAATGAGTTACGCAGTTTATACTGTTACCATACTACTCTTCTGCTTGAAAGTTATTCTGTGGTTAGTGACATACTTTAATGGGACATTACATAGCATCTATTGTATGCATTATACAACATCTGTTGCAAAATACACGTGATATATTCACGATGAGGTTGCATAATTATTGAGAAAGCTTTAATGTTTGATCCCCAGCATCAACTGACAAATTGTAGTAACTAGCACTTGATTTAGTGTATAGTGATGTATGTACATTCTCAATTTCAACAAATGGAAAAACTTCAAAAGGAGGTCCATTCTTATCCCGATCCTAGTTAAACTGGGATTTAAGTGAAGGTGATGATGATGATAAATGTGTGTGGACACTCTACTATCAAGTATATATCATAGTAGAGCTGCCTAACAACTCTACTGTTGCCAGCTCTGCTGTTGCTAGGCAATTCTACTGTTGCTAGGCAGCTCTGTTATAAATTTTGTACAAGACAAGATTACCTCGGGTCTTAGTTCTGTAATAGACGGCATCAATCAGTTTGACTATGGAAATTATTTAAATTATGCTGTACATATTAGAATATAACTGACTTTGACTAACTTTGTTATTAGTCAGTTCTATTTATGGAGATAATATTGTTATAATATAGTCCCTGACATATATTCTGGGTGAGGAAATAGACTCTAAACTAATATTTTTATTGGAGTTGTCTGAAGGCTTCCACTTAATTATAAAATTGTATATTGTAAAGTCCTTCCTGTATACTTAGGATGGTTTGAATTTGTATGTAATTATTGTATTGTTTAATATATTTTTATGCAAATAAAACTTTGTTATAACGATATTAATAATTATTTACTTTAGCTGAATCTTATTGAGAAACTCCAGTAGTCATGGAAGACTTGTGGTTAATCTCTGACAGAGCATAAACCTATGAACCCCATGTCGAGTACCTCATGATAGTGATCCTCTATGAACTTCAAGATGTGAAATTATGAGACAATTCAAGATGACTAAAGCTAATGTTAACGTCAGTTTCCTCACTCTAAAGCGATTTCAGTGACGGGCGAGCCCAGGATTTGAATCCCGAACATACAGATCCGCGGTTGAGTGTCTCTGCAACGTTTGAAAGAGGGCACCTTTTAGTACTTACAACATAAACTTATTAAACACTAGATGTCATCATATAGTCTCATATATCTAGAGCCTGGTTAACTTGGTTTCTTGTTTTGTTAGCATGTTGATGGACACTAATGACGTAATTAACGAAATGACGTGTAGCGAAAATAAAACTAAATAAATATAAATAAATAAATCAGTAGGTGCAGGGTTCAAATTTCGTGGTCACCAATGCTATCAAGCAGAAACAGACGTTAGATTTGGCTTCGGCTATATGCGGCTATATGCTGCTAATGTCAGCGGTGTAACATTGAATTGTCTAATAGGTGTGTTACGTTTTATTTTCATTACATGTCATTTCATTAATTACGTCATTAGTGACCATCCAATCACTGACATGCTAACAAAACAAGAAACCCAAGTCAACCACAAATACAATGAAATCAATGCAGTCAATTCAGTATTTAGCAGTTCAACAGCCGATAGGATATGCACAGAGAGAGAGAGAGAGAGAGATACCTTAATCAATCAATTACTCGAGAGAGAGAGAGATACTGTAATCAATCAATCAATCAATACAATCAGTCGCTGTGTAGACTGCCACGCCCAGATTCACTACGAAGGGTTTGTTGGCGGGTGGCAGGCCCCCCTGAGGCCCCCACTGCTTGGGGATACCCCCCCTCACCCACCTGGGTCCCATAAGGGTTCTGTATCTGCTCCAGATTGGTGAACTGCTGCTGGTGGAACTTTGTGACCTGATAGTTTACCATTGCCCTTATGGCGAAGTAGCCGACGAGGAGCTCAGCTAGATAGAAGGCTGCCATGATGATGGTCGCCGAGCGTTCCAGCGGAGTGATGATCGTAGCGGCGTTGAGCAACAAGAACAAGACCAGCGGAAACTCTATCAGCAGCGTCAACATCCAAAAGCCTGCTAACTCTGGTACCTGAAAACAATTCATGATGGTATTTAGTACAAAACTAGTTGAAAGTCTATGAGCAGCGTTAACATCCAAAAACCTGCCAACTCAGGTACCTGAAAACATTTCATGATGGTATCTAGTACAGGAACAGTCAGAACTTTATGAGAAATGTTAACAATGAAACAATTTCAATATTTGCTCACACCTGAAAACAAACGAATGAAATCTGCGTCATTTACTACTATGCAGTATACATGTAAATATCGCCAGTTAGCGATTGATTTACAGAGGAGAAATTACTGCTGCATTTAAAAATAACTCACTTGGTTGAATAAAACATGGCTTGCTTTATTAAATTGTCCACTGATACGGCTCTAGATTAATGAAAGAGAATTCAGAGGGGGAGTCGGTAAAGCAAGAACTTATGCTGGTTGTAGAAAGCGTGACTCTTAGCCGTTAAAACCCATCTAGTCGTTTAATACAGTCGAATGCCTCAACAGCGGAAGTGTTAGAGTCCAGGAAGTATTAACTTTGGACTGATCTTCTGGATTTTGGAATTTGCACTAATTTTTTACCTTCTTTTTGCTCGACGGCTTTATTTTGTCTCAATAGTGCTCGATGTTGTCATTGATGACTATAGCACACTAACTGTTGTTACAAAAACAGAAATAAAGTTTTCCATAGCAGGTGATTGATCATTATATTGATTTACTACAAGTTTTCTGTTCTCGAACCTTTTCCATGAGATTGCCGACATAGCCGATGTAGAGTCGTATGAGCTCAACCACCGTCATCATGATTAGAATGGCTATCAGGATGATCTTATAGATGACGTCCAGAGCATAAAACTACAATCAATCAATCAGTCAATCAATAATTCAATCAGTTAAACAATAAGATTGAGAAAAGATATCAGGATAATCTTATAGATGACATCCAGAGCATAAAACTACAATCAATCAGTTAATCAATCAATCAGTTAATCAATCAATCAATCAATTGGCTAAACAATCAGAGTGAAAACAGATATCAGGATTATCATATAGATGACGTTTAGAGCATAAAAACAGATAATAAGAATAATGTAATAGTAAACAATTAGACGGTTAATTACCTTTGTGGCGAGCATTAATATCTCCGTTGTTAACCAGAGTGGATAAAAGAAAATGTTGAAGTAGAGTAACATCTGCAGCGGAAGACTTGTAACATATTCTTGAGCTGCAAACAAGTACAATTACTTTCAAGCTTGTATGTGTAATTTCTATTTAATTGAAATGTAGTAGTAATACAGTCATGTTGATTAAAAACTAAACAAGAAAAGAGATTTAGCAGACTTAGTATTAACTTTGTTTTATAACCAACAAGTAAATGTTTTTAACCAACAAGTAAATGCCCAAGTGCTACTGAACTCACTGCTTGAAGATAATAGCGTGAAATCAGTAACAGATTATCACAGCTGATCGTAGCACTTAGCTACTTTACAATATTGATTTAATCATTTTAGCTGAAGCAGTTCTTACCCGGTTTCTTAAGATATTGCTGTTGGGTGTCGAATTGAGAATATTTAGGAGCGGGGAAAACATAGTCAGTAACGACACCCACTGCTCTCCTCCACTGACCACCGCCCCCGGTCCCTGCAGGGCCGTATGCCCCCCGCGGAGATTCTTCCATATTTCAAAACAATAAAACAGTATAACAGAGCTATAAATAAATTCAAAGAACTAATTAAAATAGATTTCAATAAACGTTTTGTTTACATTCACAACCATTGACAACACTCTTCTTTCAAATCTCGATAAGTAATGACGTTATCCACGTCAACATCCAGCTAACTGCGAAATAACATAACAACAAGTAGAGTGCTACAGTCATCAATGACAACATCGAGCACCATCGAGACAAAACCAAGCATAAAGAAGGTCCAAAAACGGTGCAAATTCCAAAATCCAGATAATCAGTCCAAATTACAGTGACAAAGACAGATAAGTTCATAATAATCATCGAATAAAGAAAAACCGTAGAAGTGTCAAAGACAATCTCAACCATTGTAAGCACTGAGTTTAAGAATTGCAGTGATGCCAACAACTAATTTTGCTGGCCAGAGGTAAACAATATCAGCTCATGGTTATTTAAAGGCATAAAATAATGAAGTTTTTAACATTTGCAAAGCTTTTGAACGATAATGAAACACTTTAGTAGCACATTTATCATCACATCTATCCAATATATCGTCATGACAAAAATTATTTGAAACGAATTCCTAATAATTGGATGTATATTTTTACAATACAAAATGCAAACAAATATTATTTCAAATCTCTTAAAGGATATTCCCCGTTCTTTAGTTTCTGGATTTCTGGAATTTGTATACCCAAACGCGCAACAATACATCATCTTAAAACCGTTTAAAGGCCAAATATCATGAAATAAATCTGAAATTACAGAAATTACTATTAAAAGCACATGACAAAGGGGCTTCATTTACCCTCACGATTAAATGGAGCATGCTTGAAATCAAGTCGCTCTTGTAACAAAACTGGTATCGCTGAAACAACACTCATGCCATATCTACTTATTTTAAAGATCTTTGATAATAATAGTCTTTCAATATTTCAAACTCTGAAATACGGACAATTCAGCAATCCACGTAAACAATTTCTTGGTGAATAAATGAGTTAATTTCACTATAAAATGCCGTAAAAGAAATTTCAATAGACCAAGGTAAAATGAACGTAATTTGTAAGTGGAAACACTGGACTTGTTTGTAAACAATCAAAATACAAAATTTAGAATTGACTTTTTTAAAATTTTCTTTGAATTTTTGCACTTGGCACACGTACGTGCTACAGTTATTTACTATGTCTATTAAAGTAATGTATAACAACAAGAACAATTGGAGTGATGCTGTTGTCGTCAATGGAAACATCGAGCTCTATTGAATCAAATCCAAGCCAACGATCAAAAACGAAAAACGATGCAATATCTTAAATCTTGAAAACTAGGCTAAAGAGCAATGACTGGTATATTAAAATACTAATTTACTTTATTCCATAGAAGTTAATGGCAAGTGATATTAATTTCTGGAGGCCTGTAAAGGTATTAAATTAAAAAAAAAATAAATTATGTGATGAATATATTGTATATAGGAACCTAATTAAATGATTTTGTTCTAAATGTTTGGTTCTCTAAATATACATGGAAACATGAGCAATATTGGAAGCTCTGGGGAGCTAGTCAGTCACGCCGATGAAATAGTGTTTGAAGAATACATGAAGAAGGAGGACATAAGAAGAGTATCAGTTTTCGAGTTGTTCTCTCATCTTGACACTTCTAAGCTCTATATCGTGGTATGGTTCTCTCTGTAAGCGATACCTTGTAGTAGATTTGTGACATCATGTATTTTGTTATCTAATAAATTTATTTATTTATTTCTAATGTCTAAATAGTCAGTGGCCATAAATGTACGTGTTAGGTAATATAAAGAATTTTCAATGGTTGTTCCTGAGGTTTTTGGATCATTTCCCGCTCAAGCTGACCAAGGAGTAAAAGATCGGACATTCACTGACTGATAGCAAGAACAAATGACTATAAACTGCCTAGTGATTTAAACTTGTTCTCGCAATACTGATTGATATTGTCCTAACTAGCGTACATTCTTTTCTCCACATACGATTGTGTGCTTATGACCATCCTATATCCATAGTCTTTGTTTTCATATTCTTTTCTATTTCCTTGACAAATGTCTGTGCTTTTCTTCATATATCTTACCACTGGTCTATGCTGTTGATACGGCAATTTATATACTTTAAAGTGTGTTGTTATTATTTTACAATGCAAATTTCTGCAGAATTAATGATGTGTCGAATGCTAAAATGCTTGTAGTTATCCTCATAAATTTGTACCTTCGACTCCTGTGTAATATATGTTCTTAAATATTGTACTTTTGATGCGTATTTAGATATTTACTAGAATTTGTTATATTACTTTGGACTAATTTTCGGGATTTTGGAATTTGCACTATTATTGGACCTTCTTTTTGCTCGCCAGCTTGATTTTGACTCAATAGTGCTCGATGTTGTCATTGATGACTGTAGCACTAATTGTTGTTATTATTATTATTTTTTATTATTATTTTTTTTCCTAGTTTATATATTAATTTAAATTTAATTGTTATTCAGCTCATAATTACAATTTAACTCTTCCTGTAAAGTAGTCTCGAAGACCGAGTTCGGCCATGACACTGCTATATAAGTTTTCGTTGTTAATAATAATAATAATATTATTATATCTCTATTTCTGTAGGGATCAGTAGTGGAAAGGTTGTCATCTTCATTCTCAGACACAAACACCGTTTGCCGATACACATTACAAGAAGGTATTTTACTATTTATGGAGTTTACGTTTATTTCACTTAATTTTCAAAGCATGACAGAGTCAGAACCGCGTGCTTTTATCTCAGAAATATTTTATGTGGATATCAGTATGTAGATATGAAATCTATAGAGTAATATTTTTCCTTTAAGTTTTTCCAAATATTTTTTAAAATTATGCTAGAGAGAAGTGATTTACATGTATAAAATATTAGTTGTTGATAAACTATACAAAATTATGTGCTGTATGAAGATTATAAAAGTTTAATTAGAAAACATTTCTTGTTCTACAACTTTTATGTTCATTGTGTTCCGATTTGCTGTTAATGGGAGAGAGAGAGAGCGACAAAAAAATTTTATTTTTGAGTTTAACAACACCAATGAGTGTGTGACAAAAATTAGAAAAGCGAAATAAACTTTATCAGAATCTAAATATTAAGTTTAATAAGTCCTGTAAGTGCAAAAATGTGCATAAGAACTTGAATAAGAACTAGGCCATCATTATGGATTCAGTTGAAGATCCATACAGCTGATTATTTCATGGAGTTCTCTAAACACGTATTAGTTAAAATAATTGAACATCTGTATATGCATGTTTAGTAAATCAAGGTTGTTTTAAATTACAGATAAAACAGGTGAAAGCTACAGCATAGTGTTTGCTAATCAGTTTGCTGTTAACTCTGTCTGTGGCAACCTTCAGCCTGGGGCAAGTTGTGCTTTGTGCAGTACTGTAGTGATTTTCTAAACATAGTAACTATGTTTTAATTTAGTTGCCGTGAAAATCAATTCGATCGGTAAATAATTGTGAATTTGCTTGACGAAAAATTATTGATTTTTCCCCAAAAATTTACTTTCTACTTAAGATATTTCCTAAGAATGAAATTTATGACTTTTGAATTTAAGAAATTAAGTGAATTAAATTTAGAAATATTTTAAAGTTGCCTGTTTGATTATCCTATGTTATATTGTTGTTACTATTTATATTAGTGTTGCTTTGTTTGGGGGCTTATTTTTATGGTATGCTTTACCATCTCTGTTTTAGAATGCTTTTGACTCTGTTAGACATGCCATGTATAAAAACAGACGTGAGTATAAAGGCATCTTACTGTTTGCATTTTAGACAAGTATAAGAGAAATATCTGATTGGTCATATTGTAGACTCATATAAAGGCATCTGATTGGTTGTTTTGTAGATATGTATAAAGCCATCTGATTGGTTGTTTTGTAGACAACTATAAAACATTGTATTGGTTTTTTTGTAGACAAGTATAAAGACATCTGATTGGTTGTTTTGTAGACGAGGATTGCGTTGAACAACTTCATCGTTGATCTACAGTTCAGCTCCACCGCTGCCAGTCTCTCAGACATCTTCATGATAACGGTCGACTCTTCAAGAGCTGCAAGCAGAGTCTGGGTAGTAGCATTATTTATTTATTTAGTGTATGCGTTAATCCAGATAGTTGCATCATTTGTAAGGCAATTTAGCGTAGACAGTCCACCCAGTAGACAGGTTAGAGGGCACTCCTCAATGATATGTTTCATGTTTTGCGATTGGCCGCAGTCGCAAAGCGATGAATCACAAATAATGGGTAGTAGCATGTTCTAGCTAAATGTTAACTTATATATTTCTTCAAGAGCTGCAAACTGTGTCTGGGTATCTTTGTTGAATTTTCTTTTGGTTTTACACTTGAACGATGTTTGTGCTACGGTTTCCTTGTTTATATGCTGATTTCTGTGAATCTTTTCGCTATTTTCAGCCATGCTCACTAGTAATGATTGCCTATAGAAACTAAACTGGAGTAAATTGCAGTCCACGTGGCTCAATATTTTTCTTCCATCACCCAGGGGGGGGTTTTGTTCAAATCGGTTAGCACTCGATCTGCCAAGATGTTTGCCCATCCCACTACTAACCTATGTGCTGTGACTATCTTTGATTCACTATTAGATATCATCATGGACTATCTTTAACTAGCTGTTTTGACGTGTCTAGATACTGCGAGGAGGCAGGAAGCGTAGTGCCACTGACATCTGTTGTTCAGCTCAGCACGTGAGAGACGTCGTACCGCAGAAGATTCTCGCTGGTGCTAAGCTTTCTCTCAGCGAGGTCCACGGCAGCCCGGCAGCCTTGCTTGACCTCATGGCTCAACCCAGCCTCACGCTGTCCCAGGTGAATGAACCAACGGCAGAGGATTCTCAGTGTGTCGCAGCTGCTGCTAGTACAACTGGTCTCTACGCAACTGCTTCTAGTGCACATGCACCTGTTTGTAATTCAGGAGTACTTGCATCTAGTGCAGCCGTACCAGCAGCTAGTGCAGGTGCACTTACATCTAGTGTAGCTGTACCTGCAGGTAGTGCAGGAGTACCTGGGGCCAGTGCAGGTGTACCTGCAGCCAGTGCAGATGCACTTACATCTAGTGCAGGAGTACCTGCAGCTAGTGCAGATGCACTTACAGCTAGTGCAGGAGTACCCGCAGCCAGTGCAGATGCACTCACAGCTAGTGCAGATGCACTTACAGCTATTGCAGGAGTACCTGCAACTAGTGCATCAGCTACTGACAGACCTGTGGCTTCAACAAGCAGAGCTGAGCGGGTGAAGCCATGCAGTCGGGACAAGAAGAGTTCAGCAGCGAGGAATAAGGTAAGAACTTACACATTCCTTCATCTTTAATGAAATTATAGTCTTTTACTATTGTGTCTGTCATGTGCTGGCTTTATTTAGCAATTTGTACATGTATATGTAATTCTTATAGCATTTATCAACGAGCCTGTACTATGCTTGCAATACTCATTAGTTAAATGTTAAATGCCATATGGATCATGTTTACATACCATATGGTAAATTTTAGTCTTGTTAGTGTAGAGTTTACTATTACTGCACTCTTTCTGTAAAGCAGTTTAGAAGACCAGTTTCGGCCATGACAAATGTTTAAATGTTTTCATTGGAAATAATAATAATAGTGTAAAAATTAGTTCTCTATATAATAATATTCCATTGATATATATTAATATATTAATCATAATATATATATATATATATATTAATATATTAATCATAATATATATATATTAATATATTAATCACATTATTAATATATAATCTACAAACCAGTTTGAGTTAGTGGTAGACAGCTTGAAGCCCTTGTAGCAGCCTCCCAGCGACTAGTGTTTATAATACTAGCTCAGAGACTGTGCTAATTGTTGTTGTTGTAGCACTGGCTCCTAGCTAATAGTTTTTATATAACGAGTCAACTAGTGTGCAAAATGCATCGTGGCCAATGGCGATGTCGGTAAGATATTCGACCGCAGATCATTATGTGTGGGGTTCAAATCCTGGGCTCGCGCGTCTCTGACATCACTTTCGAGTGAGAAAACTGACGTTAACATTAGCTTTTTTTATAACTGCTATTGCTGTTGTTTGTCAAGGGACCCCCCTATACCTATGTGGATCTAGACTCGCTGACTGATGGCGGGGAATATAACGTTTATGGGCTCATTAAGTTTGTGCGAGAACCTCTAAAGACTCGTGGAGCTGGTTAGTTTTGTGTTTTATGATTGGGACAACCTATAGTAGACTGCAGTACGTGCTTTGTATTTGTATGTACTTGTAATATTTGCAAATGTGCTAATTTTTATAAAAATAATTGACAGTAAATTCCGTAGTTGTTTGTCGTTTAGCTCATACAATAATAATAAAAATAAAGATTTAACGTCCGTTTCCTCATACAAGGATGATGTCATTGACGTCTTATATAGCAGTACACATATTGTATAGCAGCATATCTTGTATACATCATGTCTCTCTCTCCCAGTCTCTCTCGCCATCTCGTTCTCTCTCAGTCTGTCTCTCCCAGTCTCTCCCTCTCTCTCTCACCTTCTCAGTCTCTCTCTCTCTCTCTCTCTCTCTCTCAGTCTCTCTCTCTCTCTAGTGTCAAGTGGCAGGCCCAAGATACCTATTTCTGCTCACAGATTGTTTCACGCTCCTTAAGGAACACTGCTAGATCAACTGGTCAATTCCTTTTTGCAACAGACTATGCCTTATCCATAACTTATGTAACTTTTAGTTTCATTTGGAGAAAATGGCTTCAGAGGTGATTTCTCACGGCCTTCTGCAGTTCTTTCTCAGTCTCCTTTAACTACACGTGCAGTTATACTGCATGTGTGATATACATCGCTGTATACTGTATACATATTTCAATAGTGCTCGACGTTGTCATTGATGACTGTAGCACTCTAATTGTTGTTATTATGTTATTATATTACATCTAGATTGGAGCATGCTGTTCAGTATCACCGACCCGTCAATACATGAAAAGAAAGGTGAGTACGCGAAGGTCAAGTGTCTGATATTTGACCAGGCGAAGAACCTGCCTAGGGTCAAGGTCGGCGACATTGTGCGTCTACACAGACTTAAGGTTAGAGTATCTTGACCTCTGTAGTCCATTTATTATGATTAATTGTTTCGGTAGTGCTATTTATATTTACTATTTTATAAATAAATATTTAGATATTGTTTAATAAAGTTATTCTATGCTCTGTATGTGCCAAACGTAAATTTTAAACCAAACCACTTTTAATCCAAGCGTTAAAACCTTTATGCCTAAGCGATATCTTCACAATAATTATAAAACCTTGGTATTTAAGCCTATCTGTTATTGCTAAGCCTGTATGTTTAAGCTATGCAGTGTTCTGTTGGTATGTAGATGACAAGTATTTATCTAGCGCCTGTATGTGTAAGCTATGCAGTGGTGTGTTGTTTTGTAGATGACAAGTATTTATCTAACACCTGTATGTTTTAAGTTATGCAGTCTTGTACTAGTATGCAGTGTATTCCTGATCAGCCTTTCTTACTTTACCAATAGTTTCATAGGCGGTTGAAAGCTTTTCTCTTCGACTTTTCCTATCCATCAAATATCCATGACCTGAGACCAACACGTAAACCTCCATTCCGCTCGTACCCTTCCTTGGACTGATGACCCGGATTTTGGATCGCACTGATTATGGACCCCTCACTCTGCTCATTGGTTGTAATTTGATTCCACAGTGTTTGATGTTGTCATGAACAACAGGAGCACTCTAATCGTATTGTTGTTGTTGTAGATGACGCGGTACAATAACGAGCTGCAGGGTCAGAGGGGGTTTGGGTTCTCGTGGCTCGTGTTTGATGGGGAGGTGGGTGGGAGAGAGCAGCCGATAGCTCAACTCAGCTCCAGCTACACCTGGACCAATGCTGACGTGGAAAAAGTGAGAACTGTGCTTTATTTATTTATTTATTTCATTTATCATACGCATATCACAATTGGCATACACAATAAGCAGTTAGAGCGCAAGAACGGAAATAAAGGCCCTCAAGTGGCACTTACATATTCCGAATTTAAAAATGCAATCATTTGCATTAATTATTAATTATTAATTATTAATTATGCTCAATAAAATCATTAGCATAGGCCATAATTATGTGGCAAGATCTGCTTTCTGCTACTTTGTTAAGTATCGACTTGGCTCTGTACAAATGCATGAGCCTAGTCTGCTAATGTTTCTTCTATTGTTGACGCTAGAGCCAGTGGCGATGTCGGTAAAATATTCGACCGCGGTTCAGTATGTGAGGGGTTCCAATCTTGGTTTCGAATGAGGAAGCTGACTTTAACGTTAGCCTTAACTTTTTTTTACTATGAGTGACTGAAGGGCTGATCAAATCAATTCAGTTGAGAATTGTGACCAATGATCTTGCCACTGATGCACAGTATGTAGTTAGGTACTTTTACACACAAGTCAAGGCGCTGCTAAGAGAACTTGCTGATTATAGTTACTAAAGAGAAGTACTGAGCAAGTTCAACTCACTCAATAAAATTATTTTAAGATTAGATTTGAAAGTCGTTGTTACTGGTTGATTCTGTGGAGAGACTGGCAATTTATTGCCTCAGGTGGTCGAGTGTAGGACCTCTATACCAGAGCTGAGACAAGTCCGTCAAGTTACTCATGAGCTTATTCAAGTCCTTAGGGTTACGTTACTGATCACTCACCCGCATGTGTGATGACGCAATTTATATGTTACATTTCTCGACTAATAGAACAATGCCTACAACTATTTCTAGAAACTACTTCACAATTTCTGTTGCTGTTGTTGTTGTTAACTGTTACAACATTCTTCACAACGACTGTTGTCATTAATTGTGCTGCATCATGGAGTGTTGTTGTTGTTGTTGACTGTTATAACATTCTTCACAACGACTGTTGCCACTAATCATGTTGTGTTGTTGTTGTTGTTGACTGTTATAACATTCTTCACAACGACTGTTGCACTAATCATGTTGTGTTGTTGTTGTTAACTCCTGTTGTTGTTGTTGTTGTTGTCTCGTGGTAGTTGAGAGAGCTAAGAGAGTGGAGAGCTAGCATGTCTCAGCTGGGCTCTAGGCCTCAACCCCTGACTGTCTCTGATCAGCTGATCACGCTGTCCCAAGTACAAGAGGAAATGTACTTTGACTTCATCTGTCAGGTAGCCATTGTTTAATCTCATCTGTCAGGTAGTCATTGTTTAACTTCATTTGTCAGGTAGTCATTGTTTAACTTCATCTGTCAGGTAGTCATTGTTTAACTTCATCTGTCAGGTAGTCATTGTTTAATCTCATCTGTCAGGTAGTCATTGTTTAACTTCATCTGTCAGGTAGTCATTGTTTAACTTCATCTGTCAGATAGTCATTGTTTAACTTCATTTGTCAGGTAGTCATTGTTTAACTTCATCTGTCAGGTAGTCATTGTTTGACTTCATCTGTCAGGTAGTCATTGTTTAACTTCATCTGCTAAGCTATTTCACTCTTATATGATATCTATGTGCTTATATGATATTTAGTGAAAACAAAAGAAGTCCTGGAGAGAGTTGGCACAGATAGACAGTTGATAAATATATTTAGAAATAGGAAGAAGAGATGGATAGGACACATTCTAATGGGGGGGAAGGTTTATTAAAAGAGGTCATAGAAGGTAGAATGGAAGGAAAAAGAGGCAGGGGCAGGCCGAGATTAGGTATATTAGATGATTTAAAGACCCACTCATATGTGGAAATGAAGAGGAAGGCGGAAGACAGAGAAGAGTGGAGGCGTTATATTCCATGGACCTGCCAGTAGGCAGTGCACTAAGAGAGCGTGAAAGCAAATGGAAAAGTTCCTCACCACAATGGGAGGAGTGAAGAAGGTCTATTCGTATCCCAACCCTAGCTAAACTGGGCTTCGAGGAGAGAAGTTGTTCTCTAGACCTCCATTGTAAGTGATATATAGAGATCATATACACTATTTCAGTAGAGAGTCCTACTAATAAACGCCCAATATCTCTGGTTGTGTAGGTGTTGGCTGTGAGTGTGGTTGAAGAAAAAGGAGATGAAGTCTGTTGGTTAAGAGTGTGGGATGGCACCAAGATGAACCTGTGAGTAAAAATAGATGTATCAGATAATTAATTAATTAGTTAATTCTTGTAGTAGATCTTGACACTCATTATATAGACTGTTGAATATACTGAGGAGCTGGTCAACAGTAACTACCTAGCGGTGGTTAAATCAAGTGCCTGACATAGCTCTGATGTGTTTGGGTCTTGTGTTATAGTGAACTCTTGACTACTGCACTCATGCAGTTCCTCAGCTACCCTATTAGCATTAAGAAATCAACTGTAGCATTTGTTTCTTTTTCATTTATTTATATGTAATAAACATGTTTATTATTTTATAAATTTGTAAATTTCATTTAATTAACGAATATATTATTATTTTTACAATAATTTATATAACTAATACGAATAATCAACAAAAGCTACCTATAATTTTTGTATTTTCTAGCCTGAGAAATGCATGACTTAATGACCATTTAACATTTAAATTATTGCTGTCCTTCATGTTGTTAATATGTACAAATAAAAATATAATAAAGTGCAAAGTGCAAATGGAGTGATCTTCCTGTATTGATCGATTGATTGATCGAGGGATTGATCGATTGATTGATTGATTGATTGATTGATAGATGAATTGATTGATTGATCGATCGATTGATTGATTGATTGATGGATTGATTGAGTGATAGATTGATCGACTGATTGATTGACCGCAGATCTTCAGTATCGCAGCCTATCTCGGGTGATGTGAGAGCAGACACGAGGTTGCTGTCAGAGGCGGGGGAGCTCACAGTGGATCTCTGGGTCTATGATGAACACTGTGAGACTGCCAGTCTGTGTCAGGTAGACCTGTGGATCTAGTTAACTGATTTATATCAATTAATTCATCATGTAATTGATTGATTGATTGATTGATAATTGATTGATTTTTTCTACACAGCCTGGTGACTATGTGCTCTTAACTGATAGATTGATTGATTGATTGACGATTGATTGATTGATTGATTGACTGATTTGTTCTACACAGCCTGGTGACTATGTGCTCCTAATTTATTGATTGATTGATTGATTGATTGATTTGCTCTACACAGCCTGACTATGTGCTCTTGATTGATTTATTGATTTATTTGCTCTACAAAGCCAGGTGACTATGTGCTCTTGATTGATTGATTTATTGATTGATTGATTGATCTATCGATTGATTGATTGATTGATTGCTCTATACAGCCCGGTGACTATGTACTCTTTATCAACATGCATGCACTCAGAGTTCGAGGCTGCACTCTTGCTGGCCGGCCTGTACTTAGTGGTCACCAATCTCCCAACGGAAAACTACCTCAGGTCCAGCTCACGTTTCACGGGGGAGGGGATAAGTTTAATCGTAGGCTGGTGATATATAAGGGACGGGCTGAGAGCGCTGAGGTGGTAAGCCTTTGTGATCGTCTGCGTCGTGTCAGTAGCTCGAGTGTGCAGCAGAGCTCTGTAGGGGTGAGTCATGGTGACTTGTTGTTGTTGTTTAGAGCACTTCCGGATGGCAGGTCCTAAACTTAAATTCCTAAGCCTACTCTACAAAACATGAATAGTTATCTCTGATGTAGATATTCTACAAGAATGTAAAGTTTGCTTCTGAAGTAGTTTGTCATTGCAAACTATCTGAAGTAGTTTTCCATTTATAATGTCGATTTTATTTCATCTCTTAGCGCGATAATGTTCAGCGCGTCTCTATTTGAACTGATATTGCATTTGTCTGACAACACTTTTAATAAATATTGTTGCAGGAATTTAATAAGCTGTCTTGTTTATTTTGCACAGTTTTAGGGTAGCTGTAAAAGTATTACATTTTGCATTTTAATGAATTTTTTTCTGTAATTTTTCAGATCTAGTTGACTTTCACTATACATATTGTGGTCATGGGTGATAATTCAAATTCTCATTGTTCTGATTTTTTGTGTAGGTTGAAGCAAACCAGAAAGTCTCTATCCTAGAGTCAAACGTTGGCGATGTGCCAAGTTCTGATAGGACATCAACCTCTGACGCTAGATGTCAGTCTAAGTCAGTCTTTGACGCGATGCCAACTAAGTCTCAGTCATCCAATGAAGCTTCAACCAATCAGAGCGTTTCTAGAATCAGAGCTGAACCAATAGACTCAGTTGTACAACAGACTGCTCTCTCCTCCACTCTCATACCTGCCTGCAGTTCAACATCGAGTTCTCATTGGACGGAGCACAATGTCTCGAGTGCTGTAAAGTACTCACCTGCGCCCAGTCAGAGCAGCAGCTCGTACTACACAGCAGTGGGAACAATGGTGCCGCGAGGTTCTCCTGCCTCGCAGGTCTTGAATGAAAGTGACGCAGAAGAATTCATGAGCTGTAAGAGCAACTGTGGTTCACAACAACACTGTCCAGCAACAAGCACTAGCCAGCTGAATATTGCTGGCGCTATGCCAAGTGCTGGCAACGTGCCAAGTGCTGGCACTATGCCAAGTGCTGGCAACGTGCCAGTTGTTAGCGGTGTATCAAGTACTGCTTCTTGTTCTGGCACAGTCTGTGATAGGAGGACTATCAGGGCTGAACTGTTAGAGAAGAGTTGTGGAAGAGTTGAAAATGGACTGGTACCACGTGACTTGTCCTATGATCAGAGATCAGCCAAAGAATCTACTGAGATCAAACTTGTATCAGCTACAGGTAGCCACCCTATTGTAGCCACCCTAGTATAGCCTGGCTTCATAATAGAATGTCTCAATAGTGTAACGTCATGAAATTATAAACGACAGATCCTGAGGTGAATTGAACCTTCGTGGGTTCGATTCCCAGCCGCGCTGATCTGAGAGTAAAATCTGGGACATTCACAGAACTGGCTATACTGAAAATGGACTAAACTGCCTAACGGTTTAAACATGTGGTTTAGAAGTTATAGATATCAACATAGTTGATCATCTCACTAGAATGCTTGTCTACTTTTTACTTTACTAATAGCCAGCCTAGTGTAGCTCTTAATATATGTATTGTATTTGTTCTGTATTGTATAGTGTAATGTATTTGTATTGTATATTGTATTTGTACTGTATTGTATATATGTACTGTATTTGTACTGTATATTGTATTCTATTTGTACTCTATTGTATTATTGTTGTATTTGCACTGTACTGTACGTAGGTATAGCAGTAGAACAGAGTGACATGGAGCTGCTCACACTACACGAGGTCCAACATCTCTCAGTGGCTCAGCCTAGCGGTACGTTCAGAGTGGCGGCCTATGTGGTGGATTATCAGCCCAGAGCCACGTCAGCCGTCGACTTCCTGAGACTCTACTGTCCTCACTGTCACTTTGCGTACGTTCTACTGGTGTTGATTATCTCGCTGTCTCTTCTACTACTGCTGTTGATTATCTGGCTGTCCCTTCTACTACTGCTGTTGATTATCTCGCTGTCTCTTCTACTACTGCTGTTGATTATCTCGCTGTCTCTTCTACTACTGCTGTTGATTATCTCGCTGTCTCTTCTACTACTGCTGTTGATTATATTATCTCTCTATCTCTTGTGCATAAAAATAGATCCGTGGCTCAGATTTCTCTTAAGTCTCTTACGAGCTCCCATCTGATCCTGTCATCTAGTTCAGTTTTATCTGGAGTTGATTTCGAAAGAGTTCATTTCAGAGGAGTCGTTGTAATTATTCATATAATATGTATGTATGTTTGTATGTATTTATGTGTAATATACATGTATATATATATATATATATATATATATATATATATATATATAATATATATATATATCTAATATATATATATATATATATAAATATATAGATATATTATAGATATATACATACAATGGCTGGTAGATGATATTCTGATATTCTGTATATAAATTTTTTTTTAAAATATATTATTGATTAGATTAGTCAATAAGAAGATAAGATGCGCTTAACTGAGCTCAACTTTCTCTGATTCATATTACGATATTGCGTTCGAGTCTCTATCTAGGTACTGGTGCTCTATATCATCATGGAAGACGTTGTTTGTTACAGAGGTTTCTTGCCGGGCTATGAGGGCTTCGTTGAAGAACAGGATGAGTCACAGTCGCAAGATTACAGGTAGACTATTTTAAACAAAATTACCAGTAAACTATAACATTTACTAGTATGCATTTGTTTATGCTGTGCATGTAAATGGTTATAACATGTATATGCTCTACATATACGTGATTATAATATTAGCAAATGAATTGATGCAGGTGAATGGTCATTTCATTGGAGGATGTAGACATCTACTGCAGGCTGCCGAGATTTCATTGGTTGATGTAGACATCTGCTGCAGTCTGCAGAGATTTCATTGGTTGATGTAGACATCTACTGCAGACTGCAGAGAGTTCATTGATTGATGTAGACATCTGCTGCAGGCTGCAGAGATTTCATTGGTTGATGTAGACATCTGCTGCAGAGATTTAATTGGCTGACGTAGACATCTGCTGCAGGCTGCAGAGATTTAACTGGCTGACGTAGACATCTGCTGCAGGCTGCAGCAGATGAATTTCTGAGTTAGCCAATTATAATGAAAAATCTCATGCATAGATTTGAAGCGACTAAACTGCCTACCGATTTAGACATGTAATATGTAGCATTAATAAAAAGCTGATAAAGCTAATGTTAACGTCAGTTTCCTCACTCGAAAGCGATTTCAGTGATGGGCGAGCCCAGGATTTGAACTCCGCACCATCTGATCCGCGGTCGGGTGTCTTACCAACTTTGCCGCTGGATCCAGCCGCTAATTAATATTAATAGCCGTTATTAATATTAGTAGTGATATCATCATGGTTATCGCATTGTTCTAGTATGTTTTGATTGAACAGCTCGTGGCATAAATTTGCTGAGCCTGTAGATAGAGCAGAGATATCAGGTGCAGAAGAGTCAATAGAAAACTGTGCTAGTGATTATCATTGCCCCAGGTGTCTAAAGGAACGAGGTAATATTAATATCTCGCTCTCTCTCTCTCTCTCTCTTAGTGCACTGCCTACTGGCAGGTTCATGGTATATAACGCCTCCACGCTTCTCCGTCTTCCGCTTTCCTCTTCGTGTCCACATGTGAGTGGGTCTTTAAATCATCTAACAAACCATAGAATGTGTCCTATCCAACTCTTCTTCTAATATTAATATAAAGTAATGTTAAGACTCATCATCTTCTCCCCATAAATTCCATTTTAACTAAGGTCGGGATACGAATAGACTTTCTCCAGTCCTCCCTGTCCCACACCATGTCATCAGTCAATCCCCTATTTTTCATGTCCTTCTTAATTACCGCATCCAAAATCAGTTCTGGTCTACCTCCCTCTAGCTTATCCAGCTTTTCCCTCCAAACTCTCTAAAGAATTGTATAAAGAATAACCCAAATAATATATAAACTTATAAAGAATGAGTATTATAATGAACAATGTAAAAATTGATGGATATAGAAAAATAGAGAACAAAATGCAAGAATATGAAAAATGTAAAAACAATAGTCATGTATACATGCTACAGCTAATGTTATGTGATCATGTATGTATGTGTATATGTATGTGTGTATGTATGTGTAGATGAAGAGAATATGTTGGAGTATGTGTACATGCTACAGCTAATGCTGTTTGATCATGTGTTTATGTATGTATGTGTGTATGTATGTGTAGATGAGGAGAATGTGTTGGAGTATGTGTACATGCTACAGCTAATGCTATTTGATCACACAGAAACTCTGGCAGCTTGTCTCTGGAAAGAAGCAGCTGTATGTTATCTGTTTCCTTTTATTTATTTTCCTTTTTAATTTTTTATCAAGAAACCTGTTGTTAAGATAAATGGGTTCAACATTTTCAGCAGAGGATGAGTTCAGGCTCTCTACAGTCGAGACAGCGTGTTGTTCTGTTTACTCTCTATTTCAACTGAGTTATTTCTCTATTTGTATATTTCTCTATTTCTTTTTTTGTATACTTTTTCTCTATTTTGGACTTTCTTTTTGCTCGCCGGCTGATTTTGTCTCAATAGTGCTGGATGTTGTCATTGGCGACTGTAGCACTGTAATTGCTGTGGTTTTTATTCTCATTATTATTATTTCAAATTAGTTCGATGTCAAAAATATAAAAGAACCTGATAAGCCTTGATTCTATAATCCAAGATAGCCAAAAAGGTACTACTAGGATAAAACAACAGTTTTAACCTATATTCAATACAGCTATGATTTTGTACGGTGATATAGTTTTTAAAAGCCGCTATACATGTCTCAGCTATAAAGTGGCCGATGGTTGCTTGGATTTCAAATGGTTCGATATTTGCAGTGTGAGAGTTAATTTGTACATAATTGAAAAGGTTGTGATGATTTTGACGGGCTTTGTGTGATAGATATCGTTATGTGTGATGAGAGATGTGTGTTTATGTGTGTAGAAGATGTGTGTTTATGTGTGTAGAAGATGTGTGTTTATGTGTGTAGAAGATGTGTGTTTGTGTGTGTAGAAGATGTGTGTTTATGTGTGTAGAAGATGTGTGTTTATGTGTGTAGAAGATGTGTGTTTATGTGTGTAGAAGATGTGTGTTTATGCGTGTAGAAGATGTGTGTTTATGCGTGTAGAAGATGTGTGTTTATGTGTGTAGAAGATGTGTGTTTATGTGTGTAGAAGATGTGTGTTTATGTGTGTAGAAGATGTGTGTTTATGTGTGTAGAAGATGTGTGTTTATGTGTGTAGAAGATGTGTGTTTATGTGTGTAGAAGATGTGTGTTTATGTGTGTAGAAGATGTGTGTTTATGCGTGTAGAAGATGTGTGTTTATGTGTGTAGAAGATGTGTGTTTATGTGTGTAGAAGATGTGTGTTTATGTGTGTAGAAGATGTGTGTTTATGCGTGTAGAAGATGTGTGTTTATGCGTGTAGAAGATGTGTGTTTATGCGTGTAGAAGATGTGTGTTTATGTGTGTAGAAGATGTGTGTTTATGTGTGTAGAAGATGTGTGTTTATGTGTGTAGAAGATGTGTGTTTATGTGTGTAGAAGATGTGTGTTTATGTGTGTAGAAGATGTGTGTTTATGTGTGTAGAAGATGTGTGTTTATGTGTGTAGAAGATGTGTGTTTATGTGTGTAGAAGATGTGTGTTTATGTGTGTAGAAGATGTGTGTTTATGTGTGTAGAAGATGTGTGTTTATGTGTGTAGAAGATGTGTGTTTATGTGTGTAGAAGATGTGTGTTTATGTGTGTAGAAGATGTGTGTTTATGTGTGTAGAAGATGTGTGTTTATGTGTGTAGAAGATGTGTGTTTATGTGTGTAGAAGACATTCTTTACTGATAGCGCCAGGAAATGTCTAACAAATTCCGAGACGTTCTGCTCAATACAGAGTCGCCTCAATGATCTACTGAGCTGTGGTGAATTCATGGCGAGTGCTAAGCTGCTGACATCTGTGGAATGTCCGGGAGATATCTGTTCTGAACCTAACTGCTCTGTGAGTGCTGTGATTGGTGGAGCATCTAACTGCTCTAACGCTGCGAGTGCTGTGATTGGTGAAGCATCTAACTGCTCTAGTGCTGCGAGTGCTGTGATTGTTGGGGCTGAAGGCCGTTCTGATGACATATTCTGCAGCTCAGGAGACTCGGCTAAGCAAAATGAATCTGTGGCTGAAGAGTTGGATCATTCTGAAGGCATCAAAATCCAGCAGAGAGGTGACAGGCTCTCGAAAGGTCCTCAGAAAGAATCATCTGCTCTGGGTCATCATACCAGCACATCAGCCTGCAGGGATAATACAGGTGAGCACATCGGTCAAGACTCAAATAAACAACCTTCTGATGCTACGTCTTTACTACAAGAGATTCGAGTGGAAAGAGATCGTCTGAGTGATCAGAACTCTGGGGTGAAGGACGGAGGTGGAAGCATTGGGAGTGAGGTGAGATCATCGAGACGTCGAGACGAGGCGAAGATTATAGAATGCGTGCTCAAGTCATATCAAACTGAAGCCAGTGACAAGATTGTTTATCACATTGTTGATACGTTACTCTTATAAACTCTTCCCTTCAACGACTATTGCACTGTATTTGTTCATAGTCTAATCGTCGCGTTTACTAAATAATTTTAGGTCTAATTCTCATCAGTGGTTTAAAACTTTTAAATCATATAATAAGTAAAATAATCTGATTTACTAAGCCATTTGGCTGGAGCCATTGGCGATGTTGGTAAGACATTCGACTGCGGATGAGTATGTGCGGGGTTCAAATCCTTGGCTCTCCTGTCACTGATATCGCTTTCGAGTGAGGAAACTGACGTTAACATTAGCTTTACCAGCTTTTTTGAGCTATAGTTTTGGTTTGCGAGTTAACCTTACGATCTCTAATCGTGTCTAACTTGAGGATAAGTTACTCCACTGATTACGAAGTGCTTTGTTTATGAAATAATCTGATTGATTGGTCGATCAGTCTGAATGACTGCGCTGCCATTGGATGATGGATATACTATTATTGGGTAATACGAACTATATCTGATATTTACAACAGAGGAATAAACAATCTGAGAGTTATCAAATAATTTGTAAATACGGGTAATAGTCATACGTCTCTTTTCGTTTGTGCAGCTATAATGCTGTTTTAACGTTTGCTAATAATAATAATAATAATAAAGGTTTAACGTCCATTCCTCATACAAGGATGATGTCAGGGAGTCTTGTTAGGGGTATTGTCAGAGACTGTTTGGCTGGGGTTTAATCTTGAGGCCAATTGCTTGTCTGACACGTTTGCTACCAACTGTACCATCATACATGTACATGTATCCATCTAGTCATCGTTAAGTTTCGATTTTCTGTGAACCACTAAAGTTTCAACAAAATTTCTCTCAATAGTCTGTTCTGAGATCATTTAGCATTAAATTTTATTATAGCAGAGAATGTGTTAAAGATGCCATTGATTTAATTTTCATTGTACAAGTAGTTAAGTATCCTTCTTCTTCTCTATGTGCCGTGCCTGTTTCAAGCCTGGGCGGTCATGGTCATATTCCTCCATATGTCTCTGTTCATTGTTGCTCTGATCATCTCTGTTTCAGTTAACTGCATCCATTTGCTGAGACTCTTAATAAACGTCATCCGCTATCGACTCTTGCATCTTTTTCCTTCTATTATTCCTGTCACTACGGTATTTTCAACTATTTGGTTCCGCATAATGTGTCCGAAAAATTTCATATGTTGTCGTCGTATTCGGTTCAAAAGGTCACGACAAGTTGACATTCTTTGTAAAACATCTTCATTTTTAACGTGGTCTTTATAAGATATACGTAGCATTCTTCTATAGAACCACATCTCTGTTGCCTCAAGTTTCGATTCCATTACAGAAGAGATTGTCCAAACTTCACTTCCATATAATAATATTGGTTGAATATAGCATTGAAGAAGTCTTTTTTTGGTATCAATTGATAATTTATGGCTTCTAAAAATCTTTGACATTCTGTTATGTCTTCTTAGCCATGGCTATTGTTTATTTCCTTGTCACATTTCCCATTTTGATGAATAAGTGACCCTAAACATATGACTGATTCGACTTGTTTGACATTTTGACCTCGTACATTGATTAAGCATGGCTGTGGCATAACTTAATGTCGTTAAGTATCCATTCCTGCTCAGTTCTATATTAGTATTCACCGTCTAACATTTGCTAGTTAGGATCATCTATCAGTCATTTGCCCGGTACTGGCCATTAAGACAAGATTTAGCCCTATCAACGCTAAGGTCATGTTTGTGGAACTTTACATTTTGTAGTGTTAATTAGAGTATACAGTATAGCACTATCAGCTGTAAGATCATGTTTCTGGAACATTCTACGTTGTAGTGTTAATTAGAGTATACAGTATAGCACTATCAGCTGTAAGATCATGTTTCTGGAACATTCTACGTTGTAGTGTTAATCACAGTATGTAATTACTCCACTAGGTCTGTCTACTGTTGTCCTTTACAACGTCATTTAAAACAGCATAGTTCAGCTAGCAGAGCTCTGGTGTCCGAATAGTGCAATGCTTTCATATGCTGTTACGAGTTATGTTTTTGCTTATGGTAATTTTTCGCTGTTTTTTTTGGTTTCATTCATTTAAGGTCACTGGTTGAACTAATAATTAATTGAATAAGATTGTACATTTGAGGTTACTAGTTCTACTCAATGGAAAAGATTGATAGATTGATTGAATAACAAATGGCTAGTTAAAAGAAGCAAATATACATAAAAATCAGAAACTGTAGTGTGACCTAATAATAGTTAACCATTCCTTATCATAAAGTTTGTGATTTGTTATAGCAAACTACAGTTCCAGTAATAACAATATAAAATAACAACTATTATATCTTACAATGGGTAAGTTTACAAATGATCTTCTGTACACATTTGTTCCATAGACATGTAGTAAGGCTATGAATTTAAAAATCATTAGACCCTGAATTACCAACCTATTAGCAGCTAATTGAATAATTAAAGCCAAAGAGTACTGGCTCGCATGAATACAAAAATATCAAATTAATTGCCAATATAACAAGCGTTACAAAATTGCGTAGAATTGTATAATTATATATTTCCTAATAGGATCATGTCACTATTATACAAATAGTCAAAGGTCTATGTAGCAAGTAGCTACAGACTCTACAATGCTGTAAACGTCACGGTAACAACTGAAGAACTATATCACATCCGCCTAATCAACATCAAATATGTTCGAGTAATTGAGTATTAGCCATACTTTACAACACATGCTTTGCACAGAATAATCAATTCAACTGATACCATTTCCTACAGTAAACAATATCACACAGTGAATACAGTTTTAACCAGTTCAGACTGGTTTAAAAATCGCACAATACAGCTTAAACCAGTTCAGACTGGTTTAACTTCATCGCACAGTACAGCTTAAACCAGTTCAGACTAGTTTAACATCACCGTATAGTACAGCTTAAACTAGTTAAGACTGGTTTAACAACTTCACTCAGTACAGCTTAAGCTAGTTAAGACTTGTTTAACATCATCGCTCAGTACAGCTTTAACCAGTTCGGACTAGTAATAATCGAAGCAGATTGGAGTACAACCGTCATCAGTGACACTGGAGATTATATAAATACACTTGCTAAACATCACGTTAATAGATCAGCTTTACGATGAAAATCCCAAAAACAAATATCAGTCAACATGATTCATAAATTACGAGGTGACAGATACAGATTGAAGCGCCACAAACATGAGTTTCATTCGATACACACACTATCTGAAGATTAAAACCATTTACCACACGCACACAATACCATTGTAATGTCAGTGATCAACAAATAAAACTCTAACATGATCGACCTGAGAGAAGTAGGTAAATATACTAGTCAATACTAAGGCTGAGTGATAGAGAGTCGTTGATTACGAGAAAATCCTACCCCGCTGTTACCATCCAGCAGCAAGAAATGATTTAGTTAAGCTTCCAATTACTGACATCGCTTTCGAGTGAGGAAACTGAGGTTAACCTTAGCTTTTAGCTTTACTTTTACCACACAAATTAATTCTTTAGTCTCAGGTCTGTGCCAGGTGCTGGGCAATTCAACGTCGTATGTGTCACGTGAGACTACCTCAACATGTTTACACATGTTCGTACAGTTCCTACACATATCTACCCATCTCTACACATTTCTACACATGTCTATACACACCCAAACATGTCTATACAAGCCCAAACATGTCTACACAAGCTCAATCATGTCTACACAGGCTCAATCATGTCTACACAGGCTCAATCATGTCTACACAAGCTCAATCATGTATACACAAGCTCAATCATGTCTACACACGCCTAAACATGTCTACACAAGCTCAATCATGTCTACACAAGCTCAATCATGTCTACACTAGCTCAATCATGTCTACACAAGCTCAATTATGTCTACACACGCCTAAACATGTCTACACACGCTCAATCACGTCTACACAAGCCAAAACATGTCTACACACGCCCAAACATGTCTACACACACCTAAACATGTCTAAACACGCCCAAACATGTCTAAACACGCTCAAACATGTCTACACACGCCCAATCATGTCTACACACGCCCAACCATGTCTACACACGCCCAAACATGTCTACACACGCCCAAACATGTCTAAACACGCCCACACACGCCCACAGATCTGAGGTTAATTCAGTTTCTTCTCGCCACTCTTGTCCGCCCCACTGAAGACACGACAGCAGCACGACCAGGCAGCTGAGAGCACTCCAGTGAACAGCAGTGTGCCTCCAAACACGAGCACAGTGCCAAGCCAGTGGTAGAGCGTGAACGGGTTGTGGAAGTAAGCGATGGATAGGAGGAGAGAGACAAACTTACGCAGTGTGACCACCAGAGTGACAGTCAGTGAGGTGCATTCAGTCGTCAACACAAACACTGACTTAATACATATGTATCTGTGAGATAACAGAGTTAAGTGTCATAGTAGACAATATATTACACAAACACTGACTTAAGAAAGATGTATCTGTGAAGTAACAGAGTAAAGGTCAATGTAGACAATATAATACACATACACTGACTTAATACAGTTGTATCTATGAGGTAAGAGCGCGTTAAGTGTCATAGTAGACAATATATTACACAAACACTGACTTAATACAGATGTTCCTGTGAGGTAACAGAGTCAAGGTCAATGTAGACAATATATTACACAAACACTGACTTGATACAGATGTTCCTGTGAGGTAACAGAGTAAAGGTCAATGTAGACAATATGGTACACAAACACTGACTTGATACAGATGTATCTGTGAGGTAACAGAGTAAAGGTCAATGTAGACAATATAATACACATACACTGACTTAATACAGATGTATCTGTGAGGTCAGTGAGAGTTAAGTGTCATAGTAGACAATATATTACACATACACTGACTTAATACAGATGTATCTGTGACGTAAGAGTGAGTTAAGTGCCAATGTAAACTAATAAATGTCTAAAGACAACGTTCATTTATAAGCAACATCAAGTTCATTTATGAAAGAAATTAATCAAAATTTCTAAATAGAATCTTAAATACAAGTATATCCGAGGCTCATTACGAATAAATTACTAAATTAATAATTGATATTTTAAATTAAGAACATGATTTACAATTTAATAATTATTTAATAGAGAAGGATACTGAGTGATCACATTGCCCAACAGGTATAGCCACATCTTAGGCACTGCAGGCAACATTGTTAACAATGGCACCGCCATCAGATCTGCAACAACAACAACAACAACAACAACAATGATAATATAGAGCCACAACTTAGGCACTGCAGGCAACACGGTTAACAATGGCATCTCCATCAGATCTGCAACAACAACAACATAATAGGCAAAACCTGGTAAAGCTAATGTTAACGTCAGTTTCCTCACTTGAAAGCGATGTCAGTGACGGGCGAGCCCAAGATTTGAACCCCGCACATACTGATCCGCGGTCGAGTACCTTACTGACATCGCCACTGGCTCCAGCCTAACAACAATAATGACAATGATGCAAGTTTAATGTCCGTTTCCTAATCCGAGTAAGACACCAAGCATGTCCCCGTATCTCATAGCACTACAAATCGATTCACACGAAGCGATATGAAGAATAAGAAAAAACAGTAACTGAATGTCATAACATACATTAAACAAATATACAAATATATATGAAAATAAACTGAGATAAAACATGAACAAATCTGGAACCATACTGAATTGCACACACTCAACGTTTTTAAATTAATTCTTCAATTGTCTTTATAATCCAAATAAGCAAAATGTGCATTTCAGTATATACAAAAGAGAATTCTATTATGATTCCTAAATTTGAAGCTAAGAACAATACAATAATAATTTAACGCCCATTTTATTGACTAATAATGGCATGAGGAATGTGTTGGTGAGATGAAGCAGCACAACGCAGCACAGAGAGACGACTAACCTGACTGATTGAAGAGCTGAATGTGCCTGTAGAGATCTGAGTAGAAGAAGATGAAGAATGGTATCGGTAGAGCATGCTGAAAATATCAACCAATAAACTCAGCATTTCACATCACAAAACACCCAGCAACCTTTGAAAGAACTGTCCAAACGATGGTAGCTTGAGTGAGTCATAAACGATGGGTGGCTTGAGCGAGTCAATTGTCCTTAAGAGAAGCCTTGTGAGAGGCCGTCGATGTAAAAAGCCCGGTGCTTTGAATATAGCCCAAATATACATTACAACTTAAGAGAAGCCTTGTGTTTTGATTATCGCCCTAAAATACACTACAACTTAAGAGAAGCCTTGTGTTTTGATTGGCGATGATACACTACAACTTAAGTCAACTAACGGTACTGTATGACAAACTCTTAATCTAAAGTTATTATAAACCTGTATATCAATATGAAAGCAAATGAATGAAAGCAAATGAATGAAAGCAAATGAATGAAAACAAATGAATGAAAGCAAATGAATGAAAGCAAATGAATGAAAGCAAATGAATGAAAGCAAATGAATGAAAACAAATGAATGAAAACAAATGAATGAAAGCAAACGAATGAAAGTAAATGAATGACAGGAAATGAATGGCAGCAAATGAATGAAAGTGTATGAATGAAAGCAAATGATCGGTTAATCGTAGACGTACATTATAGAAGAGCGCCTCGGCAGGATGTTTACCAAACTTGCTGTACACCATCTGCTGATAGATACCCATACGAGCTGACAGGAAGAGCGCAAACGTTAGCATTGCGATGCCTACAATCAATCAATCAATCAATCAATGATTGTAGCAGTCACTGCTAATATAGCTTCAACCAATCAATCAATCAAATCAATCAATCAATCAATCAATGATCGTATCAGTCACTGCTAATATAACTCCTCAGCCAATCAGTCACACGTTCAGTAAGCGGTCAATTACAGAGAAACTGCTCTTCGTTTTTCGTCTTAAATCAAGTTTACTAGAAAATATTTATAGAAATATAAAACTGTAATGAAAACACAATGCTATGACATTACAATTTCATTTTTATTACATTAAATATCTACTATTACATTCAATTTCTGTTATCAACTCTTGTATCAATTACAACACTCAACAATACTCCCTGCGTTGTGTCTGGGTTATTTGAAGAATAGACCAACCGGCGAATGCACGTGTTGTAGAAGGCGACTAAAACACTAAGATCCATAGCAACATCAGAAAGGGCATTGGGTTGGTGAGAACCTAGACTCCAGAAATTGCTACAAAAATTTTACAAAACGAATGAATGAGATTATAGGGGATTGATTATTGGTGATATGATATAACACAGAGAAGAGTGGAGATGGTCGTATCTCGACCGTAGTTAAGCTGGAATTAAAGGGACGATGATGATGATAATGATGATGATGATGATGATGATGATGATGATGATGACGACGACGACGATGATGATGATGATGATGCCTATATTCAACATTCACCTATAAGCCAGCGGATGAACTCAGTCAGATGATCAATGACTTCCTGTTGCTCAGTGCTACCACTACTGTTACTGGAGTTGCTGTTGTTGTTTTTATTGCCATTCCCCTGCACAAAAACCACACAAAACTCTCCAGCAATACCTCAAGTGGTCTGTAGCTTCTCTAGCGAAAAATGAACTGTGTGGCAAGAACTAGGTGGCCCACAACACTACACAGAGTATGTACAGAATAACTCAATCTACAATGACTATTAAAAAAGATTCTGAGGGAGTAATTTTGCTTAAAATACACAGTAGATCCATTGATTAAATAATAAATAAATCGCTTAAAGAAGTCAACAATTAAATACAAAAGCATGCATAGAAAGTCATCAATATTTGAACAAGTAAAGCCATGACCTTCACTATAAAAAAACAATTGGCACAGTATAACAATGAAATAGAATTATCCGGATATAGCGCAATTAAAATAAACAACTATAAAAAATAAATACATAAAAAATACAAAAATAAAAAATAAAAATAAACAAATAAATAAATAAATATACAGGCAAATAAACAACTGAAGATTAGGAAAGATAAGAGATTTACCACGTGCTGAGCTGAAGCTATCGTAGCGAGAGAGATTCCTGCGGTTATCATCAGTACTGACAGGTACTTGGTTAAACTATACCTGCATATATACATGAGCTAGGTACTTAGTTAAACTATACCTGCAAGTACACATGTGCTAGGTACTTAGTTAAACTATACCTGCAAATATACATGAGCTAGGTACTTGGTTAAACTATACCTGCATATATACATGAGCTAGGTACTTAGTTAAACTATACCTGCAAATATACATGCGCTAGGTACTTAGTTAAACTATACCTGCAAATATACATGAGCTAGGTACTTAGTTAAACTATACCTGCAAGTACACATGCACTAGGTACTTAGAATAAGTACACATACAATACGATATACTTTTAACAATCACTTTTATGATTTTGTTACACTTACATAAAATATATTATAAAAGCTAATGTTAACGTCAGTTTCCTCACTCGAAAGCGATGTCAGTTACGGATGAGCCCAGGATTTGAACCCCCGATGTCGGTAAGATGCTCGATCGAGTCAAATATAAAATGAATATAACAAGTAATTTCACTATTTTCGCATAACAGTTCAAAAAGAAGCATTAATTTATAATGCAGTGCCTATCTATCTATAAGCAGTCAATCTTTAACAACTGACTTACGCAACAAATAAACAAAAATATATAGCTACTACATATGCATCATCAGATCATCCCTTAACAAATCAGCATCAAGATTTTGTAACAAGATCAGTAACAAGATCAGTAACAAGATAAGTAACAAGATCAGTAACAAGATAAGTAACAAGATCAGTAACAAGATAAGTAACAAGATGAGTAACAAGATCAGTAACAAGATGAGTAACAAGATCAGTAACAAGATAAGTAACAAGATCAGTAACAAGATCAGTAACAAGATCAGTAACAAGATCAGTAACAAGATCAGTAGCAAGATCGGTGACAAGATCCAAGATCAGTAAAAAGATCAGTAACAAGATTGGTGACAAGATCAGTGACAAGATCAGTAACAAGATGAGTAACAAGATCAGTAACAACATCAGTAACAACATCAGTAACAAGATCTATAACAAAATCAGTAAAAAGATCAGTATTACCTTGTCTTTAATATTATCACTCCAAGAACTAGATTGGCCATAAGTGACCCCTGCAAATAAAATCAGATATTAGAATAAATATTTAAAATTGAAATACTTTATATACTATCTAACAAATTAAACACATTCTCGTAGCGTAATAAGGCAACTATTGATCTAGCCATTCTTGTAGCGTAATAAGGCAACTATTGATCTAGCCATTCTTGTAGCGTAATAAGGCAACTATTGATCTAGCCATTCTTGTAGCGTAATGAACATATTATTAATCTTTCTCAATAAAATCTAAAAGGACCAAGTCATCCATAATTACGTAAACATTTACTTCCACTGAAGTCGCAAAGTTTAGTCTAACAATCAGACACTACGCCCACTTTTATCTCACTCAAGTATAACAAGAACTTACCAGTGGGCAGGTTAGACAATTAGAATGTGCAATGGAAGGTGGTTATATTTATGCGGCCATGAGATTAAAGACTTGCTCCTCAGCATGTTTACATGCTGAATAAAGTTATCTTTAAAGGGATTTAATCACCCTTTATACCCCTCCCTCATAACTGTACAAATTCTCATACTAACCGCACTAAAAATCATGTACAAGAACATGGATATGTTAAATGCTCATACTAACTATACTAAAGATCGATATGTTAACATTCATACTAACCGCCCTGAAGATCATGCGTAGCGGCATTGATATGTTTAACGTTTATACTAACCGCCCTAAAGATCATGTGTAAGGGCATTGATATATTAAAGTTGAGAGCATAGTTGTTGACTACACTTGTCATTGCAAACATAAGCACCATAACTCCATATGTTCTGTTAACAACATCAACACAACTCAACTAGTATCACATTACTACTGTCCCATTATATAATCAATATAAAAGGCTTAATTTATAATCAATATACAACTTCATATGTCAATGCATCATTAAATACCATGAAAAAATTAAATACTTAAGTCTACATTAAGTCTATATCCTATCAGTATATATATACATATACATACATATATATATATATATATATATATATATACACATGTATATACTGTATATATAATGTAAATATATACATGTATATATATATATATATATATATATATATATATTATATATATATTATATAATTTATATATATATATATATTATTATATTATTATATTCTATCATTATCATATTTATTAATAATAATAAAGGTTTAACGTCCGTTGCAATCATTACATTAATTGACTCGTTTTACTATTACATTTCATTGCTATGAAGGATCGAAGTGCTAGAGACAAGTATATCATTATTGCAAATTATAAGATTGTAGTATAGTACAGGACTATGGACTCAACGATACAAACGTCATTGGTATGGCTCTCTTCTTTGTACCAAACTTAGTTTGAAAGAGAAAACCCTCCAGAGCTATAAATAGAAACTGAGACACTGTGATTATGTTGCCACTGCTCGGGCATTCTCTGCAATCAATCAATCAGTCAGTCAGTTAATCATTCCTCATAGCTATCAATCGTAAAAGCAATAAACCTAAAACAGATCGAATAATTTATCTGAGGATGAAAATAATAATCTATTATTAGCAATTCTGTTTTATCTATATTACACCAGAATTGTCTTGTCCAATGTCAGATTTGATTTTGACAGAGCTGAAGCCTGAAGTGATCCTGACTTTGAGTAAAATATTAAAATCTCTGTAGATCTAAGGTGAAACAGACTATGAGTAAAATATTAAAATCTCTAGAGAGATGAAGTGAAACAGACAATTTAATCACTAGACTTCACTGTATTAGCAAATAATCTAAGAGCGTACTGTGAGATTCAGTTTCCAAATTACTAGAGACTGGTAGAGTATTTACATAACTGCTAATTTCAACTATGTATCGTAACCAGAGTTTAAAAAATTCAGTAATTCAAGAAGTAGAGACGGATGAAATACTTACGTAACTAGTAGCTCTAGGAATATGTTGTTTAGACCGCAGCCAATAAAGACCAGACCAATGGGAATGGCAGGATTCATGTTCAATGAGTGATTTCTACAAATTAACAGTTGTAATATTTATACACAACAACATGCTACGATGTCTTCTTAGTTGTGACTATTTGCAGTAAGTTTGCCAGAACACATTATGAATATTTCAAATACTTTTTACTTTAAATAAATTTAACTTCTAGTTAGTACAGAATTACACTGAATTATTTGTGCGTAACTTTGCTTGTGTGGAACGTTATTTGTGTAAATGATTAGGATGTGGATTAGGACTTAATAGTTATCATTTCGATATAATACCATAACATTAATCCAAAAATCAAACCCATAACATAGGCATATAGATACACTGATAATATAATTAATAGTATATTAAAATATATTAGCATTTTCAATCAATCAATTAATATAATTAAATAATAATCAATTAATATAATTAAGCAATCATCAATTAATATAATTAAAGATACATAATGCATATAATATGATCATCTCGATATACTCTGATCTTTAGTGACAATATTAAAAACTAATATCTAAATCATGGCCAGCCTAAATTGCTTAGTGATCATGCAAGTGCAATGCACGAAGTGAGCGGGCAATGACCTTATTGACCATCCTTAATGACCCACTTTTAAGTAGCATCCGTCGCCCATGTTGTAGAGCTTGTAAACCTATCCCAAATCGTTTACAATTCCTAGTCTCTCTGTGAGTTAAAATATTTGCTATAACGTGTTATTTAGGAAATCCTCTTTATAACAAATCCTATCCAGGTTATCTTCCTACATCTCTGCATGGAAAGGAGCTTCGTAATTTAATTTAAAGTTCCAGTTGACCTTAAAAATAGATCTATGTTTCCCTAGTCACAAATTACCTCGTTAAATATTACAGTATAAAATGATGTCAAAATAAAATGCGATGCTAACCTGAAAGTAGATGAGATTTATTAAGTGACTCTAATAAGCAAATATTTAATTAGAACTTTGTGATCAGCTGATTATTATAAATCTCGTGAAATCAAAACAACAACAACGTCATGCTTAATGCTTAAAAGATACGACTTCGTTTCTTCTTATCTGCCTTCATTTCTCTCCTAACTGCAGAATCACAGATTAGTATGACTAATTAGACATTTTAAACAGATCGTTTCAAGCAACATCACATTCAGAATCTCGCACATCAGCATGCAATCTATTTTACAGTAAAATTGGATTCCAGTATTATAATGAATATAGCTCTTTTAGTTTATGATCATAACCAGTGGTTATAATGCATGGGAATTGAGAACTGCAGTGGAACTTTTAACTTTTTGTTCTCCTCTTCCATTTCACAGGGCTCCTAATACTGGCCCTACATCTATCATATTCTCGGCCTCTCTGATCCAGCTGAAAGTAAAATCTTGGACATTCAACAGCATGCGTGGTTACATGGAAAATGGGCTGTTATAAGTTACACTAGAGATGGAATTTTATGAATTGCCAGAGTTCGGTTATACGTTCGGTTCATTGAAAATGAAAGTTCGATTCAGTTCGGGTAGCATTTGACAATTTGAGAGTTCGGTTCGGTTTGGCTTCCTTCTGACAATTATTGCGGTGTGGGTGCTTTCCATCTCACAAGAATTCGATTCGAGTTCGAAATGATTTGGTTCTGATAATGCTGCGATTGTTTAACATTACTTATAATAATGATAATGGTTATGATCAACATGTTTAAAATGGTTTATGGTAAATGTGCTTCAAAAAATACATGAAGTCATATATGCTAACTGCTACACTTTTCACTCGAGTAAAAATCTGACAATGACATAAGAAGAAATATAGCCTTTTAAGCTGGTACATAGAGGCATTGGAAATGTGATTATGAAGAAGAATGGAAAAGATTTGCGGGACTCAAAAGGTTGTAATTAAATGAGGAAGTTCTGGAATTTATTTTTACTTCTATATTAAAAAACAGGCGAGTTTCTTGAGTTGGCTCAAAGTATTCTGCTCAAGAGAGTTTAACATGCAGTTCCATCATCACACTTGGAAATTCCCTCAGTACACTAGCATGTTAACGCTAGGTAACGTCGTGAGGTTTTAAATGACAGATCCTCAGGCGAACTGAACTCTCGTGGGTTCGATTCTCGGCCGCTCTCGACTGGTTATACTGAAAATGGACTAAGTTACCAACGGTATAAACATGTGGTATTACAAGTGATAGATATCTACATGGTTGATCCTTGCACTATAACGAGTGTTGCTATTAACTATACAACTAAACAACAATTTAGCTCATTACAATAGTTCACTGAGACTAAATACTCTTGCTAATTATTCAACAGCTCAAAGACAGAAAGGAAAAACTTTTTACGTACGTTCAACAGTTCAGAGACTTGAAGGAAAATACTTTTAAAAATTGCTCAACAGTTGAGAGACCACAACAAAATACTTAAGGTACTTATTCAACAGTTGAGAGACCACAACAAAGTACTTAAGGTACTCATTCAACAGTTGAGAGACCACAACAAAGTACTTAAGGTACTCATTCAACAGTTGAGAGACCACAACAAAGTACTTAAGGTACTCATTCAACAGTTCAGTGACCACAACAAAGTACCTAAGGTACTAGTAAGTACTTAGTAGTAATCATTCAACAGTTCGTAGACGGGAAGACTTCAAAGTCTCTACGAGCATGCTGTGAGTGACCGGCCAATCAGAAGACCTCAGTACCGGCAGCCTAAGCTCCTCATCGGTTAGCTCCAGTCGAGGATGAAGACTAGTTCGCTCACCCTTCACACTCATCCTCTTCACTTCCAGAGGTCCAAGGCTCAAATAATCGTCATACTGCAATGAGCGCTGATTCTCCGATATAGCCTGGTAGTCATTCCAATACATTACATAATAATTCAAGCAGTAACAAGAACCAATCAATCAATAAGAATTTAACGTCCGATTCCTCGCCATAAGGCAATGTCAGGGACGTCTTAGAACAGTTGTTTTACTGTCGTCATCTGCAGATGTTGTCATGGACGTCCAAGCAGACCATATCAACACAAGTCAATTCAACTACCCGCAGCTCAGAATAAGTGAGGAAACAACCAGAAAGAGGACTATGCAGGTTCTATGATTAGACATAGTGCAAATAATTACTGTCCGTGAAATGAACGTGTTTTACTCTGCCAAAGAGAGTGCAAATTTTCAGTTGGCTGGAGCCAGTGGCGATGTCGGTAAATTATTCGACCGCGGATCAGTTTGTGCGAGGTCCAAATATCCTGGGCTCGCCTGTCACTGACATCGCTTTCGAGTAAGGAAACACACGTTAATATTAGCTTTGCCATTAGCTTTTTACACAAAAGAGTCATAGCTGAGATCACAAATCAGAGAGTTCCAACCAGTAGAAGCAGCCAAAGAACACAACTTGTATCTAGAATTGTTTGCATAATATTGGATTGATGCAGTAGGATAAGAGACTTTACAATAACATTGTTAATATCTTAATTGTAAATATCTTACCGGTAAATGAATACCAGATTTTTCACGTTTGTCAAGATTTATATCTGAAAATTCTGAAAAAATTAATCATTCAAAAGTTTCATTGTTTAAACATTAATAGTTCTTTATTTTCTTATAATTACTAGTACAGGTATCGCAGACACTAGTGATAATAGAAGCAAATAACAGCATTAACTGTCAAACACTGTACACACGTGTAAGAGTCACAAATACTAAATATAGCATAACATAGCAGAGAACTTACGAATGCCCGTCACGCTTCTTTAATTTCGTGTTTTCACAGACAGACAGACAGGCAGACAGACAGACAGACAGACAATCTTCAGACTACCGATGTGCTCAGGTAGACTATCGGTCAGTTGTTCACCTGTCGTTCAGCAGCTCTCAACGTCACTGACAGGTTTTTGTAGCAGAAACTAACGTTAAACGTGGCTTTAGCTTTGGCTTCAGAATATAATGCAGTAAGTTAATTCTAATCTGCATCTTCAGTGCAGTAAGAGAAGTAAACAACAGCTGCTAGACAGTAAACAACAGGAAGTAATAAACAGTAGAAGTAAACAACAGCAGCTAGACAGTAAACAACAGGAAGTAAACAACAGGAAGTAAACAACAGGAAGTAAACAACAGCAGCTTTACAGTAAACAACAGGAAGTAAATAACAGGAAGTAAACAACAGCAGAAGTAAACAACAGCAGCTAGACAGTAAACAACAGGAAGTAAACAACAGCAACTAGACAGCAGCTGCTGCTGTCTATTTCAGATTAGGCTTGGAATCCCATATCTCCGTTTATCAACTCGTCGCAAAGTGCGATGCGATCTATACACTGTGTCAGATTTGTGATAATAAAAGAATATATCTGATGTCACCTTTCGTCAGCAGCAGTTGTTCAGACAGCAGCTGTTGTTCAGACAGCAGCTGTTTTTCAGGCAGCAGCTGTTCAGTCAGCAGCTGTTGTTCAGTCAGCAGCTGTTGTTCAGTCAGCAGCTGTTGTTCAGTCAGCAGCTGTTGTTCAGTCAGCAGCTGTTGTTCAGACAGCAGCTGTAGAGCTGAGACAGCTGAGAGTCTCTGCTGTATGGCTCTTAATACAGACGTCCTTGATAACAGACCTAAGTGAAAATAACAAACAAGTACTGGGTGAAAATAACAAACAAGTACTGGCTGAAGATAACGAACAAGTACTGGGAGAAAATAACGAACAAGTACTGGGAGAAAATAACAAACAAGTGCTGAGTGAAAATAACAAACAAGTGCTGGTGAAAATAACAAACAAGTGCTGAGTGAAAATAACAAACAAGTGCTTGGTGAAAATAACAAACAAGTGCTGGATGAAAATAGCAAACCAGTGCTGGGTGAAAATAACAAACAAGTGCTGGGTGAAAATGTACAATCTTTCGAACTACAAAAACTAATTAATGCAAGAGAAAGAAACGAAAGGTAGCATTCCAGATATTTACTGTAGGTCTATTCTATTGTGGGTCTATTTTACTGTGAGTCTATTAGACTATTTTACTGTGAGTCTATTAGACTATTTTAGTGTGAGTCTATTTTACTGTGAGTCTATTTTACTGTGGGTAAAACCATCTAATACCACAAAAATCAAATAATACTACCTAAAACATCTAATACCACCTGAAACATTTTATACCACTTAAAACATCCAATACCATCTAAAACATCTATTACCATCTAAAACATCTATTACCATCTAAAACATCTAAAACATCTAATACCATCTAAAACCTCTAATACCACCTAAAACATCTAGAACATCTAATACCATCTAAAACATCTAGTACCACCTAAAACATCTAATACCACCTAAAACATCTAAAACATCTAATACCATCTAAAACATCTAATACCACATAAAACATCTAATACCACCTAAAACCTCTAAAACATTTAATACCATCTAAAACATCTAATACCAACTAAAACCTCTAGTACCACCTAAAACATCTAATACCACATAAAACATCTAATACCACCTAAAACATCTAATACCACCTAAAACCTCTAATACAACCTAAAACCTCTAATACCACCTAAAACCTCTAATACGACCTAAAACCTCTAATACCATCTAAAACCTCTAATACCACCTAAAACCTCTAATACCACCTAAAACATCTAATACCACCTAAAACATCTAATACCACCTAAAACATCTAAAACATCTAATACCATCTAAAACATCTAATACCATCTAAAACCTCTAATACCACCTAAAACATCTAGAACATCTAATACCATCTAAAACATCTAATACCACCTAAAACATCTAATACCACCTAAAACATCTAAAACATCTAATACCATCTAAAACATCTAATACCACATAAAACATCTAATACCACCTAAAACCTCTAAAACATTTAATACCATCTAAAACATCTAATACCAACTAAAACCTCTAGTACCACCTAAAACATCTAATACCACATAAAACATCTAATACCACCTAAAACATCTAATACCACCTAAAACCTCTAATACAACCTAAAACCTCTAATACCACCTAAAACCTCTAATACGACCTAAAACCTCTAATACCATCTAAAACCTCTAATACCACCTAAAACCTCTAATACCACCTAAAACATCTAATACCACCTAAAACATCTAATACCACCTAAAACATCTAAAACATCTAATACCATCTAAAACATCTAATACCATCTAAAACCTCTAATACCACCTAAAACCTCTAGTACCACCTAAAACATCTAATACCACCTAAAACCTCTAATACCACCTAAAACCTCTAATACCACCTAAAACCCCTAATACCACCTAAATCCTCTAATACGACCTAAAACCTCTAATACGACCTAAAACCTCTAATACGACCTAAAACCTCTAATACCACCTAGCTCATGTTTGCTGCTGAAGTTGATCTTTGACAGATCAATCTGGAATTCTGAAGATGATTCATCAATAACATCAGACTGCATCTGATTCAATATACGTGATCTATAAACACATCAATCAATCAATCAATCAATCAATCAACCAATCAATCAATCAATCAATACACACCGGATTCAATACACGTGATCTATAAATCTACTAATCTAGAACACACATAATGATAACTTTGCAAGTACTCCTATTTTTGAGGAATTATTGCAAAATAAACTAAAAAAGTGGAATATGTGATTTATTTATAGACCATGATGTAGGAGCTAACTGTGTTGTGTCCAGGTTACTCGTGTTGTGTCCAGATTGCTGAAAAATAGACCAACCGCAGACTGCACACATCGTAAAAGGCAGCAAAGCACTAAGATATAAACCAAAGTCTGATTCGGTTTTGTTGAAAGCATAGGCTACAGGAATTACAATATACCGAGCCAAACAAGCATTCAACGGAAGATGATAATGATGATGGAGGTGCTATACACAAGCCTTGAGATATCTTCTCACATTGAAAAAGTCATCAACAAACCGTGACAACATCAAGCTCTCAGCCTGGTAGCGGTGCAGTGTGCTTATAAGACCTATGTTCTCTCTCTCCAACCCCTCCACTTCTCTCATCAGTCTCTCCATGTCTTGTGCTTGCAGAGATTTCTAGAACACATCAACACTGCCATTGTTTAACGTCCGTTATGTCACCTGAACACAACCTCAGACACCCTGGGTGGTCAGCTAGATAAGCTGTATATCATCTTCCCTGACGGCCGTTGCTCTGGTTGTTGCAGACAATTTTTTGGTGCCCGGTGTTTCTAATAATTTTTTTAATTTTTTGGAATGTTTATTTCTGTTTATGTTTCTGTTTGTCAGTGATTTGGTGCTGATATATATATATATATATATATATATATATATACAGTATATATATATATATATATATATATATATATATATATACTGTATATATCTCCCTACATCATGAGTACTACCAGTAGCTCTATACTAAACTATATTAACCGCAGTCCATGTTCCACTGACGAGACATTTATGAACATAATTAAACCTCAGGTGGAGGATTTAAAAGCACAACTGCCTGTTAAACAGCAGGTCACAAGTTCAAAACTCTGACAGTCTCTAACTGTTCATCTTTGAACAGAAACAGGAATATTTATAAGAACAACAATCAGCAAAAACTTATAAATATAGCTGTTCATTAAAAACCTCTTTCAAATCTCATCCATTATCATCAGCTTCATTGATACGCCCGTCGCTATCAAAAACCTCACTGATAAGCCAGTTCTTATCATAAACCTCACTGATAATTATAATCCAGTCTTTGTCACAAACCTCACTGATAAGCCAGTCTTTATCAGTAACCTAACTGATAAGCCAGTTCTTATCACAAACCTCACCTGATAAGCCAGTCGTTATCAATAATCTTACTGATAAGCCAGTCTTTTTATCACTAACCTCACTGATAAGCCAATCGTTATCAATCACCTCTTGTCTGCTGTGCTTGTTCATGTGGGCGATGGCGTTCTGAACATTACACACATACAGCAACAATTTAACATGACATCTGTTCATAATAATCTCATTTTTCATTATATATTTTATCTATCTGTCAGTGCCCTGCCTACTGGCAGGTCCATGGTTTATTATATCTTATTAGGCCACTGTCGACACACAGCTGCCTACATGTACTCACTAGGCAGCCTAGTATTAAGAAATGACAGGTATTCAGTTAATAGGCACTTGAACTGATACTGAACAAGATTTTACTTTGAATTTCTGTTAAGCACATGCGGATGTACTTAGGTAAGCTCACCGCTCGAGACGCTCCACCTAGGTTGAGCGAGGAAATGAACGTTAAATGTTGATGGCACAGGTGGCTCACCCTGGTGGCTTGATATCTCTGATTGTCCAGGTGCTGGTTCACAGTCACCATTGAATCATTGTTCTCTCTCTTCAAATTCCTCTCCAACATTTCTGTTGCCATAGCAATCAATCAATCAATCCATCCATCAATCGTTTGTTGACAAAACTAATCATGCAGTACTCACTGCATAAAAAATGCTGCAGCAATCGTGCATTAAATACTGACTGGAGCCAGTGGCGAATTCGTTAAGTTATTCGACCGCAGATCAGTAAGTGCGGGGTTCAAATCCTGGGCTCGCCCGTCACTGACTGTTTTCGAGTGAGGAAACTGACGTTAACCTTAGCTTTACCAGCTTTATTACATGAATAACAGTATTTGTAAAACATCGTGGAATTATCTTAACTGAATTAAATTAGATGCTCTCACGGGACATTCGTTGAAAGTGTATCTGTGCGTCATGTAAGTCCTGCTTCATCAGACTAATCTGAATCCTGTCTCTCTCAGCTCCCCTGTCCCTGTATTCCTTCCAGTGCCTCAATTCCTCCTCCACTCTCTCCATCTCTCTCTGCTTGCTCTCGATCTGAGCCTGTAGCACTAACACAGGCACATCATTTATAAAGAGAAGCACTGAAATAAGCACATCATTCATATAGACTAGCACTGATATAAGCACATCATTTATAAAAACTAGCACTGATATAAGCACATCATTCATTTGGGCTAGCACTGATATAAGCACATCATTCATTTGGGCTAGCACTGATATAAGCACATCATTCATTTAGACTAGCACATCATTCATAAATGTGCGCACTATATAAGCACATCTGTTCGTGAATGTTCGCACGATATAAGCACATCTATAAGATTTAGTCAATCTAACTTTTTGAATTACTAGCAAACAGAGAAGAGAATGAAAGAGTGAAGCAGCAAACCTGACAACTCTTTCTGATGCAGCTGAAGCAGACTGTATTTCTCATGTGCTTTGGAAGCAACGTGGTCTTTACTGACACATTTAACATCTTTCTTGATATTCTCATGAGAAGCTTTCAAGAGGTTGTTCATAAGTCTACTCCGTTCTCCCATTAGAGCTTCATTCTAGTGCAATCAAAATCATAGAATACAAAATATCTCTCGTAAATCTACTCTATTCTCGCATAAGAGCTTAATTCTAGAGCAATCAAAGGCATAAAATACAATATGTCTCTCGTAAATCTCCTCTATTTATCAAATCAAAATTTATTTCGCAAATCAAAGTCATAGAATACCATACAAAATACTGAGAATGAGTGGTTCCACATAATCTGGCAATTTAAAAAAAATCTTTTTAAGTTAGAACACACATAGAGTATTGCTGCAATTATTGCCGGATACACTGTCAATATCAGGTTAAACTTCCAATGTAAGATTGGAAGGTGTGGGATTAGTATTAAAGGTTTTTCTATCACCATTGAGTGTCAAAGGATTGTAATAGTGAGCTGTATCGTTTGATATAATTAATATCACAAAATATCTGCTAAAATGATATCAATTGATACCATTTATCTATCTTCATGGCAAAGATTTTCATTTTCAAGTGACTTCATTTCATTTGTTCATTATTATTATTATTACTATTTTTTGCCTAGTCAGATTTGTCAACTACGGAGCTTCGAATAAACAGACCACTTGCTCGTAACTAGTTTATGTCAAAGAAGATTAGCTTAACACTTTACCCTTTCTCTATGAAGGATATTTTCATCTTCCAGCAGTTTAATTTCATACATCACATCCTCCAGCTGTTGCTCAACGTTGCTAACCCTACAATTAAATAAACAAATGGTACATTTTAAAATAGTTGAGCTTGACACAGTCTCAGTGTACTAGGTGGTTTTCAGGAACAATGATGCAACAGTGACACAATATTGTAACCAATCAATAATGCTAGTCTATAGTGAGGCCGGGGTTAATAAAATCCATCAAAGACAACCAGGTTTAAAGAAATCAGCCAATCAATAAGAATTTAACGTCCTGTTCCTCGCTATAAGGCAATGTCAGGGATGTCTCTTGCAGACTCTACACAAACAGGTGCCAAAGCATCACACGATGACGACTGAGTATACAGAGACCACAAGAGAAAGATACTCACATAGTGCCTCCCTAAATTACTCTTTAAAGTATTGTCTAGTGTTTAAACATTCAGCTACAAAATATTTTGATAATGCAGTTCAGCTTTCTTGTTTTAAAATGCCTACTTGATATAGCAATATTACTTTAATAAAACAGCGTAAAATGTGGCGTGATTTTGAGCTAGGACCTAATAATATCAAGTGCTTAGCAGAGGTAAGTACGTTTATAGGCACGATGATACATTTCGATTAATACTTACTGATATGCTAGAACTCCTTCTTTGTAAGTTAAAGTTGGTAATTTTAGTTTTTCTTTCTTTAACTTTCTTTTCTTCTCTTTCTTTGACCCTCTCCCCATTACGAGGGTGAATTATAACTAAATTAACAAGTACTTTTATTACTGAATTAATACTAGAAGTACTAATTTATTTCTTTTAAAAAAATAATCAGCCAAAACTTTATTTTTAACATAAAATAAAACAATTGCTACTTAATAATAATAACAATAACAACAATTAGAGTGCTACAGTCATCACTGACAAAATCGAGCACTATTGAGACAAAATCAAGCCAGCGAGCAAAAAAAGAAGGTCCAAAAACGGTGCAAATTTCAAAATCCAGAAATTCAGTCCAAAGTAAAGGGAGTTAAAGAAAAGGTGGTTTAGGCGCAGGTCGCTGCCCATGGACACTGGATGGAAAAGAGAGATGGAAAAGATAGGTCTTCAACTGCCTATGGAACTGCTCATAGGAAAGCAAAGGCCGATGTGATTCAAATGAAGATTTCCGAAGATTGGATGGAAGAGAATTCCAGATGAGGTGCAGCAATATATCTGAGTACTTGTAAGTACCTAAGACACTATTGTCATTGTTAACTTATCTTTAACTATTTAATCAACCATTTCTTATTGGATGATCACGATTTTGCGTGAACGCATAAAACGGATAGTGTAAACATGTTCCATGAAAAGTATTTATAAATTATTGAACAAGTATTTAGCAAATAGACTACTTAAACACTAATGTTACTAACAACAACAACAATACGATTAGAGTGCTACTGTTGTCCATGACAACAGTGAGCACTGTGAAACCAAATCAAAGCCGATGAGCAGAGTGAGGGGTCCATAATGTCAGTCTCTCTCTCTCTCTCTCTCTCTCTCTCTCTCTCTCTCTCTCTCTCTCTCTCTCTCTCTCTTCAGTGCACTGCCAAGTGGCAGGTGCACTAATGTCATACAACACTAACACTACTGTCAGTATTATGGGAAAATTAAAAGTACTATATATATACACACATATATATATATATATATATATATATAAATATATATATATATATATATATATATATATATATATATATAATGTCTCAATAGCGTAGGGGTAACGTCATGAAGTTTTAAATGACAGATCTTGAGGTGCAGTGAACCCTCGTGGGTTCGAATCCCGGCCGCGCTGATCTGAGAGTAAAATCTCGGACATTCACTGGACTGCTTACACGGAAAATGGAATAAATTGCCTAACATTTTAAACATGTGGTATTAAAAGTGATAGATATCAACATAGTTGATCATTTCACTATAATGCGTGTTTACTTATATATATATATATATATATATATATATAAATCTTCAATCACATCGGCCTTTGCTTTCCTATGATGAGTTCCATAGGCAGTTGAAGACCTATCTTTTCCATCTCTCTTTTCCATTCTGTGTCCCTGAGCTGCGACCAGCACCTAAACCTTCCTATCTTTAATTCTCTTTACTTTGGACTGATTATCTGGATTTTGGAATTTGCACCGCTTTTGGACCTTCTTTTTGCTCACCGGCTTGATTTTGTCTCAATAGTGCTCGATGTTGTCATTGATGACTGTACCACTCTAATTATTATTATTACATTGTTTACGTTTTATTATTTAATCAATCCCAAAGACTGTTGCCATAGTAACACATTTCACAGGAAGTTAATTTTTCTCAAACACAAACTCATGAAAACCTCAACAACTTCGAACATAACCTCGTCGTCCATGATAAAACCGAATAATGAACAACTAGCCGAAACAATTAATTTAGTATCATAGACAATGAATGCAAAGTTAGATACCAAAGCATATATTTGAACTGTACACGATTCGAATGTATAGTTTCTCGACGACTAAAAAGATAATTTAAATTGATTCCTAAACGAAAGTATCATTCTGCCCGTGAAAGCTTAAATTGCTTCCTAATTTTTTATATATCGATACGATATTAGCTTTTAGTGTTCTAGCTTTATATTTTATGTGCTACTGTTATGCTCTTAGCTTTAAATTTAATTAATTATTGTTTCTACGTTTACCATATTTGTGTGTTAAGATTAATAATTAATACTGCTATCGGAGCGCCAACAAAAGGAAACGATTGCTGTAATAACCATGGATTGGAAGAGTAGGAACTATAACGAAAACTACAAAAAAGCAATAAAGAAAGGAAACTATGTTGCACAAATTGTGGTATGTTGTGTGCAAAGAATAAAGAATTTGGTTACGTGTGTAACTATACGAAATCAAAATAGCGCAGTTATTGAAAATATTATTCTATATAGTACTATAGACACTGACGGCGGGATTAGCGCACTTGGTTTAGTTGCGCGTCAATTATCGACGTTAAGCTGCATCGACCTCGGTTAGTACTTTGTGGGTGACCACCTTGGAAGACCGAGTGTTGGTAAAAGCTTAGGAAGGAAAAAATCCCAGGGTGATGGAAGGTTATTCTTAAATCCGCGCCGGCTGCAATTGATGCGCCATCAAAAGGCAACGATTACTAATAACCATGGAGAGGAAGGAGGAAATGGGTCTTAAAACAAGTATCGATGATCTGTGATTCCTGACCTAGTGTGCTGTTATGTTTATGTTTATATATTTTATATTTATTTTCTTTATATATCAAATTAATTAATTTTAATTCGGGCAAGTTTTGCAATTCCAATTTTTCAATCAAAGATATAGAATATCATATGTAATTCTTTATTCCATGTTTTCAATTCACAATTATTCGAATCTTTGTATTCACTATCTGAGATTTAAGGTGAAATAAAATCATCTTTGGACTGGTTTTTTATTTCGAAATTTGCATCATCTTGAACTGAATTTTTGCTAACCGGCTTGGATATGTACCAATAATGCTTGATCTTGTCTTGAACGATAGTAGCACTCTAATTGTTATTTTATGTACAGTGGTAATTATCAGATTTTTCGATTGGATCGGTAACACTGTGTTGTTTCCTTTTTGTAACACGTTTGGAGCCTGTGAAGGTTTTTTTCTAAAATATGCATCAAAATTGAATATTTCGCATTAATTAATTAAATAATTTTACTTATTTTAATGTAAAAAAGCGTAGCAGGAGGTAGGATAATGGGCACTTCGTAGTCCATACGCTTGTGTCCTTATTTTTTTAATTCTTACATTTTGATTATTAGCATAGTGAAGGCAAATGGGCTATTGGACAGCAATTTAAGATTTAGCAGAAACAATGAAAATCTAATTTTTATGATTTTTTTATAAGTGTGCTTCTTTTAACTTTAATGCTGAAGTTAATATGCATGTCTTACGCCGGCTGTATTGTTCTTTGTTGCAGTAATTGCTGGTGAAAATGGTGGCCCAGAAGAAGTCGGTACGTTGCTCTTTTCCGTCTTTAACTTAAGCAATTATCCTGACGTCTTGTTTAAGAAAGTATAATCTTACTAGAAAAGACTACTAGTTCCTCTATTAAAATAAAGTATGTATAGCATCATCGTTCATCTAAACTTAAACGTAGAAATTAAAAGGCTCCCCTAGGCTCACAATGATTGATTGATTGATTGATTGATGTAATTGTAGAAGACGACGATAGAGAGTATCAATGCTCGCCTAGCTTCACACTGACTGACTGACTAATTAGTTGATTGATTGATTGATTGATGTGACTGTAGGAGAAGACGATAGAGAGCATCAATACTCGCCTGGCTTCACGCTGACTGACTGACTGATTAGTTGATTGATTGATTGATTGATTGATGTGACCGTAGAAGAAGACAATGCTCGCCTGGCTTCACGCTGACTGACTGACTGATTAGTTGATTGATTGATGAGATTGTAGAAGACGATAGAGAGCGTCAATTCTCGCCTAGCTTCACACTGATTGATTGATTGACTGATTGATTGATGTGATTGTAGAAGAAGACGATAGAGAGCATCAATGCTCGCCTAGCGCTGGTGATGAAGAGCGGCAAGTACTGCCTGGGCTACAGACAGACCCTCAAGTCTCTGAGGCAGGGCAAGGCCAAGCTGGTCATCATCGCCAACAACACCCCTCCTCTCAGGTTTCTACCACTTCTTCTTCTTCTTCTTCTGCTATGCACTCGTGTAAAGTCCTCCCTCAGTTTATTTACCTACCTAACAGCAACAACAACAACTAGAGTGCTACTGTTGTCAATGGGAAAACAACTAGAGTGCTACTGTTGTCAATGAGAAAACAACTAGAGTGCCACTGTTGTCAATGACAACATAAGCACTGTGAACTAAATTCAAGCCGATGAGCAAAAACTTAATTAAAATGGTGCAAATCCAAAGTCAGAAACAGTCCACAGATCTATGGAGTTAAAGAACAGTAGGATTACACACAAATACTCCATGCAGCCTGTGCATTGCTGTGAGGATTCTGTGCTTCTGTTGTTAGGGGTCTGTTGGTATTGAGATGATTAGGTAATTAGTTGTGCATAGAATTTTGAGTAGCTTAGCATTTTGATGGATGTGTATTGCACACACATGTTTCACGATTGTTTGTTGGGTTTCTGTTAGCTTCAACTTTTGTTTACTCTTTTGCTAAACATCTGCAGACTTCCAACATATAAAAAGCGATAGTTCGCTGCATAGAAAGTGTTCGTAAAAGAGTTGAATGTAAAACTTAGACTGTAACTGTAGCGATGATGACCGGCGATTAACCTGAGTACACAGTAGTTTCAATCTGCTGTATAAAGTGATCGGGCGAGAGATTTTGTCAGACGCTGTATTAATGCTGTATGATGATACGATAAGAGGAAGTAGTAGTTACAATGAGCAGTTATGATTTTCATATGCTGATTATCAATAACAATAGTAAGAATGAAATCAAATGCAGCAGTAGTCAACTGAATGTCACAGCGTGTCCTATAGTAAGGAGTTGTTGATTTTAAAGAATTGATTGATTTGATAGGAGTGGGGTGGAGTACTGTGCTATTGATTGATTGATTGGATGGAAGAGTGAGATAGATATGTAGATAGAGTACTGTGTACTATGCAATTGATTGATTAATTTATTGATTGATTGGAAGAGTGAGATTTAGTACTGTGTAGATAGAGTACTGTGTAATATAATATCAATTGATTGATTTATTGAGTGATGGACCGGAAGAGTGAGATAGAGTACTATGTAGATAGAGTACTATCTGGATAGAGTACTATGTACTGTGCGATTGATTGATTGATTGATTGATTGATTGACAGGAAGAGTGAGATAGAGTACTACGCTATTGAATGACTGATTGATTGATTGACAGGAAGAGTGAGATAGAGTACTATGCTATGCTATTGATTGATTGATTGATTGATTGATTGACAGGAAGAGTGAGATAGAGTACTACGCTATGCTGGCTAAGACCGGAGTGCACCACTACACAGGTAACAACATAGAGCTGGGTACATCGTGTGGTAAATACTTCAGAGTTACCACGCTCACCATCACTGATCCAGGTAAATTACTTATACTATCTCTCATCGCTTGCTACGTCTCCTCTACGTGATAAAGAAGTTAACGTTCTATCGTACTGTACGAAACACTTTGCTATATGCAGACATGAGCAATCCGAATGGTAGAAGGTCAATATTTAAGTTCTGATGTTAATAAGGATTTCATTCTGTACTTTTACATGTAGATGTTTAATATGCTTTTTATAAGCCAATGAGTGAGTGGACATCCTAAAAGTCGAATGCAAATTGTTAATATAACATTTTATATTTTTTCACATTATTTGCTTACTCTAATCTCTCTCTCTCTATTGCAGTCATCTGCTCTCTGTGCAGAAATACTAATTACTATCAACGCTAGCTTAACTCTTGTAGCTGTAAGGTTATGTAATCTATAACTGATAAAGATGTTTTGACCGATAAAATGGCGTACCATTGAACAGCACAGATATCACCAGTACGGTATACCATAGTAGAGCATAGAAACCAACGGATACAGTATACCATAGTACAGAATACATTGTAATCACCGGACCCTGAGGTGAATTGAACTCTCGTGGGTTCTAATCCCAGCCGCGCTGATCTGAGAGTAAAATCTCGGACATTCACTGGACTGGCAACACGGAAAATGTACTAAATTGCCTAATGGATATAACATGTGGTATTGAAAGTGATAGATATCAACATAGTTGATCATTTCACTATAATGTGTGTTATTAACTGTATAGTATACCTTTCAAATGAGTGAAACTAGTGGCATGTCAGAGACTTATCCCGCTGAAAATCAGTAGGCTTCTATCTTGAGCCCTTCACTAACATGCTGTCAAGATGTGAAACTGACATTAAACGTGACTGGGCATTGTTATCTTTACTCCAACCCTTTTATCTCAGGACGTAGAGTTTTGGAAGAGTTATTACTAAAGGCTCACTTGTTATTGTTGTTGTTGTACAGGGGACTCAGACATTATTCGCAGCATGCCAGCAGCCGGTGAGGCTCAACCTCAGCAGGCTTAGTTCAGTCAACAATTGTCCTCATCTCAACACTCTTAGTTCAGCCCATATTTGTCCTCATCTCAACACTCTTAGTTCAGCCCATATTTGTCCTCATCTCAACACTCTTAGTTCAGCCCATATTTGTCCTCATCTCCACACTCTTAGTTCAGCCCATATTTGTCCTCATCTCAACACTCTTAGTTCAGCCCATATTTGTCCTCATCTCAACACTCTTAGTTCAGCCCATATTTGTCCTCATCTCAACACTCTTAGTTCAGCCCATATTTGTCCTCATCTCAACACTCTTAGTTCAGCCCATATTTGTCCTCATCTCAACACTCTTAGTTCAGCCCATATTTGTCCTCATCTCAACACTCTTAGTTCAGCCCATATTTGTCCTCATCTCAACACTCTTAGTTCAGCCCATATTTGTCCTCACCTCAACACTTTTAGTTCACTCAATAACTATCCTCTCCCTTAATTTACTGTTGACTCTTGACGTCTGGATCTGAGTCTGTAGCGACTATAGATTTCTAGCAACACTGCTTCTGCATTACTGTCATAACAAAATAAATATAAGTCTGTGTATCTTATTGAACTCATTGTGCATTACTCGACCTGACTCATAGTGTCAAGATAGTGATAGTTTAACCTGACAGCTTGTCTCTACTTGTATTCAGGTTATCCATCAATCAATAAGAATTTAATGTCCGGTTCTTCGCCATAAGGCAATGTCAGGGACGTCTCACAGACTCTTCACGAACAGGCGCCAAAGCACCACATGATGACGGCTGAGTACCCAAAGGCCACAAGAGAGAGCGAGATCAAAACAGTGCAAGTCCAAGATCCAAGGGAATTAAGTTATATAAGTGGCACAGGATTCACTCCCTACTTTCCCATCTGCTGTTGAGTATACTAATGCAGAGCATTCGACTATAGAATATTAGTTGAAAATTACCCAGAGAGACTTGAAAGACAAATTCTGCTGTTGCTTTACTTTAGAATAACAAGCATGATGAGAGAATCCGCGCCGGCTGCAATTGATGCATCAACAAAGGGCAAAATTACTAATAACCATTGAGTGGATGGAGAAAATAACGAAAACTATAAAAGCAGCAACCTAGAGAGAGAGAAATATGCTATATTTCACTTCAACTAAACAACATACATGTAAATTCTGAATGAAAGGAAACTAAGTATGTAGCACAAACGGAAAGTCATGTGCGTAACTATACGAACAAAAAGATGATAATTTATAATAATAATATCAATTAGAGTGCTACAGTCATCAATGACAACATCGAGCACTGTTGAGACAAAATCAAGCCGGCGAGCAAAAAGAAGGTCCAAAACGGTGCAAAAATCTTGGTTCTTTGTGATTATAATTATTACGTCTAATTGAACATCTCGGTTGATATGAGAGAATTAATTTTAATTCAGCAACTACTTAGTTTGTAGGAGGTTATTTTCGAATCAAATAAAACTACAATAGTCTATTAATTGTATGAAATACAAACACTTTCAAATAAGAGCCATGTTTAACGTTAATTTCTTCCGCTATAGACTGTCAGACAAGAGCACTGTACTTGAACCCTGCACCTACTGAGCTACAGTCGATTAACTTACCTACTTCTCCAGTAGCAGCTAGACTAAAATTTTCTTTGAAGCAATTGAGTTGTAACTGCCGCTATCCAATTTATCAACTGGCGGACTAAATAATGGGGACAGTAAGGGCTAGGCCGAATGGTTGGACAGTTTAAATCTATTTATGTATAGATGTGTATGAAAAGATGAAAAATAAGGCAAACAATGAAATTTGAAACCAATTAAAACTAATTTACAATTAAATTTGTGTACAACAGAACTATACGGTTGGAAGAACTATAAGCCTAACGTTTAATAGTGCGTAAGGCGGGAGGAAATGAGAATAGAACAGAAGTAATTTAAATATATTTTTGAAGTCTTATCAAGTTATCAATATATATTGATATAAATAATACCATTTCTTTTTCCAATTGTTCTCCATTGACGGATTTTCCGAAATTGAAATTTTCAAGCTGCATCGTCTGCAGAACCTCTATTATTTTTGTCTAGTTATTGGCAATATGGTGCTATTTGATGTTGTTTTAGATGACTGACGTTGTGTCACTTGTGTGGCTGGCTGTAACACCGTCCTTTGTTGTTGTTGTCGTTGGTTGCGAAATAGTTGTTGTTGTTACTGCAACTTAGGTGCACTAAATCTCGATAGTTTTTTAATTTAATAATGAAAATTGTAATTGGACCAATTTATGCGTCTTCAAGTGAGCCATCATATCTGTGTAGTACACACTTACACACTCTAGATTTAGCAAATGAAGCCATTAGGTTAGGCTAATGCTCATTTATTGTTAGATTTATGCTTGAAACATGTCTCGTTTTAATATACTTTAATTTTTGTGTTAAAATTGGTTAACGTAGTCACGTGCTGAATACTGTATCCGGTCTCTAGCTATCGCTAACTCTCGTTGAACTCGGTTGTATTTCTGAGTTCGATTCATTTTTAACTAAAAAAAACCTAAAAAAAAGAAATAAAATCGTCAGAAAACCTCACAAACATAACATACAACATTCGTGTGAGTATTTCAACTTATTACTATGTCGTGCTTGTTGTTGCTGTGGACGACGTTTAGCAGTATCTATTTTCATTGCAACATATGTAACATGCAACTGCGCCATTTTTTATTTTACATGTGTAAATGCCAATTGATTATTTAATTTGGCTATTAATACTTATCTGTACTATTTTAAAAATATTTACCTGTTAAAATGTTTGGTTGGCTTGCTTAATATTCTGTAGTAACTGAAGTATTATGCACTTTAGGTCACGTGTTTTTGTTGTGTTTTTGTTAATTTTATTCGAGAATTAATAAACTGAATGACACGTGATTCATTTATATATCTAGACTACTATATTTCTATTGGAAGGCACACTTCTGCCTATGAAATGCTCTAGTTTCAACGTGCCTATAAATTAACTAGGAGTGTATCTTGACCCTGTAAAAACAGTACTTATGAATGTGATAGTAAATTACTAATTATTACATTGTTTTAATTAAACCCAGGGCTGTGAAATGTCCAGGTATTCTATTCCTTTGGCGGGACTCGTACAATAACTCCCCTGTCCTGTTATTTAGGGTTGGGGTACTGGTGTTTGATACCCTAACCCTACATTCTTTCTCAACTGAAAATTTGGTTAAGTATATATGGCGGGTCAGGGCAGGGACGAGACTTTGGGACATTTAGTCGCGCTAAATTTGGTTCTCAGTCCCCTCAACCTTCAACCACTTGTCCATTTAAATATATAGGGACTGGAATCAAGCCCCTCCCCCACAGTTATTTCCCTCTATTGCCTGACCTTTGTATTGTGTTTCCAAACAGTTATTGCTCTCCACTTCATGATCTTTGTACTGTCTCTCCCATACACTAATTTCCCTCTATTTCATGACCTTAGTATTGTCCCTGGAACTATGCTACTTGTGTAAGAACTGTTTAATTATCCATTGTTTCTTTCAAATATCCAGAAAGCAGTACTAAAATGAAAATCTTCAAGAGCGAGTTCCATTAAAATCCTTATCTATTATTTCTGTTATTCTTAAAAAGAATAACAGAAATAACATTCTGTTATTTTTTTATTAAAAGATTTAGTGGCAACGTTTGTGAAATGTAATTTAGTATTTTTATCCTGTCTTCAATTGCATTTTCTTTATACTACTACTCGGCTTTTCAGTGTTGTTTAGTTAGGTATTTTCCACCATAGACATGTATATATATTATATATATATATATATATATATATATATATATATATATATATATATATATATATGTGTGTGTGTGTGTGTAATTTTCTTGTTTTCTTGCAATATCTTTGTTTTGTGCTATATGAAGCAAATTTTTACTTATCTGTGTTTGTTTTTCTTTAGTTAGTTTTTATTTATTTTCTTATATAGTAACATTTTTTGTAGCTCAATAGAAAGCTTTTTTTGGTTTTCATGCAGTTTAATACTTTGTTTTTCAGGTAATTTTTCTATTTTGTCTTCTTTTTTCAAACATATTTTACTTGTATTTCTTTGTGCATTATTTTCATGTCTGTATATTTGTGCAGGCACTTAATTAAATTGTATTTTCTTGCTGAAGCTTAGTATTTAGTTCCGCAGTTCTTGCAGTTTATTTATTTTTGGTCAGATTTCACTGTGTTATTTGTGCAGTTATTTTATGTGGTCTATTATTTGTGCAGTTTTCAATTCTTGATATTTTGTGCATTTGTATACTTTATAATATTCAATGGCTGTCTTCTATATAATATGTATATTGTGCTGTTTATTATGTATTGTGTTTAACACTGTTTTATTTAAAATATATATTGTGCTGTTTATTATGTATTGTGTTTAACACTGTTTTATTTAAAATGTATATTGTGCTGTTTATTATGTATTGTGTTTAACACTGTTTTATATAAAATGTATATTGTGCTGTTTATTGTTATTTAATGCTGTTTATTCGTAATTGTGTATAATGCCTTTTTTTCTAATAGTTATATTGCGCTGTATATTATTATTTAATGGCGTTTTCTTTAATAGTTTTATTGTGCTGTGTATTATAATTTAATGTACTTTTATTTACTAGTTGTAATATGCTATTTACTATTATTTAATGCAGTTTTATTTAGTATCCGTTGTCTCGTTGTGTTCAGTTGTTTTGCTGCTGTTCTTACTGCAGTCATTTATCCGTTGTCTCGTTGTGTTCAGTTGTTTTGCAGCAGTAGACTAGACAGTGACAATGAACAGCACAGCGGCAGCACAGTCCTACCCGATGTCCTCACTGTACGTGGGTGACCTGCACGCAGAGGTCACCGAGGCCATGCTCTTTGAAAAGTTCTCCACCGCCGGGCCAGTGCTCAGCATCAGAGTCTGTCGCGACATGATCACTAGGAGGAGCCTAGGCTATGCCTACGTTAACTTTCAACAGCCCGCCGACGGTACGTTCTTCATCTTCTTCCTGCCTGCGCTGTAATATGTCTCTTGCGACTTTGAGCGGGAGTAATTTGACTGAAATGCTGTAGTACTAGGGTTTGTTTAAACGTCAGAGAGGCTGGTCGCAACACTCCGGTTGGTGTGTAAGAGAGTACGTTGTAGGTAACCATTTTATTTATAATTCAGTTCACATTTTATTTATAATTCAGTTCACATTTTATTTATTTTCAAAAAAGGAATTAAGGCATGGTAGCTGTTAGACAACTGGATGTGTTGTTGTTGTAGCTGAGAGAGCTCTGGACACGATGAACTTTGACCCTATCCAGGGTCGTCCCTGTCGTATCATGTGGTCACAGCGCGACCCTTCCATCCGCAAGTCTGGTGTGGGTAACATCTTCATCAAGAACCTGGACAAGAGCATCGACAACAAGGCTCTCTACGACACCTTCTCTGCCTTCGGAAACATCCTCTCCTGCAAGGTCAGTTCCTCTAGGGCTGCCTCCTGCTAATGTTATGTTTAATAAAACATCGAGTTGTGTGAACTGTTTAGAGGAGTGAGTGGAATAAAGCTGAACTAACGTGATTAACCAGTTATAATTATCAACTGCTGAGCATAGACTATGAAGAACTAGTATTGAATGTTAGTAGTTATAATGATCAACTGCTGAGCATAGACTGTGAAGAACTAGTATTGAATGTTATTTGTTATGCGTTGTTGTTGTACACAGATTGCAATGGATGAGCATGGATCGAAGGGCTATGGATTTGTACACTTTGAGACGGAGGAGGCAGCACGCAACTCCATTGAGAAGGTCAACGGCATGTTGCTCAACGGCAAGAAAGTGTACGTACCAACTTCTACAACCAACTAAGCAACCTTCAAGCACCTACTTGTTACTGAAGTGTTGTTTAGTTGATTTGAGCTGATTTGAGCTTGACTGGTTGTATTTAGTTGGATGGTAGTACTGAGATATTGCAAGTAAGAATTGTGTCTGTGATAGTGATATCTTTTCTATTTATAGCCATATATCCATATAATGTCAGACATTTTACGGTCTCAAAATTTAACTGCAAAGTTGAGTATAACTTATGACATTTGTTGTTTTATGTTACGATTTCTATTTTTAATGCTAATTTTACTGACAGCTTGTCTGTCTATAGAGTTATGCCATGCATAAATTGGATATGGTTGATTGGTAATAGGAGAAAGCTGGATTTTAAACATCCTCCTGTTGTTGTTGACAGGTTTGTCGGTAGATTCATGACTCGTCGCGAGCGTATCGACATGATGGGAGACCGCGCCAAGAAGTTCACTAACGTCTACGTCAAGAACTTTGGTGACGCTCTGGACGATGACAAACTGCGCACGCTCTTTGAGAAATGTGGCTCCGTGAGCAGCTGCAAGGTAAGAGCCACGACGATATCTAGCAGTGTTTGGATGTTTATTTTTGCTAAATATCCGATAGACTATGAGTAAGCGACTGTTTAGAGTCGCAGCCAATCACGAGGTTGGTATTTTGAGTCACAGCCAATCAGGAGGTTGCTGTTAGAGTCGCAGCCAATCAGTAGCTGGCTGTTTAGAGTTGCAGCCAATCAGGAAATTCCTGTTTGGAGTTGAAGCTTTCTAGATTGATTTCTGTGGCGATTTTGGAATGACAGCTCGTTCACTTCCCCTAAGTTGTCAGTCATACTACCACACATTTAGTTATTAGGACTGAACTGATTTCAATATAACATTGTAATTGACAGTGATTCTGTAATTTGTTGCACAGTTGCTACGAAGATGATTTGATTGATGTCCTGAGCACTGTATAATACTCATGCAGAGCAAAATCTGAACGTTGCCAATTTCTAGAAGAGCACTTTAAAGGGTAGCATGTTTAATGTCGTTGATATTTATTCAGTTCTGTTTGCAGACAATTGCATTTATGACGTATGAAATCAAGGTATAGTGTGGGTATTAATGTATTTAACTCTGTGAACATTTTGTTGTGTATGATGTAAAACAATCATTGTAACATGTGCTGTGCTCTATTGTGTGAGAGCAGGTGATGACGGATGACAACGGGAAGATTCGTGGATTTGGATTCGTTAGCTTTGACGACCACGAGGCCGCTCAGAGGGTAAGAGCTTGGCCGCTGCTCCATTTTCTGTAGAAATAATTGTAACTAGTTTACAGCGGTTGCTTTCTTTTATTTCTAAACTACAACTTTAGATTACCCTTTTCTCTCATTTTGTTTCTCTAGATTTCCTTAGTTTTGGTCATGAGCTTTATCTTCACAATGCAGTTGTTCTTGTTGCTGATGATTTGTTGTATCACACCACGTTTGGTGCAGTGATGGTTCATCCTCACAACTGAACCTAATAACATTCTGTGAACCCTTCAAGCGCAACTCAGCTTTCATTTTTCCCTCTCGCAACACTTCTATTTTTAATACTATTTATAGCGAGAATTGGTTTCAAATGACTATTTTATACTTTATGACGTTTCAGAACTTAAAAGAATATGATTGATTTAGCGATTAACTGATAAGATTTACGTTGCTAGTAATTCAAAACAAATCGATTGATTGCTGTAGTCTGTTGATTGTAGAACTATGCTGAGATGGTTGATTGACTGATTGATTGATTGCTGCAGTCTGTTGATTGTAGAACTATGCTGAGATAGTTGATTGACTGATTGATTGATTGCTGCAGTCTGTTGATTGTAGAACTATGCTGAGATAGATGATTGACTGATTGATTGATTGCTGCAGTCTGTTGATTGTAGAACTATGCTGAGATGGTTGATTGACTGATTGATTGATTGCTGCAGACTGTTGATTGTAGAACTATTATGAGATGATTGATTGCTGCAGGCGATTGATTGATTGCTGCATGCGATTGATTGATTGATGCATGCGATTGATTGATTGATGCATGCTATTGATTGATTGATGCAGGCTGTTGATGAGCTGAACAACACGGAGATCGAGGGCCACACGATGTACGTGGGCAGGGCTCAGAAGAAGGCCGAGCGAGTGGCTGAGCTGAAGGAACGCTTTGACCGCATGAAGATGGAGCGTATCTCTCGCTTCCAGGGCGTCAACCTCTACGTCAAGAACCTCGACGACACCATCGACGATGAGATGCTGCGCAAGGAGTTCGCTCAGTTTGGCACGATCACCAGTGCCAAGGTTCGTGCACGATGTGTCTGCTGCTGTTGATCTATGTTTGTCTGCAGAAGAGGATGTGCCTATGATTGTGCTAGATAGACGAGATAGTAAAGAGAATTGATGACCCACTGCAATGCACTGGTGCAGCAATTAATCTCATCAGTAATTAATATGATGTGAAAATGTGTCTGTTGTATTGGTAAAATTTAAACGAATGGAAGTCTCAAATAGGGGATTGGCTGGTGGTGTGGTGTAGGCCAGAGAGGATTAGAGACAGTCTATTTGTATTCCTACCCTGGTTAAACTGGGATTCAAGGGAGGTTGGTGATCATGATGCATTTTTATAGTGGTATTTTGTGAAATCCAAAAAATTCGGTTGGCTGTGAAGAATTGACGCACATTGTTTAGATGTTAGATGTTGTCGTGGACTGTTGTTGCAGGTGATGAACGAGGGCGGCAGATCTCGTGGGTTTGGATTCGTTTGCTTCAACTCTCCGGAGGAAGCGACACGTGCTGTAACAGAGATGAACGGACGGATTCTCGTGTCTAAGCCGCTGTATGTGGCTCTGGCTCAGCGTAAGGAGGATCGCAAGGCTCAGCTGTCGCAGCAGTACCTCCAGCGTAACTCCGGCATACGCGGCGCTCCAACAGCTGCCGCTGCTGTTAGTGTAGCTTCCTGCAGTCTAGCCTGTTGTATTGTTCATTGTGCTGTGTGAATGTATTCGAGTCTTCCATATTTTGTGTATACCATCATCTGTATTCAACTTTGAATTTTTTTTACTTTTTGAGATGGAAGCCATCAGGATTCTGACTAGGAGGCACTATCAGTGACAACTAAGCCCTTTGGGAGATCTGAATTGTCTCCTGATAGTGCAAATCTTTTAACTGCCTCCTAGAAACAGTTAACCATTATTGCATGTTATTGTAAAATAATCTTGTAGCTCTCTATCTGCTATGGTTGTTGGTAGCTACTCAGTGCATTGATTGATTGATTGATTGTAGGCGGGGCAGATGTACCAGCAGCCGATGGCGAGTGGCTACTGGATGATAGATTGATTGATTGATTGTAGGCGGGGCAGATGTACCAGCCGCCTATGGCTAGTGGGTACTGGATGCAGACGATGCCTCAGCAGGGTCAGAGGTTCATAGCTCCCGGTATGATCAGACCAGGGGCCCGCTGGGCTCAGCCTGGAGTACGTGGTCAGACAGCCGGTCAGTCCTCAGTCATCTCCTTCTCATAGCTCTTCTGCCTCTATTGTTTGCTGTATAAAATATTGCTTTGAAACTATTTGGCGGATTATTTGTCAAGTTTTGATGTCTAAAGGTACGTACCAGTAGTGTTGAGCAAAAGTGACAAGTGTATAGGAAATGGGGTATACAAAATGTGACGTACAAGTACAGGTAAATTACATACGTAAATTACGCACAGTCAATACACTGTGCGCACTCCAGGCAACATACTTTCATTTCATACTTCCATTTCATATGTCTGCATGCCTTTGTCTTAATAGTTATCAATGCTATATTGATTCTCTCTTAGCAACAGTTGTGTTGTTTCTACGCTATATTATGGTGTGTAGCCACTATGATGCTATTTCTCCGCTACATTCTACTGTGTAGCCACTACGATGCTATTTCTATGCTATATTCTGCTGTGTAGCCACTATGATGCTATTGCTACGCTATATTCTGCTGTGTAGCCGCTATGATGATTATGCTATTTCTATGCTATATTCTGCTGTGTAGCTGCTGTGATGATCATGCGATTTCTATGCTATATTCTACTGTGTAGCTGCTATTCTATTTCTATGCTATATTCTGCTGTGTAGCTGCTATTCAATTTCTATGCTATATTCTGCTGTGTAGCCGCTATGATGCAGCCGATGACCGCCGGTGGACCTCAGATGAGACCAGTCCGTCAACATTTGGGTCAAGGTCAGGTGAGACCGGTAACTGCCAATGTGGCTCGACCCATCACAGGTGGTGCTCCACAGGTCAGCGTCCTGCCGCCTACTAGACCAGGTGAGATTATGAACTTCTCTGTCGTGTGGGACATCAACGCTCTTGTGCTGATGCTCACGTCAGCCCGAGGCTGTTCAACTTGTGTTGTCTTTATTTGCTCCAGTTCACTATCCTACTTGACTAGCTCTGTGTTCTGTTCCACTGCTATTCATCTATCAATGTTAAGTTGTCTCTTGGTATCCTACTTGACTAGCTCTGTGTTCTGTTCCACTGCTATTAATCTATCAATGTTAAGTTGTCTCCTGGACAGTTTTTCGTCATGACTCTGGTATATATAGATCTTTTGTTAAAATGATGCTTACTGATCGAGATGAGAATAGTGAAATTTGTTATTTGAATCCTTCGTGTCAGTCAGTGTTTATGAATTGATCTTCCTGCTATAGGGCTATAGGGCTATGGAGCTTAATGCCGCCTACATCTCGATGACCACTGTACTTGACATTAACCTGTAGTAGTAGTGATTGAATGATTGATTGATTGATTGAATCAGGGATGATGGTAGGTATGGCAGGCATGATGCGTCCAGGAGGTCCTGCTCAGTACAAGTTCAACCCAGCCGCTCGTAATCCTCCCACCCAGCTGTTAGCATCTCAGCAACAGCACCAGGTCTCTCTCTCTCTACTATACTCTACTCTCTCTCTGTCTCTTTTGCAGCTCTTAGCATCCCAGCAACAGCACCGGGTCTCTCTCTCTCCCTCTATCTTTCTGTCTCTCTTGTAGCTGATAGCTTTTATCTCTCAAAGGCGTCATCAGTGATGGACAAACCCAGGATTTCAATGAACCCCACATAGATCCACACGTCAGTATGTGTCTCTGTATGTCAATGTGTGTATTTATCTGAGGCTTCACTTGTGTTGTTGTTGTTGTTATCTAGGCTTTACTTGTATTGTTGTTGTTGTTGTTGTCTAGGCGGTGCACGCGACTGGTCAGGAGCTGCTGACGGCTAGCATGTTGTCTGAGGCTTTACTTGTATTGTTGTTATTGTTATCTAGGCTTTACTTGTATTGTTGTTGTCTAGGCGGTGCACGCGACTGGTCAGGAGCCGCTGACGGCTAACATGTTGTCTGAGGCTTTACTTGTGTTGTTGTTGTTGTTGTCAAGGCTCTACTTGTGTTGTTGTTGTTGTCTAGGCGGTGCACACGACTGGTCAGGAGCCGCTGACGGCTAACATGTTGTCTGAGGCTTTACTTGTGTTGTTGTTGTTGTTGTCTAGGCTCTACTTGTGTTGTTGTTGTTGTCTAGGCGGTGCACACGACTGGTCAGGAGCCGCTGACGGCTAGCATGTTGTCTAAGGCTTTACTTGTATTGTTGTTGTTGTTGTTATCTAGGCTTTACTTGTATTGTTGTTGTTGTTGTTGTCTAGGCAGTGCACGCGACTTGTCAGGAGCTGCTGACGGCTAGCATGTTGTCTGAGGCTTTACTTGTATTGTTGTTGTTGTCTAAGCTCTACTTGTGTTGTTGTTGTTGTTGTCTAGGCGGTGCATGTGACTGGTCAGGAGCCGCTGACGGCTAGCATGTTGTCTGAGGCTTTACTTGTAGTGTTGTTGTTATTGTTGTCTAGGCTCTACTTGTGTTGTTGTTGTTGTTGTCTAGGCTCTACTTGTGTTGTTGTTGTTGTTGTCTAGGCTCTACTTGTGCTGTTGTTGTTGTTGTCTAGGCTCTGCTTGTGTTGTTGTTGTCTAGGCGGTGCACGTGACTGGTCAGGAGCCACTGACAGCCAGCATGTTGTCTGAGGCTCCTCCTCAGGAGCAGAAGCAGATGCTGGGAGAGCGTCTGTTCCCACTGATTCACAGCATGTACCCTGACCTCGCTGGTAAGATCACTGGCATGCTGCTGGAGATAGACAACTCCGAGCTACTTCACATGTTAGAGTCCAAGGAGTCTCTCAAAGCCAAGGTCTGAGTCAACGCTGTCTCTCTCTCTCTCTCTCTCTCTCTACTTCACTCTCGCCCTGTTTGTTGATCTAATTGTCTGTTTATCAAATCCTTATGATCTCTCATGTTGGCGGAGCTGATCAAGCTGATAATGCTAATGTTAACGTCAATTTCCTCACTCAAAGTCAGTGACGGGCGAGCCCTAGATTTGAACCCTGCACACACTGATCAGCGGGGATTAGTATGTGCGGTATCAGTATTACATACAACGTACATTGCTAAATGATGTAATTAAGTAAGGCTGTTGTATAATTGTTGTTGCTGTAGCTGCTGATGTAGTTAAATACAGCTCTTGTATAACTGTTGTGTTGTTGTTGCTGCAGCTGATGTAGTTAAATATAGCTGTTGTATAACTGTTGTTGTTGTTGCTGCAGCTGATGTAGTTAAATATAGCTGTTGTATAACTGTGTGTTGCTGTTGTATAACTGTTGTGTTGTTGTTGTTGCTGCAGGTGGAGGAAGCTGTTGCAGTGCTGCACGCCCACCAGGCCAAGGAGGCTGCTGGTGGTGCCAGCGAGTAAGCAGCCATCACACAACAGCTTGTCACAGGCTGCAACCGTCGCGGTCGTGTGACTCGCTCTCGTCAATTTGATGTCTCACTTTTCTGTGCGCTGCTACTGCTGCACTCAACGACGTGTTATGACAACAGGGTCTTCAATTGTATCGTCTAATCAACTTTTATTTGTGTCTTCTGGCTTAGGACCAGTTTGCTTGAAAATTGGTGGATTTGAGTAAATACTAGAAAAATGACTTGCGACTGGACACTTCAGCGTGAGACTTTTTACGTATTGTGGGAACATGTTTTTCTAAAACGTTTATTGTATATAGGGCGCTACAGCAACCAATTGAAGACTCTGTTAATAAATGATCGCAAAGTAAACATTGAAAAACTTTGAAAAAAATCGCAATATACAAAAATGGCACTAATGGAAGTGCGGAAGTAACAGGCAATGCTTGTGTTTTTCTGGTAAGATCTTTGGCGCTGCGTGTGCATTTTCTTTGGCACTTAAATGATGAATTGTCTTGTGCTACATGATGTGTGGGTAATGGAGATTGTAATTTTGAACGGCTGGATAAAATAAAAGTGGATAGATATTGCATTTGCTTTCACTAGCACGTTTGTTTGCAGGTCAGTGCATTGCCTTAAGCCTGTTCCATCCAGTCTGTATGACTGCTGTCATTGAATAAAGTTGTCGGGGACATCCTTGACACTGCTGGAACTGGCGAGTGGTATTGACAGATTTATCAGCAGCTGTATCCGGTTGACTTGATGTGAATCGACAGACTTTGGTTTTTCATTGCTTTGGATATGGTCATTGTTTTCTTGCACTTCTGTTGTGTAACAAATTAGTGACCATCGAAAAGTCACTGACTTTGAGTATTCTGAGCCAGTACCTCTCTTCTTGTGTTACACGTGGTTAAATACGCTATGAAATCTGCGTGCACTTCTGATCAACATGATTAAGATTTTTATGTCGTTTAAAATTCGAGAAAGTACAGTCCATCCGGTATTGATGGTTTTGAAATTGCGTTGACATTTATGTTGCTTTGATTTGGCACAAGTCGGCAGTGTAAGACTTTGCTCGTTTTATTTTGATGAGAACTTCCAGAATTAAAGTTTGCTCGTATAGTGTTGTGTTGTGTGCTTTGTAAGAGTTGGTAAAGCCAATGTTACCGTTAGTTTCCTCACTCAAAAGCGGTGTCACTGACGGGCGAGCCCAGGATTGGAACACCGCATATACTGATCCGCGGTCGAATATCCTGTCTGCTCTCCCGTCAGTGTCGGTAAGATATAATCCATGTAAGGACAACATGGAGAAATTTTCAAAATAAATACTGACAAAAATATTACTGAATACAGAGCTACACAACGTAGTAATTGTAATAACCTTCGTCAAACTCCAAAGCGATGTCAGGGGCGGTCTTTAACAGTATTTTACAGGTTACTATTAATCCATTTCACGGCTAATGATTATATCTGCTATTGATAGCGCCAATCGCAGCTATAAAATATTAACTCCGATACAAGATTAACCTTCCTTGGGGCCAAGGGGATATCCATCGGTGGCTAACTGACGTGAGCTTTGAACGCAGGCCACTTGTCTCCGATGCGAAACTAACTGTTACGCCCATAGAATAAAGATGGTTACGCCCCTCCGGTTAATATTCCTGGTATCGCTCTTTCAAGACATTTTCTTAGAAATAAATTCGAGTTAGATGCATATAATTAGTTCGTCATTGCTTTAAATCTGACGAGGAATAGAAGTTAAGTATTTTGACTGTATTTATAACAGTGTCCCTATATACTACCAGAGGGTCCTTGGTAATGCGCTTTCGAGAGAATTTCTTCATAATTAATATAAGTTCAAAGCATACAATTAATACATCATTGCTTCAAACCTGGCGAGAAGCGTTGAAATATGAAATAATGTATAAAGCATCGCAAATGAAAACATTGAAATGATCTAAATTTAGATTTAAATTCAGTGCACGTTCGCCATTTTTCAAATTGATGATTTGATATCTGCAGGAGCTTCTGCTCTACTTAAGGATGTAAGTTGCGCAGACATTTAAATGATCAGCTGATGGAGCGGCTAAGTTTTGATGAAAAATTAGGTGAATACTGACTAACATAACGAACTTTGCCTAACTGAACACGTTCTGTATAATATTATGCCATTAGGACGATATATCATACGTATTCATAATTTAATTCGCAAGGCACGAGAGTTATTTAGAATCTATCCGATAAGATTCAAAGTGCAGCGTCATATTAGTAGGGGTTCTTAAGCTAATTAATTGCAAAAACAACAACAGCATTTAGATTGCTACTGACGTTAATGAAACATCGAGTACTACTTAACTAAATCCAAGTCGACGTTCAAAATAAAAATGGTCGAAAAACCACGCAAATCCATTATTAAGAAAACCGATCTAGTTTTAAGTGAGTCTTCATTAAAATCATTATTGTGATGAGTCTATTAACCGTAGTTGATATACTTTCTACAGACATGCAGACGGTGCAGTATATAAAGCTAGCTGTAGCAGTGGCAATGATCAGAGGTCGACCAGCAGGATGCAGCGGGGAGCAGCATGCTGAGAGGTTGAGACTGCTGTACCACAGCTCTCTGATGGGATGGAGAGATAGGGCGAGGAATTTGGAGGTGGAACTTCTTCATCTGCAGCAATCCTTGGTTCAGAGCCTCGTCAACATCGATTTTATCATCACCGATGGAAACGGTTTGACCTTGTTCAGTGTAATTTGTGCAAAAGTTACAAAACTTTACTTTTACTTCTGACTGATTTTCTAGATTTTGGAATTTGCACCTTTTTTGGACCTTTCATTTTGCTCGCCGGCTTGATTTTGACTCAATAGTGCTCGATGTTGTCATTGATGACTGTAGCAATCTAATTGTTGTTGTTATTATTAAACATCTATTCAAAAAATATAATTCATAGCCGGTTGAATTTTACCATTGGTAACATAGCAGTAATATCGCTATTGCACTGTGCTATTTGCGCCTATGTAACTACTCATTATGAAATGATGACTTTAAGATGCTTTTGAGTTATTGCATTAACTCTTTAATTTGTTCTATCATTTAATAATTTGAATCAAACTCTTTAATTTGTTCTATCATTTGATAATTTGTTTCAGGCAGAATGTTAATGCATCTGTCTCAATCCTCATGATCGAAATTGACACCATCTTTGATTATGGAAACTGACAGTAAAACTACTATTATTTTTACTATTTCATCATAGTACTATTCATCAAAGTTGTGGATTTTAAATATGTATTTAGATAAGCGTCACACTTTATGTAGTTTAGTGGAGTGTTTATAATATCTTAAAAGTATTTTAGAGAGCTGGTAGAGCTAATGTTAACGTCAGCTTCCTCTTTTTGTCAGTTTAAAATTATTCTAATTTGTTATGTTTTAGAAATGGAGAATTTAGATGAAGTCCATGTACTGTATGTGTGGGTTTGATTTATTGTTACCCTTGTGATTGTTACAGATGATGCCATCCCTGTGGTAGACTGCGACAGATCATCGTGTGATACCTCCGAGCAAGGAGATTCACTCTGTACTGAGAGTGAGAGAGCTCTTAAGAATTCTATATCAGCTAAGTGTTGCCGTGTCTCACTGGATAGAGAGATGAGATATCCACTTGATAGGCTTGAACATTCTTGCGATGAATCAGATGATATGATGAGCGATAAGATAGGTGATAAGAGAGGCGATAAGATAAGTGATATGGTAAGTGATAAGATAAGTGATGAGATAGGTGATAAGATAAGTGATATGATAAGTGATAAGATAAGTGATGAGATAGGTGATAAGATAAGTGATAAGATAGATTATAAGATAGGTGATACGAAAAGTGACAGTATAAGTGATAAGATAAGTGATAACATGAGTGATAAAATAGGTAATAAAGTGAGTGATAAAATAAGTGATAGGGTAAGTGATATGATAGGTGATAACTTGGATGATGGTGTCGAAGATAATTCAGATGCTAGTACTGTAGATATTGCAGGCGTTGTCGACTCTTCTAAAACAAACGTTGTAATAAAATATAGAAGAAGTGATGCTGAAATGGGAAGTGATGGTGATATAGAGTTAACTCAGATGGATAATGCAGATGTTAATGCCAGTGATAATGTTATAGGTACTATAAGTGTTACAGCTGCTGAGGGTCTAAATACACCAGATAACTCTGCAGACCTCAAGTCTAACGACACTGTATTGCGCAGAGGTGCAGTTATAGATGATACGAGAGTTAAAGATTCATCCAACAAATCGTCAAGTGCTGATGAACCTGGAAACAAACAATTGAATTCGACCTTCTCTGCCTGCGGCAGAGTCTTAAAGTCAACCAAATCACTGGCTGCAGACCTCGTGTCAGCTGACAACAACTCTTCGTCGCTGACTATAGAGCGGCTCAGATCAGCTGACAACAACTCCTCGTCGCTGACTATAGAGCGGCACGTGGCGTTCCTCCAGGCTGTAGTGCGCCTCTCATCGGTGACCTGCCTCCGTGGAGCTGCCGCGGGGCAGCTAGACGCTCTGATACTTCCCACAGTGGAGCTAACGCTGGATCTAATAGTGGAGTGGATTGTGGAGAGGCTGCAGTCTACCTGGAGAGATAGTTCCACCGCTGAGAGACAGGGTGAGGCTGGTGCTGGTGATGGGATAGGGGAAGGGGGTAACTCATCGTGGGGGGATTGTTCTGGTAAGATTCAGGATGGTAGCGGTAACAAAAAGAGACGATTCAGTTGTGATGACTCGCTTGAGTCGAGCGAGGCTTTGAGAGGCAATAACAGCAGTCATCGCTTGAGATCAGTCATAGAGAAGAGATCAGTCGTAGAGAAGAGATCAGTCGTAGAGAAGAGATCAGTCATAGAGAAGAGATCAGTCATAGAGAAGAGATCAGTCGTAGAGAAGAGATTAAAGAGAAATGATAATATTACAGATGTGAGCAGTGATGATTGGATGGAAAGGAATATCTCTGCTGATTCCATTAGATCTATTGATAGGTTAAAGAACACGGATGATAATAGCGCTGACTTTTCAGGAGCTCCACGCAACCAGCTGACAGGTGAGTCTAGTAGTGCTAACGAGTTAACGGATATCCACCACCACCACCACGCAGAGGAAGCTGCTATATCTCTCTCCAGTTTCACCGCATTCTCCAGGGACTCTCCGTGTGTAGAGAGAGTTGGGGTGGGAAGGAGGCTGATGACAGAGAGGGAGGTGAAGAGGGCAGTGGAGGTGATTGGAAGGGTTGTGGATGACGAGAGGTTTGATGGTGTGAGGACAGCGCGGCACGTGAAGGGACTGGTGCTTAACGCTGTGGCTCAATTGATGACTGCTCTCATTGACTGCAGGGCCCTCTGTCAGGTCTGATAATAATAATAATTAGAGTGCTACAGTCATCAGTGACAATTGTCTGATAGCTCTTAACCCATTTCTATAACCTTTTTCTTTCCGCCATAGGTCTAAATTTGGACCGCTCTTGCCTTGGATCTTGGACTTGCACTTTTTTGATCTCGATTTCTCTTGTAGTCTCTGTGTACTTAGTCGTTATCGTGTGGTGCTTTGACTGCTGTTTGTGTAGAGTCTGCAAGAGACGTCCCTGACATTGCCTTATGGCGAGGAACCGGACGTTTAATTCTTATTGATAGATTGATCGATTGATATCTTTTTAAAATATTTTTTCGCCACAGAAGAGAAAGCCTAGTTTGACACCAGCTTCCTGTCTCGAATACTCATCAGTAAAGGGGTAACCTGATTTGAACTAAGCACTTTCTGATCAGCAATTGGAATAATTACCAACATGCTACCGGCTGAATCCGTAATTGTCATTGTTTACTGGCCATTTGGTTGAAGAGCTCTGGTAATTATCTGTGTAATGATGAACGATCTCTCTCTCTCTCTCTCTCTTAGTGCATTGCCTACTGGCAGGTGCATGATATATTGCGCCGCCACTCTTCTCTATCTTCCACTTTCCTCTTCATTTCCACATATGAGTGGGTCTTTAAATCATCTAACATACCTAATCTCGGCCTGCCCCTGCCTCTTTTTCCTTCCATTCTACCTTCTATGACCTCTTTTAATAGACCTTCCCCCTTTAGAATGTGCCCCATCCAACTCTTCTTCCTGTTTCTTAATACATTAGCATAATCCCCAAGAAAAGAATGGTATTATGAACGATATATGTGAGAAATTATCAATCTAGCAAATGATATCAGGGTGAAATGTTTATTTTCTGACTGATGTTGTTTTTGTTGTTGTTTCAGTTTTCAGTAAAGAGTCTACTGTTTGATTGTATCATCACGTGGTCCTTGACCTTCACCTTGAGGCGCTCCATACTAACCCTACTCGTTCAGATCATCGCAGATTGTGGCTCTGCCCTACGTTCAGCGTCCACCAATCACAGCGCAGCTCCTGAACCACACCTCCTGGAGAACATGTTCTATGTGTTTCGTGCAGTGGAAGTCGTTCTAACGGAAGAAATGAAGAGATCTGAGACTTTTACAACCAGTCTACGAGATACTGATGGTATTCGGCAAGTAGACAAGAACATGCAAAGAGCCGATGCTTCCTGTAAGTTAAGTGCTGACGGTCATATAAGAGAATGGACTCAGCCGAGATCTGATGCTGCTTCTATGAGAGGCAGTGAAACATATGAAGGAAGACAATTAGGAAATTCTTCTACAACGTCCATGATGGCATCTTCTGGCTTTAAGGCTAGCGATGATTGCGACAGTGGACTGCTGAAATCTAGTCAAGATGAGAGGAGAGGCTTTGTGAGATCTAAGTCAAGTTCACACATAGATATGATGCGTGATGCAGTGGATGCATCACATGATGATGATGATGCGGATAATGATGATGATGGAGTAACAGATGGTAGTTATTGGACTGAGCTCATCTCGATACTGGAGAAACTCTCTCAGGATCTCTCTCTCTCTGCTCCTCTCTTCTCTTACTACATCTGTAATATCATCGCTCTCCTTGATGCTGTGAGCTCCACGTCTAATCACTGAATTGATTGATTGATTGATCGATCGATCGATCGATCAATCGATTGAGTAAGTGACTGATTGATTTATTGATTGCTTGATTTATTTTATTGATTGATTGAATTATTGATTGATTGGTGGATTGATTGATCAATCAATCGATCGATTGATTGAATAGGTGCCTGATTGTTTGATTTATTGATTGTTTGATTGAATGATTAATTGATTTATTGATTGATTGATCGATCGATCGATCAATCGATCAAACGAAGATAAATCTAACGAACTCAAATGAATCAAAACTATTAATAGACAGATAAATCTATAGATCAATTAATAAATTGATCGATCGATCTTTAGATCGATCGATTGATTGATTGATAGGATGACCAGTTGATGGCGTGCATGATAGATTGATTGACTGATTTACTAGATATATTTATGAAATTTGGTCATTCTGTTGGTTTGAATCAGTTTAAGCTGTAGATGCAGAATCTCTGCTTCGTTAAATCTCCCGTCATGTTGTGATAGATGCGGCTAATTGAATGCTTCCTTGTTAAAATACGATCAAAAACGGTGCAGTTTCAACACTTGCAGTTCCAACGCTGTTCGTATTTAATATTTCATGTGTTTGTTTTCGTTGGTATTCTATGTTAGTGCTGTATTGCTGACCATATATGTTATATTTGTATTAAATATATGTGTATTTATGAAATTATATATGTAATTGTAAAATAAAACTATATAGGCAATTACAGAAATAAAATTTAATTTGTATACGTGCCCTGGGGAGAAGATGATAGAAATAAGAGAATTTTACCCTAGTAAGAAAGCCGTTGTTCGCAGTTGATAAATTTGCTCCCTAAAAAGTTTTTTTTTCTAAAATATCTTCTAATGAAACACTTGTACTGTTAATTGTATTATTTAAACAACGTGGGCATTGTTAGCTATGAATTGATTTAACCCAGAACCGTACAGAGTTAGTTGTTAACTGTTGCTTAGATATAGACCAGGCACAACTGTATACTGTATACTGGCCGATATTTTGTTTGCAATATTTTGTTTACAATGAACCAATTTGCTCTTTAATGTGTTTTGAGTGGCCTACTTTATATGACTAAGTGTATAGCCAGAGGTGCAGGAGACCTTCGTAGGCCACTGAGAGAGAGAGAGAGTGAGAGAGAGAGAGTGAGAGAGAGGGAGAGAGAGCTAGAGTGAGAGAGAGGAGAGTAAGGAGAGAGAGAGAGAGAGAGAGAGAGAGGAGAGTAAGAGAGAGGAGAGTAGGAGAGAGAGAAAGTGAGATACTGTTAACGCCCGCTTCCTCATCGTAGGATGATGTCATGGTCGTGAGGTGGATGTGTATAGAAAATGACGTTGACCTGTTGATCACTGCTCTTTGGCTGGAGCCAGTGGCGAAGTCGGTAAGATACTCGACCGCGGATCAGTAGTTGCTGGTTCAAATCCTGGGCTCGCCCGTCACTGATATCACTTTCGAGCGAGGAAATTGACGTTAACGTTAGCTTATTTTTACCTTTATTACGATTATATCTATTTCTTTGTTCTGCTCGTTATATTGAAAATTGTATATAAACGAATTATACTTGTAGATTTCGTGTCATGTACGATGACGAGTTATTTCGATTCTGAATTATTTCGTGTTTATGAGAATCTGCGCTATTTACACAATACGAATTATTTATTGTTATTTTTACAATTAATTTCGATTATTTGTTGCAGTTACCGGAAATATCTTTACGTTTAAAATGCACCTAATATGTGTTGTGTTCAGTCAATTAGCGACTGATAAATTTACTGATAAGCGACTGATAAATTTATTGAAAACGACTGATAGATTTACTGAAAACGACTGATAAATTTTACTGATAAACGACTGATAAATTTACTGATAAGCGACTGATAAATTTACTGAAAACGACTGATAAATTTACTGAAAACGACTGATAAATTTTACTGATAAACGACTGATAAATTTACTGATAAGCGACTGATAAATTTACTGAAAACGACTGATAAATTTACTGATAAACGACTGATAAATTTACTGAAAACGGCTGATAAATTTACTGATAAGCGACTGATAAATTTCCTGATAAGCGACTGATAAATTTACTGATAAACGACTGATATATTGACTTATAAGCGACTGATAAATTTACTGATAAACGACTGATATATTTACTTATAAGCGACTGATAAATTTACTGATAAACGACTGATAAATTTAATTATGAGCAAGTGACAAATTGACTGATAAGCGTCTGATATATTAACTGAACACGACTGATAAATTAACTGAACACGACTGATAAATGTACTGAAAACGACTGATAAATGTACTGAAAACGACCGCTAAATTTACTGTTATGATCTCACAAAACAATGCTGTGATGTAGTAGGAATGTTCAACGTCTGTTTGAAATAATTTCATATCTTGTATTATTTTCTCTCTCATTCACGCTCTCTCCCTCTCTACATCTCTCTCCCTCTCTCTCTCTCTCTCTCTCTCTCTCTCTCTCTCCCTCTCTCTCTGCACTTAGTGATAGTCATGTGTCTGGGTAAGATATACATCAATACATCAACATGAATGTAGACAAGAAAAGTTTACATAGACCTCTAACATCTCTACCTCGGCTATCAATCAAGTGCTCTGCTAGCTGACGCGTTGAAGACATAAATTTCTACACACTTAAGTGATTAACAAAACAGTAAGCGAATAAATGGCTGAATTTAACGGCAGTTTTATCTTTCAAGAGGCTGTCTGTGGTGTCAGGCATGACCATGGTTGAACCTGTATCTAATCATTCGTAGTCTAACTGGCTAACCGATGAGCCAGCCCTAATAAAATCAACCAAGCGCTGGACTGATTTATTTTACTCATTTTCATCTTGCATAAAATATACTGAGACATCACGTAAACCTACATTTCGCTAGTATGACGTTCCTGACATCATCCCTGGATGAGGAAACGGACGTTAAACCTTTATTATTATTACTATTATTATTAGTACCCTTTCTTGGACTGATTACCCGGATTTTTGGCTCACACCGTTTATGACCTCTTACTCTGCTCATCGGCTGTGATTTGGTTCCACAGTGCTCAATTTTGTTATAGATGACAATAGCACTCTAATTGCAGTAGTGTCGTTATTATACCTAAATGTCCAAGTATCACTCAAACGTCATCTATAACCAAGCTAATGCTTTATCTCCTGTTCGATGCAGTATACAGTAAATCTAAGTTAGAACTTATTTTGCCGTTGGCTCTTCTAGTATCATTCACTGGGTGCAGTGGAACTGTATCAGCGCATTATGAGCGCCGTTCAGATGTCCCATCCACTATATGATGACATCTGAAACTCTGATGAAATAGGCCAGTACTGTTAGCAGCGGTCCTACTTTATAATGTCTATGTTTTGTAATTTATCGTCTAGGACGTTAGAGCTACGAGTAGGCGCGAAAGTTGGAACTTTACAATTAAATTATCAAGTATTTTTAAATAAACTGAACAAAATTTAATAAATAGCTAATAAAAGATTATCTAATAAGCTCTGAGTCATTCAAAGAATTGTTATAATGGTGTGTCGACTATATATTTATGGCTTAATATGAGACGATCATCGACCGGAGTTTTAACCACAATTGAATAAATTTAATGTCAGAGAAGCTATTATGTTAGCTGACCATAATTCTGTAACTAACAACAACACACTAGCTGAACATAGTGCTTTACCACAGTATCTTATCGTAATGCTGTAACTAGCTAAAGTATTCTAGTTGTTCATAATGATTCATCTAGCTACAACACACTAGCTGATCGTAAAAAGCAAAACTCTACCACTACTAATGTCAGTGCTGTTGCAGAATAGGTTAGATCAACCGTTTACTGTAAGCGCATAAAGAGTCGATCATGATACAATCATGTTTAGCTGAACTATAGAATTATTAAATACATGTTTTCTGCACTTTAACTATAGACAAGCACGGAGAAAGCCATGACGATGAACTGGAGGTCTCGCTTTAGGCTGGGATATCAGATCACGATCATCCTATCGCTGATGTGTCTTAGCGTTCTTGTACAACAACTATTTACCCAAGACCCGGTGCACTGGCTAAACGTAGCTACAGGTAGGACTCTGCTGCTGATGTACTTTACCTCAATCAACGATTGATTGCATTTCATTGATTGATTGATTGATTGATTCTCATTGAATGATTGGATCAATCAATCATTGAGAATTTAAGGTCTGGTTCCTCGCCGTAAGGCAATGTCAGGGACGTGCTTTAGCCTGTGGCCTACAGAATGTTACTATAACACCTTCTACATGAATATTATAAGATTTGATCAGTACCGGGAGTTGATACTGGGGGGCCTGAAACACTTGTGCAAGGGGCCCCCAAAAAATCTTTTTCTAACCCTTTTCTACATAGGGCCTATAGGGATATACACATATATAATTTTATTATATATGTGTATATAACGATATATACATATAAATTATATATATATATATATATATATATATATATATATATATATATATAATTTCATTATATACCTGTAGGCCTATATAACGATATATATATATATATATATATATATATATGCATATATATATATATATATATATACATACATGAATATATATATATATATATATATATAATCTGGTTATTTCTCTCTCTCCCTCTCTCTCTCTCTCTCTCTCTCTCTCTATATATATATATATATATATATATATATATTATATCATATATATACATGTATATATATATATATATATATATATATATATATATATATACAAGTATATATATAACCTACTTATTTTTCAGCATGAATAATGACCTCTATATCATGACGTATATTTCTACAAATGCAGCAGTACTCCTCAGCCTGACCTCTGTGACCCTGACTTTCATCATGCTCGCCATCTGTCGACAGAACCCCGCTGACTCTCACTCTCTCAGAGGTCTGCTTCTACAACACTTCCTCACGCGCCTCGCCCTGGTCAGGGGCTTCCGGGTCTACAGGGGACTTCTAACTGCTGGGCAGGATGTGACCACAGTCCAGACTAGGACCCTCATGGGAATCATCAGGGACGCCTCTGACACTGAATATGGTAGTAGATACGAGTTTAACACAATCACCTCAAGAGAGGAATTTGTGTCTAGGGTACCGCTGAGCTCTTACGATGATTACGAGCCTTACGTCAAGCGTCTGATCTCTGATAGGACGGAATTGGACAATAAGCTGTTGAGATCGGACAGGATTGAATTCTTTGGAATGACGTCCGGTACAACCGGTAAAAACAAGATTTTTCCACTGACTCGGCGCTGTAAAGAGACTGTATCAAGCTTTGTGCGCCCTTTGGTAGTCTACAACGAGCACAAGAGGGCGGGATCAGGGCTAGGACGCATTCTGTGGATATCATACGCTTTCAGGAAACAGCTGAGCGAATCCGGAGTGCCAATTGGGCCGGTGAGCTCTTACATTGGAAAGACTCCGCCTTTCCTGGTCACTCCTCTGAACGTTTATCAGACCACGGACGAAAGCGTGGCCTTGCACCTTCACGCGGTGTTTGGACTGATGGATCCACACGTGGAGATCATCGACTCTCTCTTCTCCTCCCTCGTCTTCACGTTCTGGAAACACGTGGAGAGTCGCTGGAGAGAAATATGCGACGAGATTGAGACCGGACGTCTAAACGTATCGTTCCAGGATAAATCACTAGAGGATTTGGTGGGGAAGGAGTCTGCAGAGCGGATACAGAGCGAACTGAGGCTGAGATCAAGTCCTGGCCGGGCTGAGGAGCTTAGGCTGGAACTATCCCGGGGATTCATCGGGGTGGCTAGGAGGGTTTGGCCCCGCCTCAGGGGCGCTAGGATGGTCAACACCGGGAACTTCGTTCACTACGGAAGGGCCCTACGAGAGACCTACCTGAGGGGGGTGACCCAGGTGTCGCCCCCCCATGCGGCTACTGAGGGGTATCTCGGGGTTAACCTCCCCTGCATCGGCGAGGGGCAATTTCTCCCCCTAATTCAGATTGGATTTTATGAATTTATTCCCGAGGAGCAGATGGCGTCTGAGAATCCTATGACATTGTTTATACATGAGGTGAGTGAGTGAGTGAATGAGTGAGTGAGTGAGTGAATGAGTGAGTGAATGAGTGAGTGAGTGAGTGAATGAGTGAGTGAGTGAGCTATTGAGAGAGCGAGAGAGAGAGAGAGAGAGAGAGAGAGAGAGAGAGAGTGTGTGTGTTAAAGAAAGAGATTAGCTGTTTTTTTAATTGTGAATGCTTAATATTAAAGTTTGGCTACAATTCTCAAGGCAGTAAGTTTGACATGTAATATGTCCACTGGTTGACTAAACGTTACACATTTCACGGATACCACTGTATAAGTTAGATAAAATAACCCAACAAAAGTTTGTCAATTAGTTAGAAAACAAACGAAACATTCTGATGCAGCCTGAGTTGCCACTTCAGTATTCTTCTTTGTTTGTCGTCTCGTACAAATCACGTTTGGTTGTTCTCAGTTTCTTCTGTAACAATTGTTTCTCGATCCTAATGTGCATCTGTATTTGCTGTTAATAAGTAAACAGTATTATGAAGTTACTATGATATGAAGAATACTTTGAAATTTAACGTCTATTGTTTGTATGAGGAGACATTCAGTTTGTGCGCACTATCTAGTGCAGACGTTTCATGCGGGTCTGACCAATTGTTTGAGCCCTGTAACCCTGATTGACTGATTGATTTGTGGATTGACTGAAAGACAATTGAGGAACCTTAGTATTAATTAATAAACTAACGGATTGAGTTAATGATTGATTGATTGATTAATCGCATGATTAGTTAATTGATTGTGTACAGCTAGAAGTGGGAGGTGTGTACGAGATGGTGTACACTTCTACGGAAGGGTTGTACAGGTACAGGGTGGGTGACGTGGTACGGGTGGTAGATAGGATGGGTGAATATCCTGTCTATCAGTTTGAATACAAGTAAGCAGCACATTTCAATAATTAAACTTGTTATACAGTGTGTTATATACTTTCAATGGATTAATACTGAACGTAGCAACTCAATTTCTCACTCACTAGCGTTACTATCAATCGATTGATCCATACTCTTATACAATTAAAAAGTTGGTAAAAGCTGGCTAAAGCTAATATTAACGTCAGTTTCCTCACTAGAAAGCGATGTCAGTGACGGGCGAGCCCAGGATTTGAACCCCGCACATACTGCTCCGCGGTCGAATATCTTACCGACGTCGCCACTGGCTCCAGACAATATTAACACTATATTTGCTATGTGTATATGGGGAGTACCAAGAATTGCGGTCTTCTCCTTAATGTTTCTATTCTATTCAACTGCCTGACTATAATTGTTTTATACAGTTTAGTTTCATTTCATTGCCTGTTTAATTGTCTGCTCTATGTTAATTCATTTCATTGCCTGTCTAATTGTCTGGTCTATGTTAATTCATTTCATTGCCTGTCTAATTGTCTGGTCTATGTTAATTCATTTCATTGCCTGTCTAATTGTCTGTGTAAAATGGCAGAGCCGGTCAGGTGTTAAACGTTTACTGGGAGAAGCTGCCTGAGAGCGTTCTGTACAAGTCTATTCAGCAGGTTATGAATAGACTCGCCGATGTTCAGCTTGTCGACTACACCACAACCGAGAGTCTCTTTGTTCCACAACTCTCAGGTATTGTTGTTGTTCGAGTTTCTTAACTCACTGTGTACCTGATGTCATCATGATATGACGAACGGGAAGTTAAATTTCGTTTTGCACATTGCTTGCCTCTTTTAGCTTAACATAAATTTATAAGAAAAACTGTGACAGGATAATGATGCAATACTATGTAATAATGCATTGAGATATTGTAATGGAATATGATCTGTCAATGCAAAATAATGTGATAATACAATATGATGTGACAGCGCGATATGCTGTGATACAATATGATGAGAAAATGCAATATGATTTGCTATACTGTAGCTATGTAGTGTAATATGTTATGTAGCAGCTGTAATATAAGAGAGTATCACTCTAAGCAAATCTACAGTGTAGTTGTTTTTGGATTGTTTTCAGGGACATTCAGTAAATGTTACGTGTTCTTCCTGGAGCTAAGTCGTGATGGCAGAGACGTCAGGCTGCGAGAGGAAGAGAAGCTGTTGGTAAGATCATATACTGTTAGAATACTGTTAGTATTACTAATATTTAGTATACCGTTAGAATATACGTAATATACTTCTAGAAAATCTTCAAGTACATTATGTAGCCTGTATTCCTTCTTCTAGCTTTGCTGGCTAAACATTGACCTTAACTCTCTGTTACTCCTCACGTATCATACTTAATAATACCCTAAATAATATATATATATATATATATATATATATATATATATATATATATAATATTATATTATATCATATGATATATCATATCATATTATATAATATATATATAATATTATACTTTATTATATATATATATATATATATATATATATATATATATATGAAATATATAGGCCTATATACATGTATTATACATATAATGTATATACATGTATACATATTATATATATATAGATATATATATATATATATATATATATATATATACTGTATATATATATATATATATATATATATATATATATATATATAAGATCTATATAAATATGTATATACATATATTATATATAATATATATATAATATATGTAGGGCCTATGTAATATGTAGGCCTATATAAATATTATATATAATGTGTATAATATAATATATATAATGTAGATATCTTTATATACACACATCACTGTTTTTTTCTACAGTTTGACGAGGAGCTGAGAGCTAACTTTGAGCTCTATGACTCGCTCAGGAGCAGCAGCTCTGTGGGACCGGTACAGCTCATCCAAGTCAAGAGCGGAACGTTTGACAGGCTGAGGCAGCTCAACTCTGCTGGGATCCAGTACAAAGTGCAGAGAGTTACGAGAAGACGAGATGACATCGAGCACCTTGTCTCAAGCAGACTTCATACAGATTCATAGACCGCTCACGATGCAATTTATCTGAATATTACTGACCGATTTTACTAACTTGACGTCCCTGACATTATCCTTGTATGAGGAAACTGGATTTAAACCTTTATTATTATTATTATTATTATATTATTATTATTATTATTATTGTTAATATTATTATTATTATACGGGTTTGTTTGATTCATCTGCTCTCTTCTTGCGAAAGTTAAACGTTGCTGATCGCAGCAGCGGGTGACATTGCCCTGAATCCACTGCTTTTGGCTCCAGCAGGGCCCTTGCCCACTTCCTCTGTTATCGATCCACCACGACGGTGACTTCCCTGAATAGGCGTTGATGAGGCAGTGTTATTATTATTATTATTATTACTAGTAGTAGTAGTAGTAGTAGTAGTATTAACAGGATTTTATTGATCTGTTCAGATAAATCTGAAGGAGACCTAACTTGAACTGGACCTGCTATAGCTTGGACAGCCACGGACAGGCTCTGCTATGAAATGTCTTAATGAAGGGATTATGGTAGATGATTTTTTACACCTGTTTGCACGTCTTGTATACGCTGTGATGGTTCAGCTGGTATCACGCGGAACCGATAAAGTAGAGACCTTCGGTTCGAATCACAGACTGATCGTTTTTGATCGTATGCCCTGTAGACGCAGAAACCGGCGTCAAACAAATGTAGTTTTAGATGAGAATTTGCGTGGAGATATAACTATGACACTAACACATCCCTGATCATCTCTATAGGGATTTGTTCCTCCAATGTTGGGTTAGAAGTTAACAGAGTTAGCTGGAAGCCAGCAGATCGAAGTTCTCATAGAAACTTTAACATCCCGTTCCTCATCTGATACATGAAGCTTATCAGGTAGCGAGAGAGAGATAGAGAGAGAAAGAGAGAGGGAGATAGAAGAGAAGATAAAAGAGAAAAGAAGAGAGGGAGATGGAGAACAAGTGGGAGAAAGCGAGAGAGAGAGAGACAGAGATAGAAAGAGAATTTCAGAAAGAGATAAAAGCAATCGAGATATTGAGAGATATAAACTCACACATGTTTATATCGATCTACATGTAGCCTATATATTGCAATGCTCGATAGGATGTGTAGCCTAACCTTTCTTTTAGGTTATATATTTATAATTATATGCATGTAGTTAACATGCATAAAGGCTATATAGAACCAAATTATTTCGAAGCTAACAATAGCTGGGCTAAAATCTTTAGTAAAATGCAAGATAATACTACTAACTGATTAATAATTTGCTGACCTTCTTTGCTAATCTTTTAGAGCCTTAATTAATTAACTGCGCACAAAGTGCTACGTACAATCTTCCATAGAAATATAAAGTGCTTTAGATTAATACTAAAACTAATTAATTGCATAAGATCTCGATGAAGAAGCAAATAGAGATTAATTGTCCAATATGCAGAGTATTTCATGCATTGTAATGCATTGGAACTTAGGGAGTTGTTGACAAAGTTTAGTCGAGTTTAGAGTTAGTTTCCAGTGTGGAAAGCCTAGGCCCCTAGATGTCGGTGGCGTCACGGGGTTAGAACTGCGTTTAAGCCGTAGGCCCCTAAGTAGCTGCTTCTCATAAAGACTAAGCCATATCATAAGCCATATTTGAACATCTGAAAAATCTGTTGAGAAGAAAAGTTAGGAATAGCCTACGGAAGTGCATGGACTGAAGATATGGCAGATAAGTATAATAATTATATAGGCCTATTATTACAAGAAAAACAAAAAAGGTCTCATGCAGTTGGTGGTGCACTGAGAGATATAATATTTATATTACTTATATTACTGACTAACGCACAATTCTACTATATATCGCGTTGGAATCGTTTGGATTTTTATACTTTAAGGTTACATCATAGAATAAATTTGCAGAACTATCATTAGATGAAGCCTGGAAATGCAGGGAATGGTTTTGTTAAATATGTGATCTACCAAATGGAAATATGCGTTTTAATGTTGTGTCATGTAAGTAGCTTGTCGCTGCTCAATGTTGTTGTTTATGTGATCAGATGTGACGAGCGCTCCCGTCATCCATGATAAGATTATATATGATTAAATTATGTATGACTCTGTCGAACTATGAAGATTAATATATCAGGATATAGGAGGTTTTTCAGTGAAATTTTTATTAGGAATTTTTCTGACGATCTGATTACGGCAATATGTCCTGATAGTGAATTAGTAAATTAAAATACTGGAATATTTTCAATTTGGTTTTATACTGCTATGACTTATACTGCAGTGATTATTAGTGAAGTACTTCCATAGGAAGAGATAAGAGATTTTTCTAAGTAAAATGAGATAAGTGTCATACTTATATATTCAGTCAACAATTCGCTAAAATCATTTCAAAGAAGTTCATGAAGTCAGATTAATATTTAAATTAGCTGATAGCAGGAATACTTATTTTACAGAACTTTTCTAGTATATATATATATATATCCTATAATCTATACTATAGATATATATAGAGATTATATTATATATATATTATCTATATATAGATATATAATATAATATTAAGAACTAGAGTAGTTGCTGGGATTAGCGTAATCGGTAGAGTCCTTAACTTTCAATCGAGACATTTGAAATGCAAAGCGTGAATGGTCAAATGGGATTATTAAACTCGAAAACGCATTACCTCTGTAATTAACCATGGAAAGGTTTGATTAAAGCAGCTGTCAAAACCTGTAAAGCAGCCAGAATGGGTCTAAAATAAATATATAAGAGATTTCTGTACTCTGTGCTGTTATTTTTATTACATTTATTACTTACAATTAATTGCTCTTTTATAGCATGTATTGCTTCTAGGACAAATTTAAGACCAATCTTTCATTATGATTGGGTTTATTCATTGGCATCATTGCAGACTGATTTTGATTTCAACCCAAACCTCAGGATTACGAGGTGCAGGTTCTATCATTATGCTTTATCTTAGCCCTCCACCTTGCGCAAATACATTGTACCGAATCGATTAAAATTAGGTATGATAAAATTGATGTCTGCAAATTTTTTCTAGTAAGTGCCATGTTATCTTTTGAGTAGACTTGGGTAGGGTTAGGGGAGTTGTGCTCTTATCTTTGTATGATTTATTAATCGTAAGTATCTATATATATATATATATTCATTTATTACTTGAAATCTGACATACCGCAGAAAACATACAGACATACATGGAACAAAAAGCAAATATAAAGTTCCATAATACCAATATAACAATAGTCCAAGATAATGTTTCAGAACAGTCATTATACGATATTCTAATGATAAAATCTAACTACGGAAGGAATGGGTTTAAATGGTATTTAAATTGGATGGGCCCTCCACTAAGCTTGATATTAAAATATAATAAATCTTGCTTTTATTTCAAAATAATCTAACAGCTGCAGATAGGTTTCATACGAACATGATTAGCCTACATTATACGAGAAGATAATGTCACAGTCACACAAAATACTAACAATGCATTTTAAACCAAGATTAAATTAGCTATGGTTTTACAGCAGCACTTAGTATCAAGCAGGTTATGAAGTTTTTATCATTCAAAGAGCTACGCTTAGTTGGTATGGCGTAACTTCTTTTTGCAACGTTTCTTCGGGTTTGATATGAGTGTTGGTTTAGTGAGGGCATAAGCGGAGCAAACAAGTGGTTAGGATTATTACAGACTGAGCTAAATAGCTTACTGTGAGCTGACATGCAAAGATTCTCAAAAGTTTGCTCTTTGTTGTAAAATCCAGCCCTTTTTGCATGTCTTAAAAATGCTTCTAGGCGGTTTCTATCGTCAGCAGAAGTAAACCCCCACCAAAATTGTGAGGCGTAGAGTAATTTACTAAAAGTAGAAGCCTGGAACACTATCTGCAGGAGTTCATTTGATAGACCTTTTGTGCGCAAGGAGTATAAAGCTAAAATATTACTCAAACATGAGGATATAAGATTGGATATGTGAGAAGAAAAGGAAAAATTACACGAAATCGTGACTCCCAAACATTTCAGATTTGAGACTCGTTCTATTCCATCTAAATAGGGCAATTCAGTTGTTTGGCGCTTAAAGCTAGGTGACTTAAAGATTATTTCCTTAGATTTACTTCTGTTTACCTGTAGATTGTTTATTGAAGCCCATCTTTCTAAGTTCATTAATTCTACTTCAGTTAAATGTAAATGTGATGATGGTACTATGAGATATGTGTCATCGGCAAATTTTAGTAAAGAATTTTCTGAATGCATTGTCCTTAGATCAGAGGAAACAACAATAAATACAGGAGGACCAATGGCAGAGCCTTGGACAACACTTGCATTTATTGTTTTAGGAGAAGATAATTGACCTTCGAAGATGGTCGTATGAGAACAGTCAGATAAGAAGCTAGCAATCCACCCATTAACAGAATCAGGGACATTCAGCTTGCAAAGCTTTGAAATTATCTTTGAATGTCTGACGGTATCAAAAGCCTTACTGAAATCAAGAGCTATTACTCTAACAAACGTTTGGTTTTCAAGTATTGAGGATATTTTGTGAAACAGAGTGATAAGGGTGGCAGTGGGAGAACCTGTTGGTCGAAAAGCAAACTGGTTAGCAAAGTCAAGATCTGGAGGTTGAGACAAGAGCGCCGGGTAGATGTATCTTGAGGTGATGATGCGTTCAGTTATGCGTGAAAGCACAGACGTTATTGAAATTGGACGGTAGTCTGATGGGGCAATAGGATGAGGAACTTTACGTACAGGTTTAATCACTGAGGCTTTCCATTTCGTGGGAACAATTGAGTTGGTAATAGAAAGATTAATAAGTTTGGCAAGCGGTGCATAAAATACTGGTGCAGATAGCCTGAGAAACCACGATGGAAGACCGTCGGGTCCTGTAGCTGTAGGTTTCAGTGTATCCAGTATGTTGAAGATGGTGATTTCGGAAATAGGAGATAGTGGCGCACTATTAGATTGACTTACGACTGGCTCAATGTATTGATTGTCAGTTGAGACATGAGCATAATGGTAATTAAGGGTCTCAGCTGTAATATTGCAATTCAGTGTAAAAAAGTGTAAAAATTAAAGTAAATTAAGATTCTGTAGGATATGAGTTTGTATCGAGACTTTAACGTATGCATTTTATTTAATAGTTGGTGATGCAGTGATGCAATAGTTTTAGTGGCTCTCAGTATAACTTGTTTATTAAGTACTTATGATTTATAGTTAGATAGCATTTGAAGCCATAGCAAAAATTATAAATATTAATATTTAAAGTCTTCCAAAATGAAAATGACTGCACTGCAAAGTTTAAGTAATTTGTATATGAAAATTGATTTATTTTGGATTTAAAATTTATTAATATCTGTTATTGTTGCATTACTTTTGTAACTTAAGTTAAATTTTGAAAGCTGCTGTTTCTTATTCTCTCTAATTATAGCATTCTACCAAGTAGCAGGTCCAAGGTACATATTTATAAGAATGCAGAGTGTAGTAGTATTACATTCTACTTTCTTGCCCAATAAAGAAAACTTCATCGATTAGTGAGCTAATCCGTCACGAAAGGAAATCTATGCCTTATCTATACATTAATGTAGCCTATAGATCTGAAATAATTTGGCTGCTGAGATGATTTTGTAATGTCTTCCTCAATTTTAGCTCAGCTGCCCTTAATAACACATGCAGTTTATGGTTGGTCTATTCTTCTGTTTCTAATTGGCAATATTGTTTTTGGCAGATTTTTAAACTATAAATTAAATTTATAATTAGAACAACAATCTAGAGTTACTATGACTTGGCTGAACGGATTAAAGCTTGACTTCTCTGAACATACGACATAACTAACAGTCACTGTTGTCATTTATCACTTGTTTTACTTAGTAACGGTATATAGCTGTAGAAATGGATAGGGTAAATCAGAAGATGAAGAAAATAAATCTGCGTGGAATACTGGATGGTTTTCGAGGTGCGACGACTAATTCCGCTCCTAAAGTGGAGCCCGGGATAGAAGAGACCATAATGTCCGAGCACTTCCATGTCGCGAGGGTGAGTGGAAACACAAATAAGCAACTTTATGAGAATTTTCAATGTTGTAATCTGCATTAATTGGCATTTTATTGCGAGTTGTTGTCTGTGTATGTTTGCTGTAAATGATTGTGGGCTGTCAACTAGATAGGATTTATTTATCCTCTCTGATGACCCGTTTGTATGTGCAATTTTGTATTTCATGCTTTGATGATAATGTCATTAAACATAGTAACTACTGCAACTACTAGCACTTGGTGCTCATCTATTTCCTGTTCTTTTATAAAATTACTGGATCAAACCTGTAATTCATACTTTTTTAAATATTAAATTGTTCATTTACAATTAGGATGTCTCTGTTCGTTACTCTCATTTCACACTAAAAAGAAACTGTAGCTCTGACTTTAGTGGCCCTGGTTTCAACAAGTAAACAGGGCTATTCGATCAGATCCCCTATGACAGTTTTATATGAATAGACTGTGCGACTGTCCATTAAATGTACTTTATACCAGTTTCTTAAGTTTTAATAAAAATTAACATAAAACAAATGGATATGCAGTAAAATTAAGTAATAAAACGAGGAAATTAATGAATAGAAAATGCAATGGACCAAATTAGGTTGATATCATAAAGTTTTATATGAAGAGATAAAATTTATCAAGAACTATATTATCACGCATTACTCATTAGTATTGTTGTCTCATACTGATGTAGTCACCTAGTTTCTATCTCATATTGAAATCAAAACAGATACTCCTTTATTAAGATGAATATTATTATTATTATTATTATTAGCTATGAAAACTTATATGGCAGTGTCATGGTCGAACTCGGTCTTCGAGACTGCTTTACAGGAAGAGTTCAATTGTAATCATGAGCTGAATAACATAGATATAAAGATGTAACATAGATATTCCTGTTGGGTAAACAGGATTGTTTTCTCAGAGAACGACGTCTTTAAGACTTTACCAGTAAACTTTAGTGGAATCTGAGGAAGGCATAGGGGGCCCTCCTCGTCATAAGCAGAATCTCCCAAGAATAATGGTACATCCAAAGAAATGTTATAGATGATATAAAGATCCACTCGTATGTGGACGTGAACAAGAAAACGGAAGATTGAGATTGTGTAGACATTAGATACTTGATTTATAGATACTTGAGAGATTATTAGATACTTGATTTATAGATACTTGAGAGATTATTAGATACTTGATTTATAGATACTTGAGAGATTATTAGATACTTGATTTATAGATACTTGAGAGATTATTAGATACTTGATTTATAGATACTTGAGAGATTATTAGATACTTGATTTATAGATACTTGAGAGATTATTAGATACTTGATTTATAGATACTTGAGAGATTATTACGTATTATTATTATTATTATTGTATTATTATTATTATTACTGTTATTATTATTATTACTATTATTATTATTAGTAGTAGTAGTATTATTATTGTATTAATATTATGATTGTGTAGGCATTAGATAGATGAGTGTAGGCGTAAGATACCATGGACCTGCCCGTAGGCAGTGCACTAAGCGAGAGAGATAGTAGCAGGCACAGATTCCCTACCCAGGCTCTGCTGTGAGCACAGACATGCTGTGTGGACTTGTTTGCTCAGTGACTCACTGTGTGTGTGGACACATCGACAGGTTCAGTTTTTACACTGTACTCTCACTGGTGCTGACACTCGACTATATGATTGGTTTAGAGTTCTGCCTAGTGGAACGCTATTGCGGACTGCTGGATGTTATCATGTTGTCATATGACTGGTTTAGAGTTATACTTATCGATGTTGTCATAGACTATATGACTGGTTCAGAGTTCCATTGCTGACTGCTCGATGTTGTCATCGACTATATGACTGGTTTATAGTTCTTTTACTGACTGCTCGATGTTGTCATCGACTATATGACTGGTTTAGAGTTCTATTGCTCGGTGTTGTCATGGACTATATGACTGGTTTAGAGTTCTGTTGCTGACAGCTCTATGCTGTCATGGGCTATATGACTGGTTTAGAGTTCTACTGCTAGTTGTTGTCATCGACTATATGACTGGTTTAGAGTTCTACTGCTAGATGTTGTCATCGACTATATGACTGGTTTAGAGTTCTAGTACTAGATGTTGTCATCGACTATATGACTGGTTTAGAGTTCTACTGCTCGATGTTGTCATCGACTATATGACTGGTTTAGAGTTCTACTGCTAGATGTTGTCATGGACTATATGACTGGTTTAGAGTTCTATTGCTGATTGCTAGATGTTGTCATGGTTTAGAGTTCTACTGCTAGATGTTGTCATGGTTTAGAGTTCTACTGCTAGATGTTGTCATGGTTTAGAGTTCTACTGCTAGATGTTGTCATGGTTTAGAGTTCTACTGCTAGATGTTGTCATGGCTAGATGTTGTTGTTTATGTGGATGCTACAGTGGACCCATAGGAACAATGCCCTATAGATGCTATCTCTCTGCGGCTTCCTCTCACTGCTCCCTTCTAGTTCTGCTCGCCAGAAAATTTCTTTTAATCCATAGAAACAACAACAGCAACAACACTCTTGTAAAATGCTGTCGTTATCCTTTATAACACTGAGCACATTAAATATTGTCTATTCTTCAAGATTAAACTTTATGATTATCATGATCATCATTATCACCACCATCATCATCATCATCATCACCACCATCATCATCATCATCATCATCATCACCACCATCATCATCATCATCATCACCACCATCATCATCATCATCATCATCACTACCATCATCATCATCATCATCACCACCACCATCATCATCATCATCACCACCACCATCATCATCATCATCATCACCACCACCATCATCATCATCATCATCACCACCATCATCATCATCATCATCACCACCACCATCATCATCATCATCACCACCACCATCATCATCATCATCATCATCACCACCATCATCATCATCATCACCACCATCATCATCATCATCATCATCACCACCATCATCATCATCATCATCATCACCACCATCATCATCATCATCATCACCACCATCATCATCATCATCATCACCACCATCATCATCATCATCATCATCACCACCATCATCATCATCATCATCATCACCACCACCATCATCATCATCATCACCACCACCATCATCATCATCATCATCACCACCACCATCATCATCATCACCACCACCATCATCATCATCATCATCACCACCACCATCATCATCATCATCATCACCACCATCATCATCATCATCATCATCACTACCATCATCATCATCATCATCACCACCACCATCATCATCATCATCATCACCACCACCATCATCATCATCATCATCACCACCATCATCATCATCATCATCATCACCACCATCATCATCATCATCATCACCACCACCATCATCATCATCATCATCACCACCACCATCATCATCATCATCATCACCACCATCATCATCATCATCACCACCATCATCATCATCATCATCATCACCACCATCATCATCATCATCATCACCACCATCATCATCATCACCATCATCATCTTCATCACCACTATCATCTTCATCATCATCATAATTATCATCATCCTCTTCTTCTTCTGCTTACCTAGAATCCCAGTTTAACTAGTGTCTAGATACAAATAAACCTTCTTCAATCCTCTCTGTCCTACTCCTTATTTTATTTGTCTTTTGAAAAATGTCTAATTGTTGTTGTTGTTGTTATCTGTGCGTAAACTTCCGTTCCTTTAACCCATATATTTAACTAGTTTTCTGGATATTGGGTTTATTTATTTATTTATTTATTTATTCGTGAATAAATCCACAGACATAGCATAGAGAAAGAAATTACAAGTATGTGCAAAACATACACAACAAGCAACCAATGCAGATGCAAACAAGTATCTGAGAGTGAAACAATGTTAAACTATCAGTGAAGCATTCAAGAGTGACTGTTCCACACTGCTAACAAATTTTCTAGGAACAGCTTCCTTAATGGATAAAACTGACCAACCAATGTCACAGGAGTTATTAACACAGAGAGAATAGTAGTAAGGTCTATTTGAAAAATTTAGCATAATGCTAAGAACGTATTCATTAGAATTGCTGCAGTAATCACTTAGACATTTCCTTATGAACAATAGTTTTCTTAGTTGCACAGAACTTTTTAAATCAATTCTCTCCAAACTATGTATAAGTTCCTTAACTGATTCCCATTTATTATATCAAAAAAGAGACCTATATATAGAGTTCCACCAACTATTTAGTAGATTTAACTGAGAGGTATTTAAGTTAATTGATTCAATACAATATAAAAGAATAGGTAAGCAATGACTCTCCAAAAGATGTAACTTAACCACTTCATTACATGATTTAGCTTTATTTAATATCATATTAACAATTGCTAAAAACTTCCTTCTGCATTCAGATAGATCCACAGAAAGAGATTTACCCGATTCAAAAACAAAGCCTAAATACTTAAGTTTACGTGCCCACTGCAGTTCACTATTATTAATGAGTAGTTTAGAAGGTGCAATATTCTGATCAGGTCCTACAAATAGACATTTCACTTTACAGGATTAAATATTATATCTAACTCTTTAGCTATGTTACAACATATGTTTAACATAAGTTGCAGATCTAACACAGAAGCAGATAGTAGTACAATATCATCAGCATACATGAAACAACCAGCATAATTGTTAAAAATATGGCATCCTAACTGAGACTCATGCAGTTTGCTGCCGGTTCTGAAGTTCTAGATTCAAGAATTCACACGTGGTCGGTCTTGCATGCGTGTAGCTATGAACTGCAGAGATCTTAGTCCCTTGTTAGCTTTCGTTTATTCTTAAAGGAAGCCTTTCGAGGACCCCGGTATGTCTGTTAAACGACCTTACTGTGATTCCACTTGAATGCTTCACCTAGCTAGGCCAACTGAGCTTTTTTATCCAGTTCCACTTCTCATGCAATACTGTCAAGCATTTTTAAACCGTTGGCTTTTCATTTTTGTGCTACATAGGAACATTATCCCCATGTTGTGTTCGGGTTGTTTGAAGAATTAACCAACCGGTGACTGCACGCGTCTTAGAAGGCGACTAAAGCACTAAGATCCATACCAACGTCAGAAAGAGCATTCGGTTGGTGAACGCGTAGGCTCCTGAAATTGCTACAAAAATGTAAATGATTGGAAAAGTATCAAATAGGGGATTGACTGATGATATGATGTAGGATAGAGAAGTTTTGAAACAGTCTATTTGTACCCCGACCCTAGTTAAACTGGGATTTAAGGAAAGATGGTAATGAAGATGATGATGATTATGACGATGATGATGATGATGCTACATAGGAACATTGACAATTATTGATAGGGTGATAGGGTGGCTCAGTAGACACAAAGCTTGCGCGTTAAGCATATGTTTTCTAGGACAATCTCTGGCAGGATCGTCTCTGACAGGATCATCTCTGACAGGATCATCTGTGACAGGATCATCTGTGACAGGATCATCTATGACAGGATCATCTGTGACAGGATCATCTGTGACAGGATCATTTCTGACAGGATCATCTGTGACTGGATCATCTCTGACAGGATCATCTGTGACTGGATCATCTGTGACTGGATCATCTGTGACAGGATCATCTGTGCCAGGATCATCTGTGACAGGATCATCTGTGACAGGATCATCTGTGACAGGATCATCTGTGACAGGATCATCTGTGGCAGGATCATCTCTGACAGGATCATCTCTGACAGGATCATCTCTGACAGGATCTTCTCTGACAGGATCATCTCTGACAGGATCATATCTGACAGGATCATCTCTGACAGGATCATCTCTGACAGGATCATCTCTGACAGGATCATCTCTGACAGGATCATCTCTGACAGGATCATCTGAAGTAGCACAGGTGTAGCACCTGGAGATCAAGGTATCCGCGTTCAAGTCTAGGCCTGTCTTTCACTGACTTACTGTTCAGATGATGAAACTGACGTGAAATACTGTGGAGCATCATTGAACAAGTGTTAAGCCTCATTTACTTGCAGTACGTAGTACCTGTAGATGACGATGTAATGTAGAATCATTATGTAATGCTGTCTTATTGAAGATGTAGACGACGATGTTCTGTGGAATCATTGTTTAATGCTGTTTTTTGAAAATATAGACGACGCTTTTCTGTTAAATCTTTAGACGACAATGCTAGTAATATTTATATAGACGACACTGTTGTGTAAAAGTCATAGACGACACCGCTGTATAAAAGTCATATAGACGACACTGTTGTATAAAAGTCGTATAGACGACACTGTTGTACAAAAGTCGTATAGACGACACTGTTGTGTAAAAGTCTTATAGACGACACCGTTGTGTAAAAGTCATGTGACGACTCTGTATAAAAGCGCAGCGTCTTATTCTATAGAAGACGATGTGGTATAATAGCTGTGAGTTTGAAACCTGACGTCTGTTGGACTACTTCAGATATTCGAGACTGTATTCAATTCAAGAGTCATAATTGAATTTTTTCTGGAGAGAACCTGAGAAGCTCGTCTCAGTGAAATATTGAAAGAAGCTGATAGATCTGAATCCATTGTTGTCTGTCGGTGTCTCGTTTTCATTTGGTAGAGCAGCTATCTGCGCCATTTATACTTGCCTATTGCCATTATACTTTCTTCGAATAATAGTTAAAAATAAAACAAATATATTTTAATAATGAACCAACTGAAGGACTTACAAGAAAATGAGCTGTATTTAGAGTCTAGGAATTGAATTATGAGAAGTTAAAATTTGTAGCGATTTTAAAGGATTTATTTTTATATCTAGAAACTCAAGATATAAAGCAGCACTTATATTGAAACTTGAGCAGAAAATGGGTTCTTATATATTTTGTTATAAGAAATCTGTTAAAAGAGGTCATAGAAGGTAGAGTGGAAGGAAAAAGAGGCAGGGGCAGGCCGAGATTAGGTATGTTAGATGATTTAAAGACACACTCATATGTGGAAATGAAGAGGAAGGCGGAAGACAGAGAAGAGTGGAGGCGTTATGTACCATGGACCTGCCAGAAGGCAGTGCACTAAGAGAGAGAGAGAGAGAGAGAGAATCTGTAGTACGAAATGAATAATTGACTGAGGAGTGCGCACTGTTTGCCTGGTCTCAGTTATCGGAGCCGATGAGGTCTCTAGCGCAGCTCTGATCATTCACTGGAAATGATCTATGGATCGAGAACGTTCCATCAGCGCTCTGACACCGGCGATACTCCGGTCTTATCTCTACACACTTTCCTCTTCAGCTCCGTGCTTCAAATTTATCAAAGTATTGCAAGAAGCTGAACGTATAAGTAGTTCTAAAGTAGTATGCTTGTAGACAACTGGCTGTGAGGTGGTGGTGTTCTATTTTCCCACTGCCTCCAATCCTAGAGTGTCTGTATAGGGTGCAGTGCTTCCTCTACGGACTTTATTTTATTTTTTTGTTATTATCATTAAGATACCGTATTTATTGTGTTGAGATATGGTGTGGGACAGGGAGGACTGGAGAAAGGCTCTTCGTATCCCGACCCTGGTTAAAGTTCTGCGATTTAAGGGAAGATGATGATGATGAATTGCATTTACTGGGTTCGAATCTCAGCCACGCTGATCTGAGAGTAAAATCTCTGACATTCACTGGACTGGTTGCACGAAAAGCGGAATAAATTGCTTAACAGATTAAATATTTGGTAATAAAAATGATAGATATCAACATAGATGATCATTTCACTATGCTTGTAGCCTATACTTTACTTTTTTAGCATTATTTTGTTTAATTATATTATATTGTATCATGCGGTATCAAGTCATACTACTTTGTATTGTATTGCCTCTACTGCACTGTACTCTACTGTATTGTACTGTAATGTACTGTATTGTATAGTTTTGTATTTGAAATTGTATTGTATTGTATTATTTGATATTATACTGTTTTATATTTTATTGCATTGTATTGTAAATACAATGCAATACAATGCAATACAATACAAAACAATATGATACAGAAGAATACAATATTGTATTCTTCTGTATCATATTGTTTTGTATTATATTGCATTGTATTGTATGTTGTATTGCAGACTGTACGGCACGGGTTTCCACATCAGCCCACTGCCCTGGCCTACGACTGTGTGCAGAGACTAGTGGCTATAGGCACAAAGAACGGCTCTATCAGAGTGTATCCTCTACTAATGGGCTTGTTGTTATATCTGTTGTTATATATTATCTCATTTGTCTGCTTGAATATCGTCAGATTTAGCAGTTGGTATGTGATTAGATTTATCTGAGAAAGAGAGAGAGAGAGAGAGAGAGAGAGAGAGAGATATATATATAGAGAGAGAGAGAGAGAGAAAGAGAGCCATGATCATTTATTTGTAACTGAATAAAATATCAGTTGTTATGTGATTAGATTTATCAATTGTTATGTGATTAGATTTATCAGTTGTTATGTGATTAGATTTATCAGTTGTTATGTGATTAGATTTATCAGTTGTTATGTGATTAGATTTATCAGTTTTTATGTGATTAGATTTATCAGTTGTTATGTGATTAGATTTATCAGTTGTTACGTGATTAGATTTATCAGTTGTTATGTGATTAGATTTATCAGTTTTTATGTGATTAGATTAATCAGTTGTTACGTGATTAGATTTATCAGTTGTTACGTGATAGGCCGATATGCGGCAGGTAGTGTGAGTTACTCAGCTGAACGTTGGCTGTACTTAAAATTATAATTAATTAACTCTCTAGCTCTGCTCGCATAGGGTTCAGTGCACAGCTGCAGGTTTTGATACCTCGTGTGATAATTACTAATCGCTTATCAATTCAGTCGTCGGCCTGTTAGTAGTGTGAAGAGCTCGGTACTGAAGCTAATCTGTATCAATACTGCTCGGTACTGAAGCTAATCTGTATCAATACAGCTCGGTACTGAAGCTAATCTGTATCAATACAGCTCGGTACTGAAGCAAATCTGTATCAATAGAGTTCGGTACTGAAACTAATCTGTACCCATAGAGCTCGGTACTGAAACAAATCTGTGCCCATAGAGCTCGGTACTGAAACAAATCTGTACCCATAGAGCTCGGTACTGTAGCAAATCTGTAGTCATAGAGCTTCTTTGCGCTCAGCCAAATCTTGTATCGTAGTTACAGTGTTTCACCGATGGACACTCGGATACTTTAATGTGGTACATGATTGTTTCATTTTACTCTGCTGCTCTTCTCTAATGACCAGCCTATCAGCTTCAACATTCTACTATTATATTTTCTCTCACTCTCTCTAGTGTTCTGCCAAGTAGCAGGTCCAAGGTTCATATTCCTACTCACTTGCTGCTTTTCGCTTTCCATAAAGAGCACTCCATCGATCAGCAAGTTAATCCCTTCACAAAGGGCCTTGCCGTATCCACACCTCAATGTAGCCTATAGTTTAGGACTAATGTCTTCTTAGGTGGTTTCCCTTTGCCTTCTTCAGTTCTTGCTCTGTCAACTCTTACGACACGTGCAGTTTATGGTTGGCCTATTTGTCAGTCTCGGATACAACACGTGATAACTATATGTTTGGTCTATTAATATCAATCTTTATTTCACCAAAAGGCAGCAAATCAGTACAAAAGTGACTTAAATTAATTTCCTAGCATGTAGATTTTGAGCAGGGTGATAGTAACGAGTAATACTGGCCAATAGATTACATAGGCTTACGAAACAATCGTCTCTGCTACGTATCGTGGGTTAAGTGCTGACATGTGCAAGCATTGACTGCATAGGCTTTGTTGACGAATTGTTTACCGATTAGTAGAAAATTGTTGATAGCGTCTGTGGAATCTACAGAACACTGTACGTGTGCCTACATGTACATGATGTGATCAGCTAATAGCATAGACAAGGGCTTGCGTGGGAGGCCACGAATATGATGTGACAGCTAATAGTATACACAAGGGCTTGCGTGGGAGGCCACGAATATGATGTGACAGCTAATAGTATACACAAGGGCTTGCGTGGGAGGCCTCGAATATGATGTGACAACTAATAGTATACACAAGGGCTTGCGTGGGAGGCCACGAATATGATGTGACAGCTAATAGTATACACAAGGGCTTGCGTGGGAGGCCACGAATATATCGATTCTGCTTGTACTTGTACTTTATGTTAATCATGAGCGAAACCAGACCATAGCAAGTGGGGTTGTTTAAGAAATTTGGTTAATTAAGCTAGTACTACATGTACCTGGTATCAGAACCTGTAAAGGTTCTCCAAAGAACATATAGGTTTCGTAAAGAATCTTTTTTTCGTAAAGAACTGTTTTTATCATTCTTGCACACACTAGTCTACTCTGGCTTATGCTTAGGCTCGAATACGCATCAACAAGCTACATAGCACCTACACTGAGTGCACACCACTCTTCTTCCCGAAAGATAAAGTCTCCGGATTTGCAAGAATTGCGTGGGTCACTTTTTCAAAAGTGGGCTTGTTTGGACAACTCCGTGGCTACGCCCCTGATGTTAATAGTGTAGATTAATGGAAGCTTTTTATTTTAAATGGGCTGTGTTCTACTGGTGTGAATTTACCAGTTATTTCGCGTCTAATTTCACTGGAAGGAATTTTATTTATAAATAAATGAGTAATGAAAAAACAGTATACAGCTGTTGAATTAGATGTGTGTATGTGTGTGTATGTGTGTTTGCGTGTGTGTGTGTGTGTGTGTGTGTGTGTGTGTGTGTGTGTGGGTGTGAAGGAATTGAAATAAGGAGAGGGTGAGGAGGTGCTATTACTCCCTAATTCAACGCAGTTCACGGGATAGATCTTCATAGAATGCTAGTAAATTAAAGCTAATTTTAACGTCGGTTTTCTCACTCGAAAGTGATGTCAGTGACGGGCGAGCCCATGATTTGAACCCCGCACATACTGATCGAATATTTTACCGACATCGCTACTGGTTCCAGCCAGTAGCGATGTAGTCTTTGATTGAAACCAGAGAATTAGATTACTCTACTGAGCACGTCTGATGTTGTTATTGTTGATTTTATTCTGATTGACCTCTGATTAAAACAATGCGCAACTGGCCACTATGTAGCTCTAGTTAATTAATGAAATGCGCTACTCACTCTAGTAATCGAGTGAGCACTTGTGGGGGAGTGTTTTATGATCCTTCAATACACAACAGTCTCGTGCGATTGTTGTCAAATAGTGGACCAGTACAAGAGATAAGATCTGCTCGATAGCACATCAGCGACGTGGAGAGCCTGGATATGATGCTCGCGCCATTGAGCAGCTGCTAAACAGTTTACCAACAATCATCAGCTCATTCCCATACTTATTTCGTTAATAATAAAATAAATAAAATAATAATCGTCATCATCATCTTCCCTTAAATCCCAGTTTGTTTAACCAGGTCGGGATACGAATAGACTTTCTCCAGTCCTCCCTGTCCCACATCATATTATCAGTCAATCCCCTATTTTTCATGTCCTTCTTTATTACCGCACCCCACGTCAATTATGGTCTACCTCTCTCTAGCTTAACATTCAGCTCTTCCCTCCAATAAATAAATAATAATAATTGGTTATTAATAATAATAATAATATTTAATAATTATTAATAATTATTAATAATTATGTTAATTCTTAATATCAGAAATTGGAGTAGGGGGGGTGGGAGTTTTGGACGGGGAAGGGAGGGCTAAAACCCCCTCGTCCATGATGTTCCTGTTTTTCTCGTAATATTTAGAATTGGCATGGAAAGGTTGACCTTGAATTAGAGGCCAACTGGAGTAAGTCTAGTCCGGCTGTGTTCTAATCCCATGGTATTGTTTGATGTGTGTCTTCCGTCATAGGATAAACTAGACCCTCAAAGTTTCTGAAACATTTGTCACGTTGGTTGTCAGTTGAAAGAATTTCAGTATAGTCGTTTCACATATGGAGATGTTAAAAATGGACTGGTTCAGTGAGCGAAGCTTAAATTGTATCATAAGAATAGAATGTGAATTACATGCGGCATTTCATTTCTAAATTATCAGCTTACTGAATAACAAATTACAACTGAATGTAATGTTTACTTTTTCACTCAGATTTCATGCTTTCTCGCTTGTATTTCTTTTTTCTTCAGCGACGGTTACTTAATAGTCACAAATTCTACATTAATTAAGTGGTTTCCAGTGCTTCTGTTGTTGTTGTTACTGATAATTGTTATTGATATTCTTATTGTAAATATTAGTGTATATAATATAAATTTCTTATTTTCTTCTTTTTTCTTGATCTTTGGCTACTTCTTTTTAGTATCTGACATCATCCTGACGTCCCTGACATCATCCTTGTATGAGGAAACGAACGTTTAAGATATTCGACCGCGGATCAGTATGTGAGGGGCTTAAATCCTGGGCTCGCCTGTCACTGATATCGCTTTCGAGTGAGGAAACTGACGTTAACATTGGCTGTTTAAAAACACTTTCCTTAACTCTCCGTCCATGTCTTATGCGCGACGACCGTGGCTCATTGATAACGATTTTGGCTAAACAGATTCGGCAGGTCTGGTGTCGATACTCTGATGAGGCATGAGGGGGAATTTCCTGTTCTACAACTTATCTTCTTGATCAACGAGGTATGAACAAAGCTTTTATGTGTATCTTTTTATATTTCATAATTCATATATACAGTATATGTGTGTCCTGTTCCATCCTGTTCGGAAAACAATCTTGTTTGTGTACACAGGATTGTTTTCTCAGGGAATGGCGCCCCTGCCCAGTAAATGTTAGTCGAAGCTGAGGAAGGCATAAGAGCAGTGGCGGATCCAGGGGGGCCCAGGGGGCCCGGGCCCCCCCTTAGGTCCGTCGATAAAATTTTGTAAACTATATTTTCATTGTTTCTATGGCAATTTCGATGTGAAAATAGACCCTATGTTAGTAATGGAGGTGGTTAGGGTGGGCCCGGGGGGGGGGGTTAAGACAGGGTATATTTTCAAAGTTTCTATGGCAATTTCGATGTTAAAATATGTTAGTAATGGAGGTGAATGGGGGGGGGGCCCGGGGGGTAAGACAGGGTATATTTTCATTGTTTCTATGGCAATTTTGATGTGAAAATATGTTAGTAATGGCAGTGGTTAGGGGGGCCCGGGGGGGGGGGGGGTTCGACAGGGAACTCAGTTCCAATAGCTCGATTTTTTCTAGGATATACTAGGAGCACTGTATAATGGAAGGGGGTCCAATAAAATTAATGTTGACCGTTTCACTAGCTCTCAATTTGCACTTGAACCAATGCATAACCACTGCATTAGAGGAATAAAGAGTGTAAGTAAAAAATATGAACTCTGTCCCATAGCGGTGGTGCAAACAGCCTTGGCTGGAAGGGGCTTCCCCCCACCACCAAAATTAGGTCACTTTTGCAATTCGTCGAGATCCGCAGACTTTCTTCAGAGGTGAAAAAATTAACCTACTTTGCAAACAAATGTAGGATTTTAGGTTTTCCCCTGACGGGTATGAGCGGGGGAAGGGAGGGGGGTAAGGTACGGCGATACACTCACTCTAAGAGCCGAACGCAGTAGTGAACAAATTTTGAGCTCCCCCCCACAGAAATTTGTCTGGTTGCGTCACATGTCCCGAAGAAAGCAAAAAAATGTACACTCTCAAAAACATTTTCGGGCCCCCCTTTAAAAAATTCTTGGATCCGCCCCTGCATAGGGGCCCATCTAATCTTAAGCAGAATCCTCTAAGAATAATGGCGTATCAAAAGAAATGTTAGATGATTTAAAGATCCACTCGTAAGTGGACGTGAAGAGGAAAACGGAAGATAGAGAATAGTGGAGGTGTAAACGTGTTCTTTGAATGATTGTCTTTTTAATTTCCAGCGACAAAAACAAAATGGTATAGTCTTTCTAAGCGTTACAGTTAAAATTACTTTTGTCGATAATGCTAAAAAATTGTTGACCATATATTTTAATAGTATTATTATTTCGAATAACGTACTCTGCTTTTGTTTCCTGTAAAATATAAATTAGATCAACCGTCAGCTGTTAGAATTTGCAAAGGCAGTCGAAACACGTGCAAAGAAGGAAAACTCACTATACAGCCTTTGTAGTTACTCCGCATGAATTATTTACAGTATGATATCTGGAAGTACAAATCAACGCGTACGTTCTGTTGATATAATCTCCTCTGATAAATATCGTCGCTGCATGAAAGCCATGACTTTATTCATTAGGAACGTTTCTCTAAACAGGAAGCTGCTGTAGCCGTATATCTCTTGATTAGATCTCAGCCACTGTGTGCCGCAGCAGCAGATGTAAGATATCACGTGACGAGGTAAAGAGTAGAGATGGGAATCGAACCGAACCCGAACCGAACCGAACCCAAAAATCTGGAATTTTGGCCGAACCGAACTCGAACCCAGACTCTGGCCGAACCCGAATAGAACTCGAACTCTGACTTCGTCCGAACCGAACTCTTGAAGTTCCTCTCTCCTTCGCCAGCTCCAGGAGAAAAGAACACTTTTCTATTCAGCTATTTTTCAAAGGCGGCATTAAAATATTATGGAGAATGTTTGACATTTTGTAAAGATAGTAAAAACAATACAGATACATATAATCGTTTTGCGTTTACAAGTCGTACAGTATCTAACAGCATAAATTACGGTAAGGCTAGTCCCGATACAACTTTAAAATTAACAAAAGATAGAGTAACAAAAATCAAAGGTATTTCAGATACTTATCCGGTACGACTAAATTTTCTATTACAAAAGATGACATAAAAAGCAATGTTAGTTTTGTCTTAGCGTAATTAAAGCATAATGGCTCATACATCTTATACATGGCGATATTATACACACAAATAAATAATTCTGATGCTTTAAGTTAATCGTAGGGAGTGGAGCGGAGGAAAATATTTTCTCCGACTCCATACTGTTCCTAAAAAAGCATCTGTTACCGCCTTCACCACGGTAAAAGTTAAATTTTGAAGCCGTTCCTGCGGAGTCCCAAAAATGAGTTTCCCGTTCCCTTCCTCTGTGGGATTATACATTTCTATTTATTATATATAGTATTATGTATAATATATATGTGTGTGTATATATATATATATATATATATATATATATATATATATATAATATATATATATCTATATATATATATATATACATATATACATATACATATATATATATATATATATATATATATATATATATATATATACGTAAAGAGTAAATAATATTAAAATCTTAAAGAATATTTCATTTGTCCCGACCCTAATTTAACTGGGATTCAAGGGAGCTGATGGCGAAAGAGTAATTATTAAAATTTGGAATCTACGATATATAATTAACCCCAACATGTCACATATAACTGTAATTTTAAGACTCTGCTCTAGCATAAAGTTAATATTGTAACTACTTCAAATATTTTGCTGCAACAATAATTCTGGCAAATAAATGTGATAATCATTCAATATGTAATTTATTAACACAGTAAAATGCTTCTAAATTGAAACAGTACAAACCTTTCTTATATTAGCAGCACCTCTCAAACTTGTAAACAAATCATTAGAAAAATAAAGTAATTACAACACGATGATTAAAATGTGACTGTTTTGGCCCAATTTTAAACATTAGTTGCAATTTAGTTTAATTTAATTTAATTTCTCAAATTGTGAAATAAATTAATATGTGCTGGTGTTGGTGAAGAAATTATCTTATTTGAGTAAGGCTTAGAATAATTCAGATCTTACTGAATTTTTATTTATTGTCTAGATATACCTATGGCTCCTATGAATCCAACTTTCTTTATTATTTTGTTAAGGTAGCAACAACAGCAACAAATGCTGTTCCCAGAATTAATTTTGTTAGCGCACTCTTAGATTGTTTTTTTTGCCGCGGTAGTAACTCATTTTTCAGCACTGTGGTAAAATTGCTTTATCTCTGGACTGATTTTTAGGATTTTGCAAATTAAACAGTTTTGGACTTTCTTTTGCACACTGGCTTGGATTTGTCTCAGTACTGCTTAATGTTGTCACGGACGACAGTAGCACTGTAATTGGTGTTATTATTAATTTGATCAAAATTATTTTAATTATTGATTTTTAATTATTGACGGCGGGATTTAGCGCACTTGGTTTAGTTGCGCTTCAATAATCTAAGTTAAGCTACATCGGCCCCGGGTAGTACATTATGGGTGACCACCTCTACCTAGGAAGACAAAGTGGTGACAGCTTTGCAGAAAAATCCCAGGGTGATGGAAGGTTATTCTTAAATCCGTGCCGGCTGCAATTGATTTGTCATCAAAAGGCAACGATTACTAATAACCATGGAGAGGAAGAATGAAATGGGCATCAAACAAGAATCTGAGCTTTCAAGCCATAACATCCTATCGAGAGCAAAAGATCTAGGAAGATATACAGAATTCGTGCATTGAAGTGCTAAAAATGTATGTGCTCTAGCCATATTTTTCATCTATTTAAAAAAGAAAATTTGGATCTCATCTTTGTCAAATGAAACAAACTTATTTACTAGAATTGTTTTTTGGAAGGTAACGCTGTACCAAGATGGATGCTATAAATAATTTAATTAATTGCAGCAATTATAAGTAACGCAATTAAGTCAGAAGAACAGATTTTTCGCTGTCTAAGATAGCCAATACCTTAAAATAATAGATAGCATTTCAAACCTCAAGCATCTACAATAATAATAATTATTATTATAATTATTTATAAAACCTTGGGTTCTTTACACCCGAGGTAAAAAATATAGAAAATAATAATAACAATAGCAATCAGTTAATTAATAATAGTTATACTACGAAACGTTTTATGAAACATTTTTCCGAGTATATGTAAGAATTACTAGTTTAATCCTTAGACTAGATAATAAGCGTCCATTTTTGCAATTTTGATATGTATTTGCTATCTATCAATTTGGTGCAAATGTTTGCTTATTGAACAAATCAATTCACAATTTCATATGAAATATTACTTCTATACTTCTATAAATATTTGCATGGAAATTAGTAAATTTCCACTGAAGTTACAAGATTAAGAGCAGCTCTGCTGGTTAGTACTGTCTCATTATCATATATTTGTAAATTTCTTTTATAGAGTAGAAACCAAGACAAAAGTCGAGATCTTTGTCTCGACCCCATATGCTGTGTTGCATTCAAATTTATAATTAAGCTAATAAAAAGGCTATTTCGTAGATTGGCAGGATATGTTAAGTGGACTCGACATGGACACATGGACTCAAATTCCAAGTACTTCTCCTCAATTTCACGATTAAAAAAGTAAAGCTACTGTTAACGTTAGTTTCCTGACGGGCAAGCCCAGGATTTGAATCACGCACATACAGATCCACGATCGAATATCATATCGACGTCGCCATTGGCTCCAGCCTATAATTGCAGTCTATTTCGAGTCCCAATCCATACATATCTGAAAATACTTGGCTCAATCTAGGTAGTCTATTCGTATTAAATTCAAATTATGAAATGTTCTAATTTTAGAGTACCATTTTAATATTATCGTAGCTGGATTTACAAATATTTATAGAAAATATGCTTAGGCTAACTGGAGCAAATAGTTTTGCACCATAGTAATGCATTAAGTTTTCTTCACTATTTACTTAATTTCGTAATTAACCTGAGAGTTTCCAATGTTAAACCTTAAGGTAATTATGAATGTCATTACTGGTTAAATTGATAGAAAATGGCATATATTTTGATCACATTTCTGTGGGAGTAACACAGGTGTTTACAAAATCGTCCTTATTTGACATTTATATGTTAATAAATTGCATTTTGTCTTTGAAAGATTGGATCAAATTTTAGCCAAGACTATACCGCTTCTTTATAGAAGTTTAGGCATAATGAAAAATTTAAAAAAAAATTGATTAGGCATTCATTTTGCTGGTTAAAATCAAAGAGAATATTTCAGATACAGTAAGAAAGCTGAATATGTATTTTATGAACCTTTGGCGATTAACTAATAATATTTTAAGAAATGCACAGGAATAAAGACTGCCCTTCTTTTTTCATTGTCATATTTTTACACAGGGGTAAAATGTGGCAGTTATTATGACTTCATGTATTTCTTTAAGCACATTTACCATAAACCATTTTAAACATGTTTATCATAACCTTGATTATTATAAGCAATGTTAAAAAATTGCAACATTATTCAAACCAAACCATTTCGAACTCGAATCGAACTCTTGTGAGGTGGAATGCAAGCCGAACCCGAACTCTTGTTCTAACCGAACCCAAACCGAATCGAACTTTCATTTTCAACAAACCGAACCGAACCGTACTCTCAAATTCTCAACTGCTAACCGAACCCGAACGGAACCGAACTTTCATTTTCACCGAACCGAACCGAACCCAAACTCTGGAAATTCATAAAATTCCCATCTCTAGTAAAGAGTGCTTGCCTGTCATTAGATACCAGCTCGTCATTTATTTGTTCGCTGGTCGTTGTGAACGAATTTAAATACAGAAATCAATGCCAACTGTCTCTATGTTGTTTCGTTATATCTGCATCACTAACCTGCTACGAACACGTGCAGTTGTCGATGGTTGGAGTCTTAAGTTTTCTCGAACTCGATAATATAATAATAATAGCAATAATAATAATAATAATAATAATAATATTGCAACCAATTAAACATGTCCTGCAGTATCTGCAGTGGTTCAACCAATCAAACATGTCCTGTTGGTTCAACCAATCAAATATGTCCTGTTGGTTCAACCAATCAAATATGTCCTGTAGTATCTACAGTGGTTATTATTATTATTTTTATATTATTATTATTATTATAAAAGAGACTTTATTTAATTAAAAGTTTTTAAAAAAGCGATTAAAATAATTCCTCTGCACTCTGGGAAGCCGCTTTAGCCAAAGTGCCACTGAAGCAGACTGCATTTATTATTATATTATTATTATTATTATTATTATTATTATGTGTCATGGCTGAAATGGGTCTTCGAGACTACTTTACAGAAGAGTTCAGTAATAATAAGCTAAATATAAATTACATTTAAATTTATACGTAAAAATGTCTACATATGAGTGGAGCTTTATACCACATAGCAACACTAGATTGTAGGACTTGAACCTGCCGTTGATCGGAGCCCTGAGAGATATAGTGGGGTTGTGACATGTCCATTGTCCAACACTCATCTTCATCATCTTCTTTCCTTGAATCCCAGTTTAACTAGGGTCGGGATACGAATAGACTGTCTCAAATCCTCTCTGTCCTACATCATAAATTGCTAGTAAATCTCCTATTCGTTTAAATTTGTGTAGCAATTTCTGGAGCCTAGGCTCTCACCAACCGAATGCCCTTTCTGACATTGGCGTCGATCTTAGTGCTTTAGTCGCCTTTTACGACACGTGCAGTCACCGGTAGGTCAATTCTTAAAACAACCCGGACACAGCACGAGGAATTGACATGTACAACATTAATCTGCGAAATCGTAACGTTGAGTTAATGATATGACATCGCGTACTTCCAAACAACGGCCATATGAAACTTGCTTTCCTTTACTCTCGCCTCAGATTATCGTGTTCTGACCGTTAACTCTCATTTCTATTGGGTTACTAATATTTGCTTCTCTTTTATCTCGTCTTGTGTATTCGGTAACTTTCAGTCTCTTCTCTCGCACGTTCATTTTTCACTTTCTCTCTTCACCACGCACTCGCTTGTGTGTGATTACAGTGTGATGACACTGGCAAGTGAATATGAGCACTGGCAACTGATGATAATGCTAGTGTAGATTGATACTGGTTTAAGGTATTTCTACTATTTTAGATTTACTTTCTATTTTATATTTATATTTTATATATACATGTATGAATATAATTAAATGTACATGTATATACGTAGGCCTATATTATATATATATATATATATATATATATATATATATATATATATATGTATATATATATATATATATATATATATATATATATTTATATATATATAAGATATTGGTAAGAGAAGAGAAGAGATGTTGATATTAATGACGTCTCTAACTGTGTCTCGAGCGTTAGGGGTCTCTAACTGTTTCATTTCTTTTATTTCTCGGAGAATTTTCATCTTAGTGCGGAAAGTTGACATGTACGGAACACGCAATTGTATTCTGTGTGCTTTCAAAGAAGACGTTGTAGATCAAGCAGTGGTCTATGAGGAACTAGATGTCATTAGAGCGTAGACTTACAAGACCTAATCACCGTGCAGCCGTGCGTAGTAATACACTGTCACCTGGGGAAATATGGGCAATTCTTGAGCAAATACCAGTAAATGATCAACGACAACACTTTTTGTTCGTCAGAGGCGATTAATACAGTTATGAAAGTGAAGAAAGGCTGCATGTAAATGTATAGTGTTTCTATTTCTGTAGTAAGGTTTAGGCTGAAAATAATAAAAAGAACATATCAATTGGTTACTCAAATTCCAGATTTGTAGTTATAGGCTAAGTAGTTGTAAAAGCTATGTTATTATAGGCTGTGTAGTTATAGGCTGTGTAGTTATAGGCTGTGTAGTTATAGGCTATGTAGATATAGGCTATGTGGTTATACGCTGTGTGGTTATAGGCTATGTAGTTATAGGCTGTGTAGTTATAGGCTGTGTAGTTATAGGCTGTGTAGCTATAGGCTATGTAGTTATAGGCTATGTGGTTATAGGCTATGTAGGTTATAGGCTATGTGGTTATAGGCTATGTGGTTATAGGCTATGTGGTTATAGGCTATGTAGTTATAGGCTATGTGGTTATAGGCTATGTGGTTATAGGCTGTCTAGCTATAGACTGTGTAGTTATAGGCTGTCTAGCTATAGGCTGCCTAGCTATAGGCTGTGTAGTTATAGGCTGTCTAGCTATAGGCTGTCTAGCTATAGGCTGTGTAGTTATAGGCTGTGTAGTTATAGGCTGTCTAGCTATAGGCTGTCTAGCTATAGGCTGTCTAGCTATAGGCTGTGTAGTTATAGGCTGTGTAGCTATAGGCTGTGTAGTTATAGGCTGTGTAGTTATAGGCTGTGTAGTTATAGGCGGTGTAGTTCTAGGCCCTGTTGATACTGATCAAGGTGGTTAGGCTAGGATTTGAACTTGTCGCTTCCTGTGCGATTATGTAAGGGGGCAAGTGTGCTAACGTCTTCACTACTAAGCTTATATTAAATACACTAATAATTTAATATCCTGAGTCGTTTTCTGGTAGCTGGTCTGCGCTAATTGTGAGACACCGCGCGGTGGTGGGATGATATCGATAGCGAGTATTGATCGTGGTTAAGAGGTCGCGATATCGACTCTCAGTAGAGAGCCGCGTTGATTTAACGTCAGCTGGTTTCTCAGAGGATAATAATAGACAAGTCAGCTGATGTGATCGCTGGTCGAGAGAGAGAGAGAGAGAGAGGGGGAGGGAGAGAAAGAAGTTATATATATATATATAGAACTTGCTGTCTGAATGATGCTTCTGCTGTCATCAGCTGTGATATATATATATGAGACCTTTTAGCTGCTGAACTTACTGCTTCAGCTGTCATAAGCTGATATTTATGAGACCTATTAGCTCTGCTTAACTTGCTGATTCAGCTGTCATCAGCTGGTATATATCATAACAGCTGTATGACAGCTGTAAAGCAGCTATATGACAGCTGTATAACAGCTATATGACAGCTACATAACAGCTGTAAGTCAGCTACAAGACAGCTATGTGACTGATGTGTTATCTGTGTAGCAGCTGTATGACAGCTGTAAAGCAGCTATATGACATCTATGTGACTGCTGTTCTCTCTGTAAAGCAGCCGTATGACAGCTGTAAAGCAGCTGTATGACAGCTGTAAAGCAGTTATATGACAGATGTATAACAGCTGTATGACAGCTGAAAAGCAGCTGTATGACAGCTGTGTAGCTGTGATCGGTCAGAAGCTATGGTATAGTGGCTGTGCGGCTTTTATGAGCCGCTATAGGTGAGAGCCGTGAAGAGGTCGCCGCCTTTATAGAGAGAGAATGGATTGATCAATCACAACCCTGACTTTATTCAATCAATACTATCTCTTACATCTCTATCTACACTCTACTCTGTCTTTCTCTCTCTCTCTTTCTCTCTCTGTTTCTCTCTCGCTCTCTCTCTGCCTCTGTCTTTCTCTTTCTCTCTCTCCCTCTCTCTCTCTCTCTCTCGCTCTCTCTCTCTTTCTCTCTCTCTCTTTTTCTCTCTCTCTCTCTTTCTCTCTCTCTCTTTCTGTCGCTCTCTCTCTCTCTCTCTCTCTCTCTCTCTCTCTCTCTCTCTCTCTCTGCAACATTTGTATTGTTGTTGGGAAACGTGTAATTTAAGCAGAATATTTATATCCTGGTCGTTACCATTATCAGTGATGGAGGAGGAAACGAACGTTAAACATATATAAACCAACTATACTAACTCTTGAATACCCTCTTTCTCTCTGTGTCTCTGTCTCTATCTATCTGTCTCTCTGTCTCTGTCTCCCTCTCTCTGTCTCTCTCTTTCTCTCTCTGTCTCTCTCTCTCTCTGCCCCCCCCTCTCTCTCTCTCTCTCTCTCTCTCTCTGTCTCTCTATCTCATTGTCTCTCTCTCATCTCTGTCTCTCTATCTCTCTCTCTGTCTCTGTCTCTTTCTCTCATTCTCTCTCTCTCTCTCTCGCTCTCTCTCTCTCTCTCTCTCTCTCTCTCTCTCTCTCTCTCTCTATATATATATATATATATATATATATATATATATATATATATATATATCTCTGCGGAGCACTGTACTAAATCACGATTAGATCTTTGATGCAGACTTCCGCCGTGTATTCCTCTCTTTATCTCTGTCTCCTCCTTCTTTCCATAAGATTTCTCCATTGCCATTTTTCTTTTCTTTTCTTGTCTACTTTTCCCCACGTCTTTATACTACCGGTCTATGCTTACTGTATATGCTGGTTGTTATGCTGTCTGTCTATGCGACGTCTTTGTGCTGCTTCTTTTTGCTGCCTAGTTAAGCTACCTATTTTTGTTGTCTATTTGGTCTGCCTTTTATCCCATACTTGTTTTTGTTTCATCCCATTAGTAGTGTTACAAGCACTAATAAATAGATGATAAGACACGCAGGTTAATGAAGCGCAATTAGTTAATTGGTTAAGAGCTTTTGACTTCCTGCTCATCTATCATGTTAGATTATTGTTTTGAACAGTCGTAACGCAAAGGATTGTTGTTGTTGTTGTTGCTGCTGATGAAAGGTTGATAAAAGAAATTTATGTAGAAACAGATCTAGCAACTCTGTGTCATTGACGACGGTGCCTACTTGAACGCTCTGCCCCCCTTCCAAACGGGTTCTTTTTTTCTCGTATCTAATCGGAGGTCATCACTGAAGTATGCGATGAGCGACGAAATGAGCGTTAAATTCTTGTAATACCATTTTTTATGTATCGACTTCTTTATCTACTTCTTTATTCGTCAACATTTGACAGGAAGAAAAATAACAGAAAACAAATCAAACAGTATAAACATAAAAAGTAGGATAGAAGTTATATATATATATATATATATATATATATATATAGCAGTTATTTGTTGTATATATAACTGATAGCAGTTTTATAGCAGTTATATGTTGTATATGAAATCTTATCAACTATCAGAAGGGTACAGATCGTTTGGATCAGCTGTGCACTTAACGTAGTTAACAGTATATACTGGTTGAGCCTCTATCGGCATCACGTTTTTGTTGTTGTTGCTCTTCTCGACCTCTCTTGTTGTTGTTGTTGTTCTTCTGGACCACGTTTGTTGTTGTTGTTGCTTTTCTCGCCCCCTCTTGTTGTTGTTGTTGTTGTTGTTGCACTTCTCGCCCTCACTTGTTGTTGTTGTTGCTCTTCCAGCCCCCTCTTGTTGTTGTTGTTGTTGTTGCGTTTAGGCATGCTCTGCATTGAGCTAAGCATCGATAGATGTAAAGAAGAAAATAATCCTTGGCCGCTAATTAGACGCATTCTTTCAGAGAGAATCTAATTTCATTGAGCCTTGTTTGTGATGTTAAAGAAAAATAGCCGAAAGGCCTCGAGTCTATTGTTATGCTGCAGACAGAGTGGAGAGCTGGTTTTAATGTCCAGGTGCTTAATAACGACGTCTTGAATGTAGACGTTTATTAATTAGACATCGGTTAACCTGCTCGAGCGATTGATGGCAGGCCAACTTTCTCCGTTCATTAATACATTCAACGATGGCGCGTATGGAGATCTAATTGGACAGCGAATGAAAGTAAAATTCTTGTTCGTTAAAGATTTTGTCGTCATCTGCAGCGTAACTATTTCGACGTTCCTCTGCGTACAGAACGTAATCTGAATCAACTGAGCTAGAGTTGAACGATCTTTATTTGAATTTTAAGGATCTGTTTATTCTTCTTCAGGGTTTGCTTAATCCAGAACTTACATTTAACACTCATTGTTACTTATCAAGACCATGAACCTGACGTTAGGCTGGACTTCATCCCTTGGCCTATACTTACCCGTGTTGCTGTAGTGTTTATACGAAATTATAACTTCCATGCTTTCTCTTTTCTGTACATACACAGTGAGAACCGAAAACTGCGTCCATAGAAACCCTTCTTTGCCTCGTTACTAGTCTACTGGTAAGACCTAGACTTTGGGATTTTAGGTGATTTGATAACTTATTCGTATGCTGATATGAAAAGAGAGGCAGAAGATAGAAATATGTTTAGCAGTTATAAACCATTGACCTGCCAATACTTAATACACTGAGAGAGAGTGAGAATGAGAGAGAGACGGCTAAAGAGAGTAAGGAGAGAGAGAGAGAGAGAGAGAGAAAGAAAGAGAGAGAGAGAGACTGCTAGGAAGTGGTTGGACGCAAGATGACCCTGAGAGTATAGAAGCAGTTGCTCTGAGGAGCTGTCTTAAGATGGATAGGTTAGCCTTCGCTGGTGTGGATGTCTGAAGATAGATAGGTTAGCCTGTGCTGGTGTCGATGGAGCTTGAGCAAGTTAAAATCTGTCGGCTAATCAATCACCTAATCTCGTCCAACTCTCCTTTCATTCGTCACTCGCTCACCTTACACAGTATTACCTCCCTGTCCACTCTACCTTATCCTCTCTACCTTATCCACTCTATCTTATCCCCTCTACCTTATCCACTGTACCTTATTCACTCTACCTTATCCTCTCTACCTTATCCAGTCTACCTTATCCTCTCTACCTTATCCTCTCTACCTTATCCAGTCTATCTTATCCTCTCTACCTTATCCTCTCTATCCTGTCCACTCTACCTTATCCACTCTTTCCTATCCACTCTACCTTATCCACTCTATCCTATCCACTCTACCGTATCCTCTCTATCCTATCCATTCTATCCTATCCACTCAACCTTATCCTCTCTATCCTGACCCCCCCCCCGTCCGCGATCCTTCTGTAGAAATGTTATGTTACTATTGGCGCACTTGTGTTTGAATGACGTGAGATAGGCTTATGTAAATTGTGTAAGCAAACACTAAATGTTTGAGTATTTTGTGACTAGATAAGATTTAGCTTAAGTTGTGGTTCATAGATTCTTTCATTCATTAAGGAATGGGTGTATCGATTGATTGATTGATTTACTGAGGTATAAGTGTACTGATCGATTGATTCACTAAGATATGAATAAATTGATTGACGGTGTGATTAAAGTTTATTTATTGACTAATTGATTGATTTATTAATTGATCTAGTCATTGGCTATTGATCTATTGACTGGCTGTCGATTCATTGTTTAATAGACTGACTGATTGATTGTGTGACTGACTGATTAACTGAGGATTAATTGATTTCTTAATTGATTGAATGATTGATTGATTGATTTGTAAGGGTGCTCTAATATCTATATGCGCGGATGATCAGATTCACTTGTGGTCATTTAGACAGAAGAAGCCGGAGGTCATTCACTCGCTCAAGTTTCAACGAGAAAGGTTAACTTTATTTAACAGACACTACTTTTTAATAGCATGCGATTAACTACTGCCTGAAAATGGATCGTAAAATAGTTAATCCCTTTGACTGAATAATAATAAAACGGACATATTTTACAATGAAATTTTTCTATTGTATTTGATTACATAATGATATGCATTCTTGTTTGAGAATGAGAAGCTGTTAACTGTGACTAACATGTTTGAAATTAAGCTTAATATTAATATTTAATTCCTAGTTTTGACCTCGAATTTATTCTGTACAGAAAAACTTCGTAAATTTCGCATTTTTATTTATTTATAATTTTATTAATTTTATTTGAAACGCTAAATTTGCGTTTGCTAATTTAACGAACTTGCTGCACTTCTATTGTTGTTTATAAATTCACTCTTTCGAAGACATTTTTAACTCACGCTTTGTTGACGTCTCAAAGAGATGCTGTTTTGGCGTAAACAATTTTTCCAGAAGTCTTTTTTTGCCGTAAAATACCTTTTCTTAGCGTCGTATCGCGGTATAATTTAATCGCGCTAAGGCTCTGCCGTCAGCGGAGACTTTATTAACTCGATAACGAGGCTCGATCCTCGGCCATCTGTAATCTATCTAGTGCTGCGGGCGCGACAGTCGATTTCAGATTAAGAGAGGGTGGGGCTAAGGATGAAGCGTAGCAGTATAGTTCAGGAGATTTTTCCCATTTATCGTATGTAGTACACCTCATAAGATCTCATGAAATCTACCGTGATTCTGGTTACACTGGAAGGTGGTGAGTTAAACGATAGAAGAACCTGACTTACGATTATTTGGGCTGGTGTAGAGTTTGAGAGCTTAGCCCTAGGTACTCTGGATCTTGTGTGTGCTGGGTGGGGAGAGGGGAGAGATAAAGAGACACCGACGTGGAGGTACACATAGGCATACAGACAAGGATATAGAGCGAGACTGCTGAGTGGCTATATGCACATGTATGTAAACTGATCGGGTGTCGATTGAGAGACATTGAGAGATATTTGTCTGTGTACGAGAAACAGAAAACTGAAGAATTTGTTGGACAATCTAAATACTGAGACTTTAACTGAGCATGAGAGTAATTGACTGATGCCTTTTTAATGATTGATTGATTAATTTTCAATGATGGATTAGGTGATTCGTTAATCGATTCATGGAGAAATCGATTGATTGATTGATTAATTGACTGAAGCTGTTTAGTTAATGTAATAAGAAATAAAAAGCACTGAATGATATATGCAAGTATGGGATTAGTCTTAATCTTAAAGAGATCTTTTCTTTATTTACTTCTTTAATTTTACAAGATAAGAAAAGGAGGAAAGTGAAATATAACTTTTCTAAAAATCTTTTGAAAAACAACAGAAGATATGTAGGGAAAGAACAGTAATTAATATACAAATGATTAAGAGTTAAATAAATGGTAATAATAGAACTATATCACAATTAATTCAGTTGGAAATATATAAATAGGTGAGAACTATATGAGACGAAATAATTAAATGAGAATAGAATGAGAAATACTAGAAATAATTAAATGATTTATTAAAACGGGCAAGTAAGTTGCGCTAGGTCTTGGCCCGGATAAGGAATATTTAATTAAGAAAGGAACTGAGGAGATTTTCAAGGATTTCAAGAGATCTTTAGAGAGATCTAAACTGGATAACGTTTGAAGAAAAGTTAGAGCTAAATGTAGTTGAAGTCATCAATCCAGTGAGGAGCGGAAGTGAAGGAATTTGAGTGAGCTAATGGAATGAGGTGATGGGTAAGTGAGTTACTCTGATGCGTACTCTGACTGGATGATGTTACATTCAGGACACGTTCGTGTAAAGCTGTACCTGGAGCTCTTCAACTGCTTGCGGCTCTTCCTTATCTCTCTCTCTTCCAGTCTTTCTGTCAATTGTGTTGTTGCTGTTGTGTGTGTTTGTATTTTGCTTGTGTGTGTGCACGCCTGCATGTGTGTACGTGTGTGTGTATGTGTTTATAAAGCTGGTAAAGCTAATGTTAACGTCAGCTTCCTCACTCGAAAGCGATGTCAGTGACGGACGAGCCCATGATTTGAACCCCGCACATACTGAACCGCGGTCGAATATCTTACCGACATCGCCACTGGCTCCAGCCAAGTGGCGATGTCGACGTATGTTCGCGTGCCCTCGCGTGCATGTGTGTGCGTGTGTTTGTGTGCGTGCATGTGTGTGCGTGTGTTTGTGTGCGCGCGCGTGTGTGTGTGTGTGTGTTTGTATGTGTGAGGTGAGAAGGGACTGATTGAGTTAAAAATGTTTTGTCACTGACCCGACGGATGACATCTTTGCTTTTGCTAGTTTATTTTGCGGAGACTGGATTTTTTAAAACCCCTGTTTTTAGAAATACTGGTTAGAAATTGGCTGAAAACAGGAACTGCAAGAAGTCTATAAATAGACAAGACCTCTCTACCAGTATGAATGGTCATGTAGTGGTGCCTCGTAAGAAATAACATTTTTAGATGTTAGACTGAGCCGATAGCATGACGGTAGACTGCCCCACTGCTGATCAGGAGGTGCGGGGTTCAAATCCAATGCTCTCCTCGTCAATGACCTACATTCGAGACAGGGGCTGACGTTGAATGTGACTTTCGCTTTAGATTTTAAGTGTATCAGAGTTATCCATTGCTTCCATCATCACCGCCTCTGTGTAAAGTAAAACTGGTGACATACAGCAGCCTTGTCTTACTCCTCGTCCTACTCCTCGTCCTACTCCTCCCTCTCTCGATGTCTCCTGATGAACTTTGATATTTGGCTCTTGATTCCTGTAATGATTCGTAATTAATCTTTTATATCTCCAGTCCACTTCTCTCACTTCTTTCGCAGCTTTTTGTAGACTTCTGGAAATACTGTAGTACATGAGACGTGCTCTAAAGACTTTCGTTATGATTGATTGATCAGTTAATTTATTGTTTGACTCATTAATTGATTGATTGTGTGACTCATTAATTGATCGTTTGATCGAATTATTAATGTACTTGTTGATTGATTGATTGACTGGTTAATAGGTTGACTAACATAGGCTTGGTGATTGATTGATTGATTGATTGATTGACTGGTTAATAGGTTGACTAACATAGGCTTGTTGATTGATTGATTGATTGACTGGTTAATAGGTTGACTAACATAGGCTTGTTGATTGATTGATTGATTGATTGACTGGTTAATAGGTTGACTAACATAGGCTTGGTGATTGATTGATTGATTGACTGGTTAATAGGTTGACTAACATAGGCTTGTTGATTGATTGATTGATTGGTTAATAGGTTGACTAACATAGGCTTGTTGATTGATTGATTGATTGGGTAATAGGTTGACTAACATAGGCTTGTTGATTGATTGATTGAATAGTAGAGTTGTTGATGGACTGTACGTAATTGAACATCATCAAAGCAGCTGGTAGAAAGCTCAAGTTAACCTCAGTTTCCTCACTCGAAAGCGATGTCAGTGACGGACGAGCCCATGATTTGAACCCGCACGTACTGATCCGCGGTCGAATATCTTACCGACATAGCCACAGGCTCCAGCCAGTTAAAAATGTTCATAAAAGGTGTTCATAAAATGTTCATAGAAGGTGTTCATAAAATGTTCATAAAAGGTGTTCATAAAATGTTCATAAAAGGTGTTCATAAAGGTGTTTATAAAATGTTCATAGAAGGTGTTCATAAAATGATCATAAAAGGTGTTCATAAAAGGTGTTCATAAAAGGTGTTCATAAAATGTTCATAAAAGGTGTTCATAAAATTTAAAGGGTCATGTAGTGGTGCCTCGTAAGAAATAATACTTGTAGATGTTAGACTGAGCCTGACATTGCCTGACGTCCCTGACATTGCCTGACGTCCCCGACATTGCCTCATGGCGAGGAACCGGACGTTAAATTCCTATTGATTGATTGATTGATTGATAGCATGACGGTAGATTAATAAAATAATAAAATAATAAAATAATCAGTAATCAGTGATCAAAGATTGTCCCAAGCATCAGAGTAATGTTTGAATGAAGACCTGTTCTCAGCTGAAGCCTTGCACTCTATGTCCCCGCGGTTAGCTCGCCAATGATCCTACAGCGTCGCCTCTGCACGCAATATACACTGCGCCAGCTAGCCGATTTAGGAATCGAATCCAGACCATCTCGTGACTAGACTCGACAAAACCGTGCGTGAATTAACGAGGAGATTAAAAGGACTGTTGGTTTGTGTAGGATAATACACAGTCACCTGCCGTTCAGAAGTAAATGGTTATACGTGGGCACAGAGCGAGGTAATGTGCACGTGGTCAACATTGAGGCGTTCACTCTGTCAGGATACGTCATCAACTGGAACAAAGCCATCGATCTGTACGTATTGAACGTTTCTATATTATTGCTTATTATTATTTCTATATTATTACTTATTATCTATATTATTACTTATTATTATTACTATATTATTACTTATTATTATTTCTATATTATTACTTATTATTATTTCTATATTATTACTTATTATTATTTCTATATTATTGCTTATTATTATTTCTATATTATTACTTATTATCTATATTATTACTTATTATTATTACTATATTATTACTTATTATTATATTATTACGTATTATTATCTATTATTATATTATTATTTCTATATTATTATTATTTCTATATTATTACTATATTATTTCTATATTATTATTTATTATTATTATTTCTATTATTATTACTTATTATTATTTTCTATATTATTACTATTATTACTTATTATTATTTCTATTATTAGTATTACTTATTATATATATTCTATTATTCTATATTACTTATTATTATTTCTATATTATTGCTTATTATTATTTCTATATTATTACTTATTATTATTTACTATATTTTATTTACTTATTATATATTATTCTATTATGTCTATATTATGATATTATTACTTACTTATTATTTTCTATATTATTTCTATAATACTTATTATTTATATATATATATATATTATTGCTATATTTTTATTATTATTTCTATATTATTACTTATTATTATTTCTATATTATTACTTATTATTATTTCTATATTATTGCTTATTATTATTTCTATATTATTACTTATTATCTATATTATTACTTATTATTATTACTATATTATTACTTATTATTATTTCTATATTATTACTTATTATTATTACTATATTATTACTTATTATTATTTCTATATTATTACTTATTATTATTTCTATATTATTACTTATTATTATTTCTATATTATTACTTATTATTATTTCTATATTATTACTTATTATTATTTCTATATTATTACTTATTATTATTTCTATATTATTGCTTATTATTATTTCTATATTATTCCTTATTATTATTTCTATATTATTACTTATTATGATTTCTATATTATTGCTTTTTATGATTTATATATTATTACTTTTTATTATTTCTATATTATTGTTATTTCTGTATTATTATGATTTCTATATTTTTACTTTTTATTATTTCTATATTATTGTTATTTCTGTATTATTATGATTTCTATATTATTACTTTTTATTATTTCTATATTATTATGATTTCTATATTATTACTTTTTATTATTGATTTATTATTATTTCTATATTATTACTTATTATGATTTCTGTATTATTACTTTTTATTATTTATATATTATTATTATTTCTATATTATTACTTATTATTATTTATATATTATTATTCTTTCTATAAGAATTGACCAATCGATGACTGCGCGTGTCGTAGAAGGCGACTAAAGCACTGAGATCCATACCAACGTCAGAAAGGAAATTGCTCCAAAAATGTAAACGAATGGGAAAGTCTCAAATAGGGGATTGACTGATGATATGATGTAGGACAGAGAGGATTAGAGACAGTCTATTCGTATCCCGACCCTAGTTAAACTGGGATTCAAGGGAAGATGATGATGATTATTATTATTATTATATCCATATATTATTATTATTTTTTTATTATTTTCATATTAATATCAGTCTATAGCGATTCGTTGTGATATCAGTATATAACGTAGTATTCACTCTCTCTACTTTTACAGATCTTCTCTTTCTTTCATATACACGTAGCTTTGATCTCGAGTTTTCAGAAATATCTGAACGATAGTTTTGAGAAAAAACAATTCTCTCAAACGTAGTACTCTAAACGATACTCTGTACTATATTTGTAAATACTCTGACCTGTGCCTTTAATTACTCTGAAACTAATTTTTAAGTACTCTATGCTGAACTTTAAAGTACCCTGTATTTTATTTTTAAGTGCACTGAGCGCCATTTTGTAAATATCCTAAACTATTTTTAAAAGTATTCTCTACTGCAATTCTAGGAACTCTAATCATAGACATCTGTGAGAAAGTAGATGTTTAGTAGCTTCTTGCTTTCTAAGCAGATGCCATAGGTTCGAATCTCAGCCGGACCGTGTCTGAGAGGAGGCTTGTAGTGGAGAATTATAAGCCCTGAATTATGAGCTCTGTTGATAGATGTGACCACTGAAGTACGGTTACTGCTATTAGATAATACCACAAGCTCGGTAAGGCCTCGACGCTCTCTTGCGTAAGATTGCGTTGAATTTGGTTTTAAAGACCCGAGTTATAGTGATGGTTAGATTAGATTGTAAAGCCTTAGTTTTCTCTGCTTATAGAAACAAAATATTTATATTAGTTTTCTTCTCAATCTTTCTTTTGATCGTCACAAATGAAAGTCTGGAGATTTTATCTGTAGTTCAAAAAAGTCCAGGAAAAGTCCTGCTCTGAAAACCTTTCTCTTGTGGGTGGCGATATCCAGGTTTCTTTTACCTAACTAGACATCGACTCTTTTAACTAAACGTGTGTGCATGTGTATGTGTGGTACACATAATGTATGTGTGGTAACACATGTGTATGTGTATGTGTGTGTATGTGTGCTCGTAAATGTTGTGTGTGTATGTGTGCGTATGTTTGTGCGTTAATGTGTGTGTGTGTGTACGTATGTTTGTGCGTTAATGTGTGTGTGTGTGTGTGTGTGTGTGTGTGTGTGTGTGTGTGTGTGTGTGTGTGCATGTGTTTAAGAGTTATATCGGTAAACCAAGGCATAACGAACCTGGCTGGATTAATTAGACGTTGCTGATCAGCGTGATTACATAAAACACTGAGATAAATCTGAATCGTCTCACTGAAGTGTGATAGGACGACATCAGACAGACTGTACAGTTCTTCTTGGAATGAGACATTTCCTTATCTTTCATTTCTCCACTTTTATCTTATACAACTCTGCTTTTTAACGAGCAAGCCTCTCTCATTGCTTTTTCTCTCTCAGGTCTTCCAGTGTGTTCACCGCAGTGCGGCGAATGTGATAAACATTTATCAGAAACGGGCGGGCGAAAATGAGTGCAGCAGGTTGCTATAACAACAGGGATAAGACCATATATGGAAGACTTTATGTAACGTTTGATATAGGATCAAGCTATTTTCATATGTAATATGCATTGGAAGAGGGAGGTCATAGAAGGCAGAATGGTGTGAAATAGAGGCAGAGGCAGGTTGAGATTAGGAATGTTAGATGATTTAAAGACCCACTCGTATGTGGAAATGAAGAGGAAAGCTGAACACAGAGAAGAGTGGAGGCGTTATATAACATGGACCTGCCAGTAGGCAGTGCACTAAGAGAGAGATCAAGCATTGGGGTATTTACGCATAAATATTCTCATCTTATGAAGTTTTTTGTGACTTGTTATTAAGCTGTGAAGTGTTGACTCAACATTTTACTGGGTGTTTTTTAATCACCAATTAATTTAGTAGTATTCTCCACTTTTTCTAATGTTGTTCCGCCACGGTTACAAACGCTATAAAATTCTTTCAGTTTTGGACCCGAGATTGAGAAAGTAATTGCTTGAGCTATATCTTAGCTGTTATATATTAGCTGTTATATCTCAGCTGTTATATCTCAGCTGTTATATCTCAGCTGTTATGTCTCAGCTGTTATATCTCAGCTGTTATATCTCAGCTGTTATATCTCAGCTGTTATATCTTAATTGTTATATCTCAGCTGTTATATATTAGCTGTTATATTTTAGCTGTTATATTTTAGCTGTTATATCTCAGCTGTTATATCTCATCTGTTATACCTTAGCTGTTGTATCTCAGCTGTTATATCTCAGCTGTTATATCTCAGCTGTTATATATTAGCTGTTATATTTTAGCTGTTATATATTAGCTGTTATATCTCAGCTGTTATATCTTAATTGTTATATCTCAGCTGTTATATATTAGCTGTTATATTTTAGCTCTTATATCTTAGCTGCTATATCTCAGCTGTTATATGTTAGCTGTTATATGTTAGCTGTTATATGTTAGCTGTTATATCTCAGCCTCTGTTTCACGTTTTCCAAACAAACAGAACGTTGAATGACCAGGTAAATGAAAGAAAACCTTGAGAGTAAAACTATTGTCCCTGGTATTTGTTTAAGCAAGTCCATTAGTTGCTGAACTGGATGTTGAGAGTGTAGTAGGGATTTTATATACGAGAACTGATGTTGAGAGTGTAGAAGGAATTTGTATACAAGAACTGTTGTTGAGAGTGTAGTATGGATCCTGTTGAGAGTGTAGTATGGTCTGCACCCTAGAAGTGCAGTCTATACCCTAGAAGTGCAGTCTGACCCCTAGCAGTGCAGTCTGTACCCTAGAAGTGCAGTCTGTACCCTAAAAGTGCAGCCTGTACCCTAGCTGTGCAGTCTGTGCCCTAGAATTGCAGTCTGTACCCTAGAAGTGCAGTCTGTACCCTAAACGTGCAGTCTGTACCCTAGCTGTGCAGTCTGTGCCCTAGAATTGCAGTCTGTACCCTAGAAGTGCAGTCTGTACCCTAAACGTGCAGTCTGAACCCTAGACGTGCATCCTGTACCCTAGAAGTGCATCCCGTACCCTAGAAGTGCAGTCTGAACTCTAAACGTGTAGTCTGTACCCTAGAAGTGCAGTTTGTACTCTAAAACGTGCAGTCGGGATTGAGAGAGAAAGAGCAGGGAGTTCTGGAACAATGTAGGGTGTGAGAGAAGGGAGGATGGTGGATGTATTGTTAAAGGACGCACGGTGAGATTATCATTGTAGAGTCGAGCCGAAGCTTTCATCACCACCCCCCTCGTGTTTGCGACCTGCACTAGGGGTGTGGGTGTGGGGGGTTGCCAGAAATTATATGGCTTGGTGTTCGTACGACTCATTACTTTAATAAAATGTAAAAAATTGTACAATTTGTTACAATACTGTGGGCAGGGGCAGGCCGAGATTAGGTATGTTAGATGATTTAAAGACCCACTCATATGTGGAAATGAAGAGGAAGGTGGAAGACAGAGAAGAGTGGAGTCGTTGTGTACCATGGACCTGCCAGTAGGCAGTGCATTAAGAGAGAGAGGAGACAGTACCGTGTTCTCGTGTCGTCTATGGCCACCCTAGTAAATAAGCGTCAATAGACCGCGGCCTGTCGTTTCGCTCTCTAATATTGGCCGGGAGAAATCCGGTAATCCATAATCACACAATCCAGGGTCCAGAGCACGGAGGGATGAGAGAGTGGGAGAGATGATGAGAGATACAGAGAGAGAGATAAAGAGAAATAAAGGGCGACTTTATTGCAAATATGATTTTTACCATGAGGAGCTGTATGGAAAGCAAATATGTGGAGAGAGAAAGAGAGAGATAAAGAGAGAGAGAGAGAGAGAGAGAGAGAGAGAGAGAGAGACAGAATGGGAGGGGCAATTACTGAAGTAAAGTGTTAATACGGATAGTGGATACTTCCCCTCTCTCTCTCATTCTCTCTCTCTCTCTAATTGATATTAGAGCGAGATAAAGAGAGAGAGAGAGAGAGAATATATGAGAAAGAAAGAGGGATATGTAGAGAATGAGTGAGTGTAAGAGTGGGAATGAGAGAAGCATTTAAATGAATGAAATATAAATGGTTGGAAGAGAGAGAGAGGATAGTAGACTATAATGAAGATAACAGAAGGCGGGGAAGGATTGAGAAGTGACTACCGTTAGGATTATTTCCTAGTTCAGCCCATGCATCACACGCACAAATACAGTCTAGCAGAAATGAGGTTTTATAGGCTTTGTAGATCTTGAGAAAGCTTTTGATAGTGTGAACTGGGAGATTTTTGGAATTTTGAGAGAAATTGGACTGGACTGGTGAGATGGAAGTTAATTATGAGAGGTTTAATGAATGAACTTAATGACCTCGTAATTGTTTGAGAGAGGTCAAATGAATGAACTTAATGACCTCGTAACAGTTTGAGAGAGGTCAAATGAATGAACTTAATGACCTCGTAACAGTTTAAGAGAGGTTAAATGAATGAACCTAATAACCTCGTAACTGTTTGAAAGAAGTCTAATGAATGAACCTAATGACCTCGTAACTGTTTGAGAGAAGTCTAATGAATGAACCTAATTACCTCGTAACTGTTTGAGAGAAGTCTAATGAATGAACCTAATGACCTCTTGTAGAGACATCGAAAACTTTGAGGGTTACTTATTGCAGCGATATAATGTTAAAACCCCTACCTAACTCGTTGTTCTCTTCGAATGAGTTTACAGCTTTACATTCTAATTATAACTAAATTTATTTAATTTATATTATTTTAACTTAATTTTAATTTTATCTGAATATTGGAAAGAAGAAACAAATACTGTTCTCCATGACTGCATGGCATAATTAATGTAGCTGCAGATATATTGACAAGTTTTTGCCATATATGCTATTGTCATGGTCATACTGTTGTAACACTGTTGTTGTTATGTTGTTATCGTTGTTATGATGTTGTTATGGTCATACTGTTGTAACATTGTTGTTGTGTTGTCATGTTGTTGCTGATGTTTGATGTCATCCTGTTGCTGTTATTTGTTGTTATCACGTTGTTGTTGTTTTTGTTATTAAGTTGTTGTTGTTATAACGTTGTTGTTGTTGTTGTGTGCTCAGACTCTCCAAGAATCATCCCGGGCCTGTGGTACACATCAGCGACTCACCTGCCGATCAAAACAAGGTAAATAGTTCATTTATTAACTATTTATTAATTACTAGTTTATTTATTAACTATTAATTTGTTTATTAACTACTAATTTATTTATTAAATATTAATGTGTTTATTAACTGCGAATTTATTAACTATTAATTTTTTTATTAACTACTAGTTTATTTATTAACTTTTAATTTTTTTATTAACTACTAATTTATTTATTAACTATTAATTTTTTTATTAACTACTTGTTTATTAACTATTAATTTTTATTGACTACTTGTTTATTAACTATTAATTTTTTTATTAACTACTTGTTTACTTATTAACTATTAATGTGTTTATTAACTACTAGTTTATTTATTAACTATTAATTTGTTTATTAACTGCTTGTTTATGTATTTACTATTATTAATTTATTTATTAGTTGCCCGCGTTAATTATTAAGATCATAATCTTTATGGTTCATAGTTTTAGAAATTAATCCAGACAAATTGCAGCTAATGCATTCAGGAACGACTAAGCTGCATGCTGAAAGCTTCTAAATTGCTTGCTGCTTCTAAATTTCGTGAAAACAATTTATGCTCCAGTATAAGACAAAAGATTGTGTTAGGCTTGATTTAAAAAGTACAAAATATAGAAATATCGTTTAGAACATTTTCAATCTAAGAGTGATCTCAAAATTCAGCAATTAAATTTGTGCTCGAGCAATGCGCTTATCCGCAGCAATAGAAATGTCAGAATATTCCTACTTTAAAAATGGTCGAGTGTTGTCGCTGAGGATTTGACGACGACGACGCTGGAAGGCAGACTGATTGGAGGCTGGAGAGCTTGTGAAGGATGTTTCCAGATTTAGCTGAACTGAAGATGACGCCATTGAATCAACCGGTGGTGTTGAGCGCCCAGTGACGACTGTTCACGCGTTATTATTACCTTGCAGGAGATTCCTTCTGCCTTAAAATAAAACGATTTCTCTCTCGTGCTCTCTCTCTCATCTCTCCCTGTCTGTCTCTGTCTCTCCTCTCTGTCTCTCTTGCTCTCTCTCTCGTGCTTTCTCTCTCTCGTGCTCTCTCTTTCTCCCTGTCTCTCTCTCTCCTCTCTCTCTCTCTCTCTCTCGTGCTCTCTCTCTCTCCCTGTCTCTCTCTCTCCTCTCTCTCTCTCTCCCTGTCTCTCTCTCCTCTCCCTGTATCTCTCTCCTCTCTCTATCTCCCTGTATCTCTCTCTCTCCCTCTCTCTCTCTCTCGTTTTCCCTGTATCTTCTATCTCTCCCTTCTATTCAAATTTTCTCTGTGTTCTATTTTGTATTTGAGGAAAAGATATTTTATAAATGTTTGACTCATTTGTGTTGTAGCGAGTCCCATTTCTGTTTTTATGGCGTCTTCCTTTCCTTTCAAAACCAATGTTTAATCTGTCTCTTTGGCGTCTTCCTTTCCATTAAAAGCAGTATTTAAATCTATCTCTTTTTCACTTAAACTCACTCAAAACTCTCTCTCTCTCTTCTCTCGCTCTCTCTCTCATCCTCTCTTCATTTTTTAGATTTTTTAAATGTTTTGTTTTGGTGACGCTTCATGCGACTTTCAAGCGTTATTCCAGTCTTCCATTGTCTCACTATCGACACACATTGAGCTTTTCTCTTCTGCTGAGATTTCTTCAACCTCTCCAGTTTCATGCTCCACTTTAAGATTTTCTTGCTCGTGTATTTCTCATTCTCTCCCTCTTTCATCCTTCTCTCTCTCTCTCTCTCTCTCTCTCTCTCTCTCTCTCTTTCTCTCAGTTCGTTTTCTAGCTATTTTTTCAATTTAATTGTATTGCTCTTCATATCTCTCTTTGACCTTCTACCCTTCTCTCTTTTGTATCCCAATTTTGCTTATTTTTCTCTCGCTTTCCCTTCACCTCTCGCTCCTTTTCTCTTTCTTTCTCTCTCTCTCTCTCTCTCTCTCTCTCTCTCTCTCTGACTATCTCTTTTTAATGCACTCTCTTTGTCTCTCTCTCTCTTTCTCTCTCTCACGAGTAAGTAGTTCTCAATTATCTTTTCTCAATCTATCTAACGCTCGAGGATCTACGGCTTTCTCCACACTTTCTTCTTCGTTCTGTTTTATTAAGAAAATCCATCAGACCTGAAAATCTTCAGCGTCAATGCACTGTGTGTAATACTGGATTGGACAATACTGCACTTATTGTCTAATCCGAGATTTCTGGCACTAACTATATTCATACATCTTATTGAACTTGTATTTTGTTGGCATTACTTTTTTATCTAGTAAATATATGACATAGATATGGTTAACTAAGTTTAACAGCTGGAATTTAATATCTGTTCCCAGCGTGATTTCGAGCCGGCGATCTCTTGCTTATAAAGTATATCTCCTATCTGTTCGTCTATCTCCTGTCGTTACTGTGATACACACACACACACACACACACACACACACACACACACACACACACACACACACACACACATATATATATATATACATGTATATATATATATATATACATATATATACATGTATATATATATATATATATATATATATATATATACATGTATATATATACATATATATACATGTATATATATATATATATATATATATATATATATATATATATATATATACATGTATATATTATTCACATAAATATTTATAAATATTATATATTTATTCATCACTTTCATGGTAGAAAAACATGCACAGATACAATTGTTACAGTTCAAGTCGTGAAATCATCAACGTGATATTGTTCTACACTTTTGATACAGACACGGCTGCAGTACAGTTTAGAACTTGTTTTCAGATCGACTCTCGTGGTCGCTCCACTCCATTTTGTATTAAAATTTAATTGAAAGCGACTGGTAAGCTTCCACAGTACTCGGCGGCTTCAGTGCAGGAAGACCTCGGATCTGAGATCCGTAAAGCCAAGAGTTTCAATGCAACTGGAACGAAATCCCGGAACACATGTGAATCAAGACCTTTGCCATTTCTTGCCCCTCGACCTTCTACTGGCTCACAGCCCAATCTCACTGGTGGGGGGGGGGTGGCTGGAGCCAGTGGCGATGTCGGTAAGATACTCGATCGCGGATAAGTATGTGCGGGGTTCAAATCCTGGGCTCGCCCGTCACTGACATCGCCTTCGAGTGAGGAAACTGACGTTAACATTAGCTTTGCCAGCTTTTTTTACGGCTGCTTTCAACATTTTCTTGTGTGAAAAGACGAGTAGAATTCCCTTCTCGCTTAATTGTTTCTGGTGTATTTTCAATTGTTTCCTCTCTATGAGGGAAGACTTCGCCACTGGCTCAAGCCAATAACTAAGGGCATCAGGGCTCCACTGGGCACTGACCACCCCAGAACTCTCAAATCCTAGCTAGTTGTTACCCTCCTTGATGAGTGAGGTTTCGAGTTTGCGGTTCTATTTTCTCTCTGATTTACGAAGGAGTTCCGGGTCTCATTAGCACTGAGATCTGACGTGTGGGACGATTTGATAGATTAGATATAAATGTCATATGGTGTACTAATGTCATATGATCATGTTGTACTAATGTCATATGATGATGTTGTACTAATGTCATATGATCATGTTGTACTAATGTCATATGATCATGTTGTACTAATGTCATATGATCATGTTGTACTAATGTCATATGATCATGTTGTACTAATGTCATATGATCATGTTGTACTAATGTCATATGATCATGTTGTACTAATGTCATATGATCATGTTGTACTAATGTCATATGATCATGTTGTACTAATGTCATACGATGATATTGTACTAATGTCATATGATGATGTTGTACTAATGTCATATGATGATGTTGTACTAATGTCATATGATCATGTTGTACTAATGTCATATGATCATGTTGTACTAATGTCATACGATCATGTTGTACTAATGTCATACGATCATGTTGTACTAATGTCATACGATCATGTACTAATGTCATATGATCATGTTGTACTAATGTCATATGGTCACATTGTACTAATGTCATATGATCACATTGTACTAGTGTCATATGATCACATTGTACTACATCTATTTGAATAACCTCAAGTTGTTGTATCACCTTTAAGCTCTGGATGTTTTAGAGTGCAGACTGCCATTTTAGTTTGATTTAGTTTTGAAATAATTGTTAAGAATTTGGGTGTACTCGTGCTTTGATCCTCTGCTTTATAACTTGATATAAATGAATCGTTCGTAGCGTAGAGGATGGAAGGGTAGGGGGTGGGGGGGGGGTTACGTGACCAGGGGTCTTCTGATTTCTCGATAAATGAGCGGCGTGCTGAGTGTAACAATGTTGAGTGAGTGAGAGAGTGAGTGTGTGAGGGAGGGAATGAGTGAGGCAGTGATTGATTTAGTGAGGGAGTGAGTGAAGGAGTGAGTGAAGGAGTGAATGAGTGATTGAGTGAGTGAGCTATCGAGTGAGGGAGTGATCGAGTGAGAGAGCGAGTGAGTGTGTGAGGGAGTGAGTGAAGGAGTGATTGAGGAAGTGAGTGAGTGATTGTGTGAGTGAGTGAGGGAGCGAGTGAGTGAGTGAGTGTGTGAATGAGTGAGTGAGTGAGTGAGCGAGTGAGTGAGGGAGTGAGTGAGGGAGTTAGTGTATGAATGATAGAGAGGAATAATAAAGGATGAGAGAGAGGGGAGATATGAAAGAGGATTGGAGGGTGGTTTGGATACTTTTAATAATTTATCAGTTCATGCTCTAACAAGCCATGACTGTTATTTCAGATCTGAACAGGGGGTGGGGGGGTGGCTCAGTGAATGAAGTAACTAATGGTGCTATGAACTCCACTCTAAATCTCGCCAGTTTTCTGATTCTTTATTTCTATCCTTACCATATGCTATATATCTGTCATACCGGCGTACTGTTGCAGTCATAAATGTATAAAACTATAAATATCAAATGTTACTGGATAAAATTATAGCACTAAGCGATCAGAAAGAGTGACAATCTTGCGAGACTAGTGGCTGCTGGTTAGGAGTTTTAAGTGTTAATGGAGAATACTTATCTCCAATATATATCTCTCCCATATCTCGTATGGCTCCCACATCTCTCTATCTCTTATATCACTCGTATCTCGCTATCTATCATATCTCTCTATCATATCTAACAGTCATATCTCTCTATCTCTGACGTCTATCATATCTCTCTATCTCTCTCTCTCATATCTCTCTATCTATCGTATCTCTCTATCTATCATATCTCTCTATCTCTATCTCTCATATCTCTCTATCCATCATATCTCTCTCTCTCTATCTCTCATATCTCTCTATCTCTCATATCTCTCTATCTTTCATATCTCTCTGTCTTTCATATCTTTCTATCTCTATCTCTCATATCTCTCTATCTTTCATATCTCTCTGTCTATCATATCTCTCTATCTCTCATATCTATAATATCTATCCTGTCTCTGATATCTCTTATATCGCTCTATGTCTGATATCTATATCTAGTAGCTTGGTGATTGAGAACGTTTGAGATGAATGCAGTCGCTGTGGGGCTGTTGTGATGGAAGATATTGAGTGTAGGTCATTATCCTTGAGGTTAAAGTCATAGAGGTCATAGTCCTAGAGGTCATAGTCCTAGAGGTCAAAGTCATAGAGGTCAAAGTCATAGAGGTCAAAGTCATAGAGGTCATAGTCCTAGAGGTCAAAGTCATTGAGGTCAAAGTCATAGAGGTCATAGTCATAGAGGTCAAAGTCAAAAAGGTCATAGTCATAGAGGTCATGTATAGTCATACAAGTCTTAGTCTAGTGCTCATAACCTTAGAGGTCATAGTCATAGAGGTTGTGGTCATAGTGATTATAGTCATAGAGATCATGGTCTGAGTGATCATAGTCATAGAGATCATGGTCTTAGTGATCATAGTCATGGAGATCACATCATGTCTATGATTTATCAAGTATATCAAGAAGCGGATTTATAATAATCAGAAAATTCATCGTTTTAGTTTCCGTTTCAGTTTCAGTTAAATTACTAATATAGCAGAAAGTCGATCGTAAGTTTTAGTTAGAGTTAATTGTCTGATGAATATGGCTGATAGGGGGGGGGGCGCTGAGAGGCGGGGGGGGGGGAGGTAATTGAGGCAGCGTGGTTTTGGCGGGGGGTGTATGCTGTAATGAAGGAATGCTGATTACATGACCGGGGCGGATGTGGAGGAAAGAATTCACCCGACAACAAGCGGATATGAGTGGCGTACAGCTGTCGTCGTCCGGATATGCTTGGGATATACTCGGGATATACTTGGGATGTACTCGGGATATACTCGGGATATACTCGGGATATACTCGGGATATACTTGGGATATACTTGGTATATACTCGGGATATACTCAGGATATACTTGGGATATACTTGGGATATACTTGGGATATACGTTAGATACATGGGATATACTTGGGATATACTTGAGATATACTCGGGATATACTCGGGATATACTTGGTATATACTCGGGATATACTCAGGATATACATAGGATATACTTGGGATATACTTGGGATATACTCGGGATATACTTGGGATATACATAGGATATACTAAGGATATACTGGGGATATACTTGGGATATACTCGGGATATATTTGGGATATACTTGGGATATGCTTGGGATATACTCGGGATATACTTGGTATATACTTGGGATATACTTGAGATATGCTGGGGATATGCTTGGGATATACTTGGGATATACTCGGGATATACTTGGGATATACTTGGGATATAGTCGGGATATGCTTGGGATATACTTGGGATATACTAGGGATATACTTGAGATATACAAGTTTGTGATATACTTGGTATATACTCGGGATACTTGGGTTATACTTGGGATATGCTTGGGATATACTTGGGATATACTCGGGATACTTGGGTTACACTTGGAATATACTTGGGATATGCTCGGGATACTTGGGTTACACTTGGGATATACTTGGGATATGCATGGAATATACTTAGGGTATACTTGGGATATACTGGGGATAAACTCGGGATATACTTGGGATATACTTGGGATATTGGAATATACTTGAGATATACTTGGCTTATGAATGTGATATTCTTGCAGTAGGCTTATGATATATTTTGATTTTACTATCTATCCGATTGATTGATTGATGGATTGATTGATTGATTGATTGACTGACTGATTGCAGCTACTGATAGGCTACGAGAGCGGACTGGTGGTGTTGTGGGACCTCAAGTCACGTCAGGCTGACCTGAGATATAAGAACCAGGAGGTTGTTTTCTTCTTCTCTTGTATTTATTTATTCGTATAGTTACACACATGACATAGCGCATGTGTTTACAATGTTTCCTTTCTTAAGTTTCTGTTTTTGTAGTTTTCGTTATTTCCTCCATTCCTTTCCATGGTTATTAGTAATCGTTGCCTTTTGTTAGCGCGTCAATTGCAGCCGACGCGAATTTAAGAATAACCTCCAACACCCTCGGGATTTTTTCTTTCAAAGCTGTCAACTCTATGTCTTCCATGGTGGTCGCCCACAAAGTACTAACCGGCGCGATGGAGCTTAACTTCGTTCAATTGACGCGAAGCTTAACTTAGTGCTCTAAATCCCGCCCCTCCCACTCTCTCCTCCACAGCTCTCCTGTAGGCTTGTAAGTGCCGGTTTCTCTCAACATCTACTTTACAGAAAGAGTTCAATAAAAATAAGCTAAATAAAAATTACATTAAAATTTAAAATTTATATCTAAAACTGTCTACATAAGAGTTAAGTAGACGGCTGTGCTATGTGCTGAGATCATTCCTCCTGTGACACCTCCAGCGTTACCAACTCTACTACGTCAATTCCATCTCTCTCTCTCTCTCTCTCTCTCTCTCCAGGGTTCTGTATCCACAATCCACCCCCTCTTCACACGTCTGGCGAGCCCCCATCTCTTCATCCAGTCTTTCCTTTAATTCAGGACTCAAGGTGATTGAGTTGACTGAGCCGTTTAATCATGAAATTAGTTATCTCTTTTCAGTATTTATCATGTGTTGCTTCATGGATTGTACACTCGCAGGCTAATGAGAGAAGTCTAGCCTGTGTAGATTGATTGATTGAGTGATTGAAACCTATCTCTTTCCGTCATAGGTCTAAATTTTGACCCTCTTGCCTTGGATCTTGGACATGCACTGTTTTTGATCTCGCTTTCTCTTGTGGTCTCTGTGTACTCAGTAATCATCGTGTGGTGCTTTGGCGTCGGTTTGTGTAGAGTCTGCAAGAGAAGTCCCTGACATTGCCTTATAGCGAGGAACCGGACGTTAAATTCGTATTGTTTGCTTGATTGAATCAGTCTCTACGGAGCATATCGTGGCATCACTAGGGCTTGATTGATTGATTGACTGATTGATTTATTGAACCAGTCTCTGAGGAGCATATCTTGGCATCACGAGGGCAGACAGTTCATTTGCAGTCATATCGATGGAAGTCTGACGATATGGAATGCCAAGAACACCCAACGGCCTCAGAGCACAATGATACCACATGGTAAGTTATGATACCACATGGTAAGTTATCACATCACATGGTTAGTTATGATACCACATGGTAAGTTATGATATCACATGGTTACTTATGATACCACATATGATACCACAGGATAAGTTATGATACCACATGATAAGTTATGATACCACATGATAAGCTTTGATGCTGCACTATGGTTAGCTACTCCACAACACTGGTGTTTTTATCACGGATATCTTCTATTGTTATTACAATAAAGTCGTAACGATCTGACCAGTGCTCTCGAAATTTACAGAACTTGACCAGCAGTCAATTCAACCAAACACAGAGAAATATCTTTCGGAATTATGGGCTGGAGCCAGTGGAGATGTCGGTAAGTTATTCGACCGCGGATCAGTATGTGCGGGGTTCAAATCCTGGGCTCGCCCGTCACTGACATCGCTTTCGAGTGTGGAAACTGACGTTAGCAAATTAGCTTTTTTGCCAGGAAAGCACAAACCCCTCTAAATGTTGTTTATAAGTGTGACATTGTGCTCTTGTGTTGTAGACTGGAGTAAAACAACTGTCTCACTATTTGTGATATTCTTTCAATTTTTCTATGTGTGCAGCTAAGCTGGGTAAAGATGGGAAGCCAGACTCTTGCCGACCTATAACTAAAGTCGACTACCGAACAACTAGAAATGGGTAATATAAAGTTAACATTAAAACTCTGTGCTTGTGTAATTGTTGCGAATATCTAATTCCACTCTACTGAAATACTTAATGTGAAATTTTCAGATAAGGAATCGATAGATAATGAATTTATTATAAATTATAGGATGATATATTCGACAGATGGAATTTCTAAATGGTATTATGTTTGTTGCTTGTTATAATTGACATTTGATATTTTATACATAGTATTGATTTAAATCCTGTTAACTTTAATAATAAAAGCTGAGATCCTGTATGTAAATCAAGATGTGAGATAGAATGCACTAACTATAGACCGCTCTCTAATAGGACGTAACTTATCTGACCTCTACACATTTCTATTGTTCAGAAACAGTTATTTCCACTTTTATTTAACCTGTAATATTAATCATAATAATAACAACAATTAGAGTGCTACAGTCATCAATGACAACATCGAGCACTATTGAGACAAAATCAAGCCGGCGAGCAAAAATAAGTTCCAAAAACGGTGCAAATTCCAAAATCCAGAAAATCAGTTCAAAGTAGATTTGCATTGTTACTATTTATGTACATCGATCAGATCCTTGCAGATGAATGTATTGTATTGCTGTATGTGAGTATTTATTTAGTGTTACATTGTATTTTATTGTTTCTATTGTATTTACTTTGCATTGTTATTTTTATTGTACTGTATTTATTGTATTTGTATTGTATTGTTTCTATTGTATTTGTATTTTATTGTTACTACTGAATTTTTATCGTGTTTTTATTGTATTCTTGCTATTATATTTGTATTATAGTTTTTCTAATCCAGTTGTATTGTAATGTTACTGGTGCATTTGCATTGTATTATTTTTATTCTACATTTTATTGTATTGTTTCAATTGTATTTATATTATATTGTTTATGTTGTATTTGTATTATATTGTTTATATTGTATTTGTTGTGTTTTGTATCAATTCTATTTGTACTGTATTATTTAAATTTTAGTTGTATTTGTATTATATTGTTTATATTGTATTTGTTTTCTTTCAAATCTATTTGTATTGTATTATTTAAATTCTAATTGTATTGTATTATATTGTTTATATTGTATTTGTTTGGTTTCAATTCTATTTGTATTGTATTTGTATTCTATATGTGTTGTATTTTTATTGTATATGTATTTGTATTTGCATTGTATTGCAGCGATTCATTCATCATATTCAGCGGAGGGATGCCCCTGGAGACGCTGGGCAGGACGCCTAGTCTAACAGTCATGCATGGATCCAGTACCACTGTGCTGGAGATGGAGCATCCCATTGTCGACTTCTGTACCATCTGTGCATCACCGTGGATAAACGGTATCTCTCAGTCCAATGTCGCTACTCTAATCAGATCATAGGATTACACGAATCCTAGCGCAGCTTTTGAGGGATATCCTGTATTCATACTGTATTGTGTTTAGTTTGAATTTAAATTGTAATTTTTTTGATATTTCCAAAAGTTATGTGTTATGAAATAACGAGACTGTGATTGATCGATTCTGGATTGAGTGATTGATTGTTTGGTTGGCTGATTGATTAAGTATTTCATTGATTGACTCTTTAATCAATTAAATGAGTGAATGATTGACTGATGGTTTGATTGATTGATTGTTTGATTAATTGCCTGATGGTTTGATTGATTGATGGTTTGATTGATTGTCTCTTTGATACACTAAATGATTGATTGATTGATCTGTAGATGTACGGAGATTGATTGATCTGTAGATGTACAGGATTGATTGATTGATCTGTAGATGTACAGGATTGATTGATTGATTGATTGATCTGTAGATGTACAGGACCCCTGCGCCGTTATAGTATTGCTTCAGAGTGACCTGGTCGTCACTGACCTCTTGTCACCAGGGTGAGCTACTATAATAATATTAATAATAAGAATGATAATAATAGTAGTAATAATAATAATTATAATAATTTATATTAGTATTATTAGTATTTTAATCGCTTCTTTTTAAATTTTTAATTAAATAAAGTCTCTTTTATCTAATTTTTTAGCCCAGGGCCCTTTACAGCCCAGGGCCCTTTACAGCCCAGGGCCCTTTACAGCCCAGGGCCCTTTACAGCCCAGGGCCCTTTACAGCCCAGGGCCCTTTACAGCCCAGGGCCCTTTACAGCCCAGGGCCCTTTACAGCCCAGGGCATTTAAAAAAATAATTAAAAAAGATAATAACAGTAATTTAATATTATTATAGCCTGTTACATACATGTTCTGTGTTTAGCGTCGTTCTTTTAGTTCAAACACGCCTCACGTGGGATTTGAACGTATGCAGCGACGAGGCTGTAACCGATGTGCTATCTGAATGAACCTATGTTGTTGTTGTTGTGTTTACAGATACCCTTGTTTTGAGAACCCTGTTGATTGTGGTGTGCAGATACCCATGTTTTTAGAACCCCTATTCGATGTGCTATATGAATGAACTCATGTTGTTGATTGTGGTGCACGGATACCCTTGTTTTGAGAACCCCATGTTGTTGTTGTGGTGCACAGATACCCTTGTTTTGAGAACCCCATGTTGTTGTTGTGGTGCACAGATACCCTTGTTTTGAGAACCCCATGTTGTTGTTGTGGTGCACGGATACCCTTGTTGTGAGAACCCCATGTTGTTGTTGTGGTGCACAGATACCCTTGTTTTGAGAACCCCATGTTGTTGTTGTGGTGCACGGATACCCATGTTGTGAGAACCCCATGTTGTTGTTGTGGTGCACGGATACCCTTGTTGTGAGAACCCCATGTTGTTGTTGTGGTGCACAGATACCCTTGTTTTGAGAACCCCATGTTGTTGTTGTGGTGCACGGATACCCATGTTGTGAGAACCCCATGTTGTTGTTGTGGTGCACAGATACCCTTGTTTTGAGAACCCCATGTTGTTGTTGTGGTGCACAGATGTTTTGAGAATCCCATGTTGTTGTTGTGGTGCACAGATACCCATGTTGTGAGAACCCCATGTTGTTGTTGTGGTGCACAGATACCCATGTTTTGAGAATCCCATGTTGTTGTTGTGGTGCACAGATACCTATGTTTTGAGAACCCCGATCCTATGTGCTATCTGAATGAACTCATGTTGTTGTTGTTGTGTTTACAGATACCCTTGTTTTGAGAACCCCTATCCTATGGATATTCACGAGTCACCAGTGACGACGTGTGTGTACCTGGCGAACTGTCCTGCAGATCTCATCCCGGCATTCTACTCCGTGGGGTGCAAGCAGAAAACACCCGGCTACAGCGACAAGGTAAGTGGGTGTCTTGTACGCTCATCCTATACCAGTCTCTGTACGTGGGGTGCAAGCAGAAAACACCCGGCTACAGCGACAAGGTAAGAGGGTATCTTGTTCTCTCATCCTTTACTAGTCTCTATACGTGGGGTGTAAGCAGAAAACACCCGGCTACAGCGACAAGGTAAGTGGGTGTCTTGTTCTCTCATCCTATACTAGTCTCTATACGTGGGGTGTAAGCAGAAAACACCCGAAGTGGCCTATTAAAGACAAAGACTCTATTGTTTATGTATATATGTAGGAGTGGCCTATTAAAGGCGGAGACTATTGTCTATGTGTATGTATGTATGAGTGGCCAATTAAAGTGAAGACTATTGTCTATGTATGTATGTATGAGTGGCCTATTAAAGTGAAGACTATTGTCTATGTATATATGTATGAGTGGCCTATTAAATGCGGAATCTATTGTCTATGTATATACGTAGGAGTGGCCTATTAAAGGAGGAGAATGGGGGACTTCATCCTGCAGCTACTCTGAGATTATCATCACCGGGTAAGTCAACATCTTGTTTAGCTCATGTCATTTATTACAAGTTAATGTTTGTAGACTGTGTAACGAGACATCGGCTGTTTATAGCTGGTATCAGATGTTAACACAAATGGCACACATGCTTTAACATCTTAATTTGGCAGTAGTTATTCCTCTCTATTTCACGGTATTAACTGTTCTACTATTTGCTCAACATTCGTATCGTAGTTAACACATCTTCATTTAATTATGTGGTTAGCATAACGCTGTTCAGAAATTTATTTTTGTTAAATATTTTTGTGTCGTTTTTGGTTCAATTTTGATTTCTTTGGCGTAGAAATACATCCAGTAGTACTGCTTAGCATCTTAGTATAAACAAGTAAAAAATAGTTATTGCGCATGAATACATGTGTTGATTTTTTTCAGGCACGCTGATGGTTCAATAAAGTTCTGGGACGCCTCATCAGGTACTATTTAATTACTCATTGTTCATTTCCTCGCATACTACACAATTATCTGATCTAATGTGACTTACCTGCCGTTGAACTTCTTACAATACCTGGCAGCTGTACAATTATCTGAGCTGATACAAGCTGTCTCTGTGACTTCATCATCATCTTCAGTTGCTTGCGTTCTGAAGAGAACATAGGACGACAATATTCTTCCATTCTTTTCTGTCTTTTGCAAACCCTCACATCATCTTCCCTGTGACTTACCTGCCATTAAAATCCTTACATTACCTTGCAGCTTTAACTGTAAATTTAAATGTTAGTTAAATCTGTCTTAACTTGATATCGCGTGCCTTCAAAGCAAATTTCTCAGTTTTATGTTCCGCTTGAGACGGACGTTCCTGTCATGATCCTAGGGCGAGGAACCGGACGTTAAGTAATGATAAGCTGTTGCCATAGCGATGCCAAAGATTTCATTGTGTTGTAAGCTGTTGACAAGACTTGATGATGATGATGATGTCATTGTGTTATAAGCTATTGACAAGATTTGAGGATGTTGTGTTATAAGCTATTAACAAGACTTGAGGAGGATGATGATGTGTTATAAGCTATTGACAAGACTTGATGATGATGTTGTGTTATAAGCTATTGACAAGACTTGATGATGATGTTGTGTTATAAGCTATTGACAAGACTTGATGATGATGTTGTGTTATAAGCTATTGACAAGACTTGATGATGATGTTGTGTTATAAGCTAATGACAAGACTTGATGATGATGTTGTGTTATAAGCTATTGACAAGACTTGATGGTGATGTTGTGTTATAAGCTATTGACAAGACTTGATGATGATGTTGTGTTATAAGCTATTGACAAGACTTGATGATGATGTTGTGTTATAAGCTATTGACAAGACTTGATGATAATGATGTTGTGTTATAAGCTATTAACAAGACTTGACGATGATGATGTTGTGTTTATTGACCACGCCCAGTGACGCTGCAGGTGCTGTACAAGCTGAAGACCGGTAAAGTGTTCGACGAGACGAGGTGCATGAGTCTAGACCTCAACAACTTCCCATTCTCTGTCCACCACGTCGAGCTCTGTGTAGAGTCTAGACTACTGGCTGTGGCCGGTCTCACGCATGTAGTCATCTTCAAGTATAGCAAGCAGGAGAACACATTCGAGCTACCGGTACTGCAGTCTAACAGTTATTAGATCTAATCGGTTAATTAGTGCAATAAATCAGTAATTAATCAAAAGTAAGTTAATTTAATAATTAATAACAGTTATTAGTAGAATTATTTAATATTTTTGAAATAATAATTTATAATAAGTTATCTAGTAGAATTAAATTACTAAGACAAATCAATTAAGAGAGAGCAACCTACTATATTTTTGTATGTGTGTCTATTTGTGTGCTTCTTCGAGTGTTTGTACTGTAAGTGCCAGAGATTAGCCTGGTGAATGTGTGTATTGGCTGTACATGTGTGTGTATGTGTACATGCTAGAGATCAGACTTGTTTGTGTCTGTGTACGTGTGTGTGTAGGTGCTAGAGATCAGCCTAGCTGGAGAGCTGAGCAATGGCACCACTGTTGAGAGCCCCGCAGATACTGAGAACAACATTCCCATCAGACAACCTCCCGGTATAACCATCCTACAACCACCACCTAACACCCAGCCGTCTGACGACAAGGTAACGACTAACTAGTCACTCGTGAATGTTGTTCCAGCTGTGGCGTGCAGGTTATCAGCTTTTTTTTCCCTGCCACTCCTTTCATGAATCTTCTGTATACCTGGACATCTCTTCCATCTTCTCTTCCATCTTCTCCTAATCTTTCTTATCTGCGTGTATATAAGGCATTTGACTGTAATATTACACAATGTGGATATAAGACATCATATACCATCGTGTTATCATACACCATATACTTTGTGTTCTATTAATTGATGATACTTTGTTCTCTATTGATTGATGATACTTTGTTCTCTATTGATTGGTGATACTTTGTGCTCTATTGATTGGTGATACTTTGTGCTCTATTGATTGGTGATACTTTGTGCTCTATTGATTGATGATACTTTGTGCTCAGGACACGAGTGTGCGGATAAGGACAGGACCGAGGAAGTGGTTGGGGGGCTATCAGCCCGACCTCTGCTGTCTGCTCACGTGGTCAGAGGGGGACCCCCCTGCCACCATTTCCAGCCTTACTCTCAACTCTAAATACGGCCTGTTAGATTTCCCTCTATGTAGTTTACAATGTGTGCATGTGTTTATTGCTTTCTGTTTTGCTATTTGTGTATGTGTAAGTTTTCTGCGGTATGTCAGATTTCATGTAATAAACGAATATACAGTATATGCAATTCTTGATTAGAAAAAGCTGTAAGAAAAGCTAATGTTAGCGTCAGTTTTCTCACTCGAAAGCGGTGTCAGTGACGGGCGAGACCAGGATTTGAGCCCCGCACATACTGATCCGCGGTCGGGTATCTCACCGACATCGCCACTGGCTCCAGCCCAGATTTACTGCTTCTGGCCAAGATAGACCACGTCTGTCACCATCCATTATTTATTTGGAGGCATTATTTGAACTATACGATTTTTCGATTAGACAACATTATGTTTTATAAAAGGCATAAACATAGATATTAGTGTGAAAATGAAGAAATCTGTTATTAATCGGTACAGGTACATGGCAAAATATTGTTAGTAATTAAGTGAATATAAGGTAATGTTATTTTTTTGTAAATAATAACTCATTATTGTCTAGATCTGAGTTGATGAAATAATTTTAATGTAATAAACAATGTAATTAAATTTAGCATGAACGTTTATCGTGACTCTGACTTAGCTGAATTCAAGAGAAGGTGATGATGAGGAGGACAGAGTTTATTATTTCTTAGAATCTTATTTAATTTAGTGAGAGATATTCTCCGCAATTCTCTCCCAGTCTTAGAAACCTTTCTGGGCAATGAGTCACTTCGGTGCATGTAAGGTTCTGGTAAGTAATTATTTGATATTTAACTTCAGTGGTAGTTTTCTTGGAGCTGTTAATGATGTTTTGTTGTTTTTGTGGTGTAGCTTGGCTTATGGCAACGAGGCAGGTCTGGTAGTAATCGATGTGATGCAGAAAGTTTGTCTAATTGCCATTCCTACAGCAGAACTATACGGTTATTATATGACCCATTTGACTTTATAATGCCCTACTAATTTCCATCCCTACTGCAGAACTATACGATTATTATATGACCCATATCACTTTATAATGCTCTTCTAACAGTTATTCCTACAGCAGAACTATACGGTTATTATATGACCCATTTGACATTATGGTCGCACATTAACTGTACAGTTCATCATTCCAATCTCTGAAGCTCAGCATTCCAGGTTTTGACTGTTATTATTTACTATCTGCATCGCCTTGTCTGATTTAAACAAATCTTCCAATTTAACTTAGTCATATCTTCCAATGCTCGTGTCTGAGTTAACATAACATAACGGCACACTGGGTCAGGAAGCACAGATGCTTGTTTAAGATCCATTTCCTCCTTCCTCTCCATGGTTATTAGTAATCGTTGCCTTTGATGGCGCATCAATTGCAGCCGGCGCGGATTTAAGAATAATCTTCCATCACCATGGGATTGTTTCCTTCCTAAGCTTTCTACCAACACTCGGTCTTCCAAGGTGGTCATCCGCAAAGTACTAACCGAGGTCGATGCAGCTTAACTTCGATAATTGACGCGCAACTAAACCAAGTGCGCTAATCCCGCCGTCAAGAGACCAAATGTTAAGGAACTAAACGTTAATTGTAATTATTGTTGTATAAACTGAACAGATTATTTCTCGACTTTTTAGTTGAGCTGTTGGTAGTATGTAATTGAGAGACGTTGAGAATTGTTTATACCGTGTTCAGGCTCGGTGGACACATTCCTAAGGTCACAGAGGTCACCTAAATCCAAGAATTTAGCGAAGCCTCAGTCAAATGAGGGCAGCTTGTCCCAACAACCGACCCCTGATGGGTCGAAATCACCCGTCATAGAACAGGTAAGATTTCATGTACTGCGTAGTGGTCTTATTCTGCTACATGCATTTATGTTGTGATGTTTTGGCTAAAAATAATGTTGAGTAATATTAGAATACTGGACACTGAGAATATTTACTGTGTTGATGATTTGTTAAAAATTAAGTACTAATATAGTAATTATAATAGTTAATATTTCCCCGTGTTATATTAGGATTAAAGGGAAGATGATGATGATGATGATGACGACGACGACGATGATGATTAATAATGTTATACGTGTGGCAGTGAAACTTGAGGCAGCCTTGCGCTTATATTCTATAGTTAATTAGTCGTCTTATGATTCAGAAATATAGATAGGACGAACGTGTTCATTAGAGTCGTATTTATTTGTAGGTCTGTCTGTCTGGTTTATTAATTTTTTTAAATCTGATTTTTATAATTAATTACTAACTGATAATATTTTATGCTTTTGATAGTTTTGTATTTTAATAACAATTATTAATATGTTTGGTATGGATTTTCATCTGATTATAGTGTGAGTTCAGAGTTTATTAGTGAATGGACTTCAAGGCTCTGTTGTTTAAAGAAGTCTTCATTGTTCTTGTGAAACTTATGAACGCCTTTATGCTGCAACATTTTACTCGGATTGGTAAAATACAGTAGAATAACGATGAACGGTTTAAGAATACAGGGACTTACTGTTATGTGAAGCAATGAGGATATAGAGTCTGTGTCCTGAATCTGCCTTGTATGGATTCGTCATCATTGTAGAATGTGTATATATAAAACAATTTACTTTACTTTACTCTAGCAATGTTACTGTAATTGGTAAGAGCTGGTATAAATTATTTGTAGTATATATGAAGCAAATTCCTGAGGATCCTCTTGAGCCTATGTTTATCCGATGTGTTGTTGTTGCTCACATTTACTGTTCACTGTTATTACTTAAATTATGATTTTTTTTGTTTGCAGGATGCACCTCATTGTATTGACATTTTGAATTTTTTATTATTTGAAGTTATATTTGTGAAGTAGTTATATCGCAGTCTAGCTTTAGTCCTTATTTAGCAATAAAAAATAATTCTTTAACGTCTACCTTCGCATCAAAGGATGATGTTGGAATCATTATTGTATGTTCTTAATACTGGCAGAGTTAAAGACGACAGTGTTGTTTTGTAGCCAAGCAGTGCTACCACTCCTGCTATTTCAGTCACTCCCTCAGTGGCTGATGTTACGGACGGCGTAGAGTCGTGTGAACAGAACGACAGAGTTGACTTGGGTAACGCGATACGCTCATCAACCACTCCGAGCTGTGATAATTCCACTAAAACTGAATCTCGCAATAAGAGCATTTCCAGTGTCGAGACTTCCCATTGTCAGTTGAAAAAGTGCATTTCCAATGAGAGCCAATCAGCTGCAGGCAAGTCAAATGGTAGCCAATCAGCGGCAGGCAAGTCAAATGGTAGCCATTCAGCTCTATCTAGGTCAACCAGTGGCCAATTAGCAGAAAGTATGTCATCTGTTGGGAAATCAGTTATGAGTAAGTCCATCTCTTGCCAATCAGCAGTGAATACGTCACCTGGCATCCAATCAGCTGTCAGTAGGTTAACTGGCAACCAATCAACTTCTAGCACGGCAGCTAACGGTTCTGACTGTGAGATAAATGTATCCAGTACGTGTGATAGTGAGGCTAACTCGTCTAACAACAGTCCATGCTGCATCTCTAGAGATTTCAGTTCCGTTGCCTCTGCAGCGGTGTCCGCTGGAACTACTGGAGAGTTAACGTCGCCTGTGATAACTGAAACATCTGAACGAGTCTCTGATTCCTCTATTGTGGAGCCAAGCTCCTGTGTCATGGAGCCAGGCTCCTGTGTCGTGGAGCCAGGCTCCTGTGTAACGGAGCCTAGCTCCTCTGTTACGGAGCCTAGCTCCTCTGTTACAGAGCCTAGCTCCTCTGTTGCAGAGCCTAGCTCCTATATTACAGAGCCTGGCTTCTGTGTCGTGGAGCCAAGCTCCTGTTTACCGGAGCCCAGCTCCTGTATGCTGGAGCTTAGCTCCTATGACACCACAGACTCTAAGAGTCACTCCAGTAGCCGCCTGTCCACAGACGCTCTGCTCAAGGTCTGCGAGAAGTTCAAGAGGAAGGGCAGTTCATCTCGAGGTCACCCTCGCGAGACTGCCTCCTCTAAGACGTCCACGCCGCTCAAGCTACGTCTGGACCTGCCCTCTGCCAGCAGACACGAGGGGACGCCTGACACGGCGATCATTGACCCCCACGTAGCAGCCAAGTCAGGCACCTCTGATAAGCTGACTCTCTCGTGCAGTTCCCTTCAGTTGGGCAGAGAACTGAGCATGCTGCAGCTGGAGCCAGTGACAGCGCCTGTAGGCGGGCCTTTGTTAAAATCCGGAGACGGGCCGCGCCTAGCACCCCCCAAGGCGGCCCTGCACAGCGCGACGAGCGAGGGCTCGAGGAGTAAGAAGCTGAAGAGCTTCCTAAAGGTTGTGACGGCCACTGTGAGGAAGAGCGAGGAGGAGATGGGGGGAGGGTGGTTGGGTAAGATGAACAGCAGTGGGGGTGAGGATGAATGTTTCATGTCCTCGCACAGACTGCTCGCGTCCAGGCTCAACTCCAAGGCAAACAACACCTTCGAGCTGATCGATCTGACGTCTGACGATCTTAATGTGGCTCCGCCCATTCGACGTCTCACCTACTCTGATTGGTCGCCGTCAGTGCGACATCTGTTCGGTGAGTGGCGGAGCGTATTGATGGGCGTGGCTTGTGCGCCGTGTAGACTAAGAGAGCTGACTAGTTTGGGCTGCTTCTAGAGTTAGATTGGTTTAACAGAACATCGTCGCGCATGCTAGATATTAAGTAGACTAGTTCTGAGATTATCTATTGCAATTTGCTAACACGTAAACGACTGTCGCATTTCATTTTCTATTTATAGATAACATCAGCTATAATTAGATGTAGGCCACTTTCTATTGGCCGATCTGTCATCTGTTTTCATGTCGATTATACTATTTACTATTAGCTATTCTTAACAAAGCCTTCAATTTTCATTGAGTGTGATGAATACGCTATTAACACAGTTACAGAATCATTGCAATGTAAACTCGTGGTTAAATTTTGCTATCAGCAGTATTTGCTCATGTTCGCTGTATTTGCTCATGTTCGCTGTATTTGCTCATGTTCGCTGTATTTGCTCATGTTCGCTGTATTTGCTCATGTTCGCTGTATTTGCTTATATTCTCTCAGCAGTATTTGCTCATGTTTGCTGTATTTGCTTATATTCACTCAGCAGTATTTGCTCATGTTTGCTGTATTTGCTTATATTCACTCAGCAGTATTTGCTCATGTTTGCTGGTAATTGGTTGTAATATCTTTGAGATGTCCCAATCCGCCAAAGTAAAGCGAAATCTGTTTATGATTTCTTCTTAGCGCAAGTCTACGATCAAGCTGTAGCGATGACGACTAACCAACGCTGAGGTTGCTATTGCTGCCTGATGTAGACATTTTGTTTCATCATCAATATAAATGAACTATCATGAAATAACACGTGCTATTTCATGATCTATCTAAACAGTTATGGCTGGAGCCAGTGGCGATGTCGACCGCGTATGTGCGGGTTCAAACCTGGGCTCGCCCGTCACTGTCATCGCTTTCGAGTAACTGACAGAAACTGACTTAAGCTCTTGAAGAAACTGACGTTAACATTAGCTTTATGTAATAACACTGTTGTTAATTGTTTGCATTCTGCTCTCACACGGGCTCTTACTGTGGGAATAGCTTCCAGGAAAGTCAAGTTCTTCTCTACGAGTGTTCTTGTTGGTTGTGTTGTTCATTTCTGTTGTTGCAGTTTGGTTTATGTTAAATAAAAGAAGTTTGCTTCCTTTTAAACTTATTAATAAATCCATGATTTCAGAAGCGTTATTTTGTCAAATATTATTATGCAATTTTCTTCATATTTACTGCAGAGTGTAACAGTTTGGAGGTATTTTCGTTCTGTAATTTTGCTTGTTAAATTGTTATTGCATTCTTATATTACATTCTATAATTTCTATGTTTTTATTCTTGTGTGGAGGGGTTGATGGCGGATGTATTTGCTTAATTTGTGTATGAGGAGTAACTTGCTCAACTTTAGAATAGGACAGTTGGTCGCACTTTGGCTCACCTGCGGTCATCGACGAGTATACAATTCTACGTAACTCTTATAGAGTCCTAAGTGGTCGCATTGAGTGTGTTGCTGTGTGCGGATGTCCCTCTGCAAAAATGTAAAATGTAAAAGAATTACGACGCAGTGATAAATAAATATACAGGGTGAGTAAAAAGAAATGATAACACCTGCAAAAAGTTTGAATATCTCAGGCTATTGTTAATATTTGTAAATTAAACTTTTACCAATTGATAAGGGACTAATTTCTGGTGGGGTGGCCAATTTTCATCCATTTTGGCGCATAGATTGTCCAGTTATGCAAGTTTCAGCAGAGCAACCCCCCATTTTTACCTTAAAATGGCGTTTGCTACAACGGTAAGGGCAGATTGCACTTCATTGACGAGAAGGTAAGGTTGAACTCTCAGTATTACGTCAGTACTTTGCTTCCGGAGCTGTTTGATGATTGCCATGCTCTTCTACCAAATGGTTTCATCTTTCAGCAAAATGGTGCTCCGGCTGATGCATCTCGTCATGCACAGGAAAGGATCAGCGAGAGAAACCCAGATTACATCAAGAAGAATGAATGGCCTCCAAACTCACCCGATCATAATCCTCTGGATTACCATATCTGGGGAACCATGCTGCATCTCTATCAGAAACACCAGCCGAAGCCTAAAAGCAAGACAGAACTGCAGGAGGTGCTTTACACCATTTTTAGGTAAAAATAAGGGGGTTGCTCTGCTGAAACTTGCATAACTGGCCTGTCTATGTACCAAAATGGATGAAAATTGGCCACCCCATCAAAAATTATTCCTTTAGTAATTGGTAAAAGTTTATTGTAAAATATTAACAATAGCCTGAGATATTCAAACTTTTTGCAGGTGTTATCATTTTTTTTACTCACCCTGTATATTCGTTTATTACATGAAATCTGAAATACCGCAGAAAAATTACTCATACACAAATAGCCAAACAGAAAGCAATCAGCACATGTAGGCGTATACATTGTAAAAAAATGGTAACAGAGATGTGATGATCGTCTATGAGCGGGTGATGATGTGTCGTTCTGTTAAACGTTGTGTCAGTTGTACGTAAGATGGCGAATTGTATCGTTCTGCGTGTAGAAGCTTGCACAGAGATGATGGACTGATAGACAGATATAACCTGAATACACTGTAGATAACAATTTAAATAGATTTAGATTTTTCATAGTTTCGATGTGATAGTACAGTATTACTCTAATTAATTAATTTTATTTCTGCAATCTTGCCGTATCTGTCATGTAAATTAGTCTGACAGCTGGACCTTCTTGTTCCGTCAGCCTCGCCCACTGAACGTCTCTAATGGCCGTATTTACTAGTGAGATAATCAAGTGTTTAAACATCAACAGTTGCGTAAACTACTGATTAGTCCAAATTTGATATTCTGGAAGCTTGAATCGATGTGTAGCTGCGTAACGCGTAATGCGTAGCTGCGCGCCTGTTTTCGGTAGTTTAAATAGTTGGTTAGTTACACCACTTATTAAGAAATAATATTCTGGCTTTGTTTACGAAGTAAGATGATTGGTCGATCAGACTGAAGGGCAGCGCTGTGATTGGCTGAGCGACATAATTTTGGCGGTTGACTTTGAAGTTAATAACCATACCACATTTTTTGTGAATACCAAAAATTCTGAACTATAGTTTACACAACAACAGATGCGTAAGTGATCAATTGATTAAAGAAAAGTTAGTAAATGTGGGTATTAATTGTAGTAGTGTGAGCATTAACTGATGCATTTATTGATGCTCGCCACGGGACGCTCAGTTGAAGGGCAGGAGCGCCACGACCAGCCCCACGATGGCCTTCAGGGCCAAGCGCTCGTCCACCCTGGCCGAGTGGCGGCCCCGGGGTTCCACGGTCGTCACCCCTAAGCTCGTCAAGGCGTTCAGCACGGCCTCCGTCGAGGACGGAAAGAACTGGATCGGTGGGAATGTTAGGATTGTTGCCGTAGAAGTTTATCCGATTAGACTGAACGTTCACTTTTAATGCATTTTTGCTTTCAACGTATCTCTGGTGTGATTAAAGATGTTTTTATTTTAATAGTTAAATGAGTCTGTAGTTAATGAAGGCCTATAGACCAGTGATACTGTGTAGAGCTAAGAGAGTTGTACGAACCTTTCAGTTTGATCAGATCTCAGGCTAGTCTGTTATCTATACTTCTTCTAATCCTGACTTCTACGTTCTTGATATGCGCTCAAGTTAATGACAGAATTGTTCTTTGAAAATGAACATTTGAGGATGAATTGTAGTGTTGAGGATAGTTTGGCTAAATCGCCATTTGCCTGCCAGGCTCTTAGGTATTCTTAACACAATTAAATTCCACGGTCGAGCCATTTCTTTAGTTCGTCTATTCTCTTCTCTCTCTTGCCTCGGGCACCTCTTATTTTTTATTAAAAATTATAGAATCAATGCTTAGATTGATTTTTTCTCATTGTTTTCACCTATGAAATATATTTCTTTAGGATATTAGAGTAAAGTTGCATTGTAGGATATATTAATTATTAGTAATTATTATTAACTATTATATACAGATAGTGTTTAATGTATGCATAAATCCCAGAGTATTTAGTCCCCAGCCTATTCTGTCTCTAATTTAAATGAAAGCAAAAGTGGAATTAAAAGTGAACGTAACCACTCTCCAGTGGAACACATCGTGTGTAGTGCTTCCGGTGATGTGTCTATACTTGTCATCCACCGTGTCTGTCTGTCCGTATGTCTGTCTGTTAATGTCTCCGCCCAGAGAGGTGTGGTTTACGGATATATCTCCGCCCCTTCTGTGTGATTGACTGATTGTAGGAGAGATGAATAATAAAAATCTGAGATTCATTTTGCTTAGCAGGATATTAACACTGCTTCGTGTTACTAGACCTGAGATGAAATACATGTAGACAATGTATCAATTAATTATCATAGTCGTTTCTTAAAATCTATGTTGATACATTTGTACTGTATCTTCTGTGCGCTTATGATATGCTCACCTGTTTAAAGATAGCCATCATATTTTTCTCTTTCACTGATTAGTCATAAAATACCAAAACCTAGCTATCTTATTAATGTGTTTTAGTCCACAGTAATTCTGCTATTCCAGTTACTCTATCTGTATAGGCCTACCTAGTAGCGAGCGGTAGGATTTAAGCAGTGTTTCATAATAAAGAGAGATATAAATGTAACAATGTGCTGAGAGAGCATTACTAGAATCATTTTACTCATGTAATTGTTAAAATTCTTAAATTAATTAAGTGCAAATAAGCGAGCTCTTTATTAGGACAAATATATTCAATCCGACACTGTAATTTCTATAGGGAATTTCTAATGTGTTCAAGTAGCAATAATATTTGATATGTTATTATTAAAATTCCTGACTAATGCAAAATGAATCTCAATTTTTATACTACAGCGCCATTTGCTGATTGCTTATTGTCTAGTACTCGTTTTTACTTGATATACTAATTTTACTGCTTTACGTTAAGTTTAGGATACTATTCAATATAGGTACTTGGTCCGTTAAGTGTAGGAATACTATTTAGGAATATTGTACTTAGTACATTAAGTTTAAGATACTATTTGAAGTAGGTACTTGTGCACATTATGTGTAAGAATACTATTTAGGTATATAGTACTTAGTACATTAAGTTAGAGGTGCTATATTTGGCGTATGTATTATTAGTATGTTAAGTTCAAGGTACTACAATGTAAATTTGAGGTTGGCACAATTCAGCACAATTCAGAACGGCACAGTTCAATGTAGTATTTGAGGTAGATACTTAGTACGTTAAATTCCAGGTACTATTTTAGTTTGATACTCAGCACGTTAAGTTCAAGATACTTACTTGAGTTAGGTACTACCTAGTACGTTTAGTTCAAGGTACCATTTGATATTATGATCCTTATTAATTGCAGACTGCTATGCACTTGTAGAGAGCTACCTACGACATTAGCTAAGTTAATTTAAAGAGTTCAGCCTTACTAGCGGGTTCCGTGCAACGAGTTTGTCTGATGATTAGATATTGTCGACTGTATTGTGGAGAGACGTGAGGAGTTCTTGTTACTGGAAAGAGCAACACATGAACGTTTGAGTTATCGCATGAGTGAAACCTCACTCATAGTGTTAATCAAACTCTTTTTCCTTTATCCTTGGAGGGTGCCAGAAGCGAACCTACCATTCTGTTTAAGAAAGACTGCACTGGGAATCATACCGTTGCTTTTAAACGTTGCTTTTAAGCCTTGTGTTATGGTTAAACCTCGGTCATAATTATGAATATTGTTCAACCAAGATCACACGGGTGTTTTAATAAACGTTAAGCACACTGTGGGTATTAAATCTGGACTGGTTTGTTTACTCGGCATATTATTGCAATTATTGAGCTTGTTGCGATCATTGGGGATGTTAGTGAGAATGGTTGTTTGTTCAACTGATCTAAGGTGTCCTCTCTGCTCTCTCTGATACGCTCACATCTCTCTAAGAGAGTGAAGAATATCTGATGCACTATATAGAAACACGTTACTATGTTTAGTTTTGCTGTGGGATTAGTATATACTGAAATGAATCTGAATTAATTAACTACTGATATTTTTATATCAATGCATCTGTATATTTTCATTTCTTCCGCTTGCTTTGAAGTACTGAGTTTAAGTAGTACGTGTAGTGTTCAGGGTAATGGAACATTACGGGCTTTTCTGTGCCTTTACACTTCTATAACTTCTAACTTCTATAACTTTAAACTGCTATAACTTGCCAATTATATTTGGTTTTAATTTTATGTTAGAGCCTACCATTTATTACTGCTTTATATTTTTAAATTTATATTTGTTGAAGCTTTAATTTTAATTGTTTAGTTTATTGTGTATTTTTAGTTTATTTGCATGGTTCAAGCTGTTCCTCTAATTAGAGCATTACTGATATATTTGTGCATGTTTTATATTTCGTTTCCTGCTGAACGTAAATTTTTCTAGTCATTTATTGATTGACTGTACTTATGTTTGGTTATGGACTGATTACATTAATTAATAAGTTAACTGATTATCTTTTGCTTTCACCAGATTATCTTTTGCTTTCACCAGATTAGCTTTTGCTTTCACCAGATTAGCTTTTGCTTTCACCAGATTAGCTTTTACTTTCACCAGATTAGCTTTTGCTTTCACCTTTGCTTGTAGTTTCACCCTGGCTCCCATGTAGGTATCACAGCTTAGGCTTGTCTAGCATGAAACTTGTGGCTTATCAAACAGTTGCTACTTCTCCGTGTCTAGTTTACGATTAACTCACCATTTTATATTTAAGATTTAATCTCAAAGTTGCTGCTCTACTCACCTGACCCTGTGCGGTTGTGCTATATCTATTCATTGTGGTGTTCTTAACGTACTGGATCGCTGAGTACTGTTATAATATAACACCCAGTACATCCTAATTGTCTTGTTAACGTACTTGATCACTGAGTACTGTTATAACATAACACTCACTATATCCTAATTGTCTTGTTAACGTACTTGATCACTGAGTACTGCTATAACTTAACACCAGTATATCCTAATTATCTTGTGTTGTTAACGTACTAGATCACTGAGTACTGTTATTACATAACACCAGTATTAATTAAATTAAATTAATCCTAATTGTCTTGTGATTTCTAAGCTGAGGTCAACCCTGCTGTATTTCTAGCTAGCCGATTGACTAGGTTTAGTAATTGTCTTTGGGAATTTTGTTAAATAAAATCCTTATCTCTGTTCTTATCTGTGTCTTTATCAAAATCCTCATCACTGTTCTTATCTATGTCTTTATGAATATCCTTATCTCTGTTCTTATCTATGTCTTTATCAAAATCCTCATCACTGTTCTTATCTATGTCTTTATGAATATCCTTATCTCTGTTCTTATCTATGTCTTTATCAAAATCCTCATCTCTGTTCTTATCTATGTCTTTATCAAAATCCTCATCACTGTTCTTATCTATGTCTTTATCAAAATCCTCATCACTGTTCTTATCTATGTCTTTATCAAAATCCTCATCACTGTTCTTATCTATGTCTTTATGAATATCCTTATCTCTGTTCTTATCTATGTCTTTATCAAAATCCTCATCACTGTTCTTATCTATGTCTTTATGAATATCCTTATCTCTGTTCTTATCTATGTCTTTATGAATATCCTTATCTCTGTTCTTATCTGTGTCTTTATCAAAACCCTCATCACTGTTCTTATCTATGTCTTTATCAAAATCCTCATCACTGTTCTTATCTATGTCTTTATCAAAATCCTCATCACTGTTCTTATCTATGTCTTTATGAATATCCTTATCTCTGTTCTTATCTATGTCTTTATCAAAATCCTCATCACTGTTCTTATCTATGTCTTTCATCCTTATCTCTGTTTTATCTATGTCTTTATCAAATCCTCATCACTGTTCTTATCTATGTCTTTATGAATATCCTTATCTCTGTTCTTATCTATGTCTTTATCAAAATCCTCATCACTGTTCTTATCTATGTCTTTATGAATATCCTTATCTCTGTTCTTATCTATGTCTTTATCAAAATCCTCATCACTGTTCTTATCTATGTCTTTATGAATATCCTTATCTCTGTTCTTATCTATGTCTTTATGAATATCCTTATCTCTGTTCTTATCTGTGTCTTTATCAAAACCCTCATCACTGTTCTTATCTATGTCTTTATCAATATCCTTATCACTGTACATCCACAATCGTTTCGCATTGATGATAACTACATTCATTGTTGTTCAACTCAAATTACACTGATTTCTAATTTTTTAAACTAACTTGTCAAGTTTACGCGTGATACTCCTTTAAACCTTCTAGACTAATAATGTTAACTTAAGCTCTTAGTGTAATGTATTGTATTGTATGACATCAGTAGACTTATTTAGCATGATGAGATATAACAATGTGCGATATGATTTATATTCAGCAGTGAATTACATTGACAGTGTCATTTTATTGACTCGTCTGCTGTAATGACACTATCATATGGTGACATTATATTCAGCTGTGAATGACTTGTATATCATATTGACACTGCCAATTTTATAGATGTCATAGTCAACAGTGAACGTTATAATTATTGACATGTTATATTGACATGTTATATTGACATGTTATATTGACATGTTATATTGACATGTTATATTGACATGTTATATTGACATGCTGAAACCATTGCCGATGTCGGTAAGATACCCGACCGTGGATCAGTATGTATGGGGTTCAAATCCTGGGCTCACCCGTCACTGACATTGCTTTCGAGTGAGGAAACTGACGTTAACATTAGCGTTATCAGCTTTTTACGTGTTATATTGACATGCTATAATGACATGCTATAATGACATGTTATATTGACATGCTATTACATTATATTCAGATATATTACATTATATATATTATAATGACATGCGATATTGACAGGCTATATTGACTTATTATATTGAGGAAACTGACGTTAACCGTTGCTTTACCAGTTTTTTATTGACACAACAGATAAGGCAGAAGGTAACGCTCTCTCTCAGTCTCAGAACTCGAGTGTATCCAGTCTCGACAGTGTCTGCAAGGAGGCCATCGTCTCGCTTCACATGTCTGACACATACGCCAGGCGATCAGGTTTCTTACTCCCCATTTGATTGATCGAGAGTGTTCTCTCATAGCTTCAAGTTAGTGGTTACTCAATTCACAAAAGTTTATTTTCAAAGATAAACTGTAGGAACCCAGTTTGTATTGCTTGTTTGCTTGGTGTTGTTATTATTTTCTTAAAGAATCTTTATTTAATATTAATTGACTATATGCTCTTTGTGGTTGGCTAAAATCCTGCTGTAATTGACTATAACCTGTTTGTGATTGGCTAAAATTCTGCTGTAATTGACTATAACCTGTTTGTGATCGGCTAAAATTCTGCTGTAATTGACTATAACCTGTTTCTGATTGGCTAAAATTCTGCTGTAATTGACTATAACCTGTTTGTGAATGGCTAAAATCCTGCAGTAATTGACTGTAACCTGTCTGTGATTGACTAAAATCCTGCAGTAATTGACCTGTCTGTGATTGGCTAAAATCCTGCTGTAATTGACTAAAACCTTTCTGTGGTTGGCTAAAATTCTGCTGTAATTGACTATAGCCTTTCTGTGATTGGCTAAAATTCTGCTGTAATTGACTATAGCCTGTCTGTGATTGGCTAAAATCCTGCAGTGACTCTAAATGTTAGTGGCGTAGCTCTAACTATAAAGTCATGTGTGGGGATTCAGAACCTTGACCCGTAAGCAACATCAGTGACCAATGAGCTGGGTGATTCGTAGTTAGAAAATTTATGTCTTGACGCAAGCACTAAACCAATGTGCTACTGACTCGGCTGTGTAATCAGCTAAGTGTCTAGACTATATTGAACAACTCTAGTGCAGTGCATGTGTGTGTGTGAGTATATATATATGTGTATGTGTGCACGTATGTGTGCATGTCTATAAGTATATGTAAGTATATGTATACTTGTAGGTGTAAGTATATGTATACTTGTATGTGTAGATACTTGTCCCTGTCCTAGCCTATGGATAGGGACTAACCAGGGTACCGTGCATGTGTGTCGGTATACGTGTGTATGCATGTATGTGTATGTGTAGATACATGTCCCTGTCCTAGTCTATGGATAGGGACTAACCAGGGTGCCGTGCATGTGTGTCTGTATGTATGTATGTGTAGATACGTGTCCCTGTCCTAGCCTATGGATAGGGACTAACCAGGGTGCCGTACATGTGCTAACGTTTAGTTTGGCAGGAGAGGAAGCCAGGAGCTCTAAACCCACCACTGTCTCATTGACAGGTAGGCCAATTGTCTTACTACAATCATCTACTTGTTATCTGCTTCAGTTCTATTCTCCTGGTATGCCACTTTAATGTTTGACGCTGAGGTAAAACTATTGTTGACGTTGGCTGTACTTACCTGTCATGAATTTCACTTTTTATTGGTGCGTTACTGGATGATTTCAATTTTGCCTCCCATCTGTTTAATTGTCTGAGATGCTGCATCTGAATTATAACGTTACATCCTTTATAGACTGCTCTGGTGTTATGGTATATACGATATACGTATTGTGTTGTATTGTGTTGTATGATAGTGTATTGAATTTTGTTGTATTGTAGGCACAGTATTTAAGTTGAAGGGCTGTATCAGGACTATATCGTTTCTAGACTGCTCTGGTATAATCATCGGTTCATCATCCAGTGAACAGCCGCGAGATATCAGCAGAGATGATACCCATGCTCATATCAAAGAGAAAAAACCTTACTACAGTATGATAAATCAATCAATCAATCAGTCAATCAATCACTCAGTGAACAGCCGCGAGATATTAGTAGAGATGATACCCATGCTCATATCAAAGAGAAAAAACCTTACTACAGTATGATAAATCAATCAATCAATCAGTCAATCAATCACTCAGTGAACAGCCGCGAGATATTAGTAGAGATGATACCCATGCTCATATCAAAGAGAAAAAACCTTACTACAGTATGATAAATCAATCAATCAATCAGTCAATCAGTCACTCAGTGAACAGCCACGAGATATCAGTAGAGATGATACCCACACTCATATCAAAGAGAAAAAAACCTTACTATAGTATGATCAATCAATCAATTAATCAATCAGTCAGTCAATCAATCAATCAGTCAACCAATCAATCAGTCAACCAATCAATCAGTGAACAGCCACGAGATATCAACAGAAATGATACCCACACTTATATCAAGGAGAAAACCTTACTACATTATGATCAATCAATCAATCAATCAGTAAACAACCACGAGATATCAGTAGAGATGATACCCTTGCTCATATCGAAGAGAAAAACCTTACTACAGTATTATCAATCTATCAATCAGTCAATCAATCAGTTAACCAATTTATCAGTCAGTCAATCAATCAATCAATCTCATATCAAAGAAACGGTAGTCAAATCGTGCTAGTAAGCGTCCTATAAACTTACTATAAATTCAGTAATAAGATCGTTGCAATTATATCAATGTCAATCTATCTTGTATAATGGCATAGTCTAAACCATTTTAAGCTCTGCACGACTTTAACGTCTGTTTCTAGTCTGTTGTAGTGTCAACGTAGGACTGGCTCGGGTTTTGAGCTGAAAACCTATTGACTGACAGGTGCTAAGTTCTGTGCGTCATGGGCTCGAGTTGATGTTAAACTGCTCTTTTTTAGTAGCATAACAATTCGTTGGTGATACTTAACCCTTTCTTTACCAGGATTTATTTTTGGAACTAGAATAAAGCGACGCTATTGGTCAGTTTGGATGCTAAGCGTTCTGAGTAATTGGTCTCTCTCGCATCCAGACTGCAAGAACGTCTTAGTTGCGTATGTGGGCTTTAAAGTACCGCTGGTAAAATAAGGGTTTGTTATTTATAGTCGTAGATATAACATAATTATAATAGGAGGAGGACTTCAAAGTACTAGCAGTAAGGAAAGTGAAGTCTAGACGCTGACCGCTGTGCACGAATTGGTGACAGTACATTTCCGGGTGCATTGAAGACATGGTGTCTTATCTCGCTCTAAAGTAATACAGTTGTCCTGCGTATCGTTATGTGCTCTGTGAAATGACGGGTCCTCAATAGTCAATCCTGTCAAATATACCAACTGATACTTGATTGAATGATTTGTGAGCATTTAATGATTGCTTGACCGGCTGATTGATAGATTGATCTCTGCACTGATTGATTGATTGATTGATTGATTGATTGATTGATTGATTGCAGGGCAGCAGTCTGTAGCCAACATGAAGGTTCACCTCTCCCCCACTCTCTCTGATGAAGTGGCCATGGATCATCAGTTCTCAATCATTTGCTCAGAAAAACAAGCCAGGGTTAGTATAGTGCAGTCTCTAACATGTAATAAGTGTTGTAGATAAAGCCAGGGTAAGTATAGTGCAGTCTTTATTGTGTAGTGAATGTTGTAGATAAAGTCAGGGTTAGGACTGTAGGCTTAGCGACAAGAGATAGCTCTGTTTATTCGAGCTACCGTCATCAGCATCTCAAGCCTGTTACATCTTTCACACCACATAGCTCTCAGCCGTATAGTTCTAAAGAAACCCGTGGTGGACATAACGTTTAGTAACAGATTCTTAAGTAAGTTACTTTAAAAAGATTCATTTGAAGTGATTCATTTGAACGTGCCTGGTTTTTAGTGTTGATATCAATCATGATTTTGTTGTATTGTTTTGTATACGACTCAACAGGTTCTTGCACTACCATCTCAAACGTGTGCTTACAAAGTAAAGATAACAGAGTCTTCTGCAGTGGTCAGAGCTGATGTCGTCTCATTTAGAGGTTTGCTTCCCTAGTGTTGTTTTGTGTTGCACTGTATTTCTCTGTATTGTATTGCATTAATTTACATTGTAATATATTGCATTGTATTTCTCTGTATTGTATTGCATTACTTTACATTGTAATATATTGCACTGTACTTGTCTGTATTGTGTTGCATTACTTTACATTGTAGTATATTTCATTGTACTTCTCTGTATGTATTGCATTGATTTACATTGTAATACATTGCATTGTACTTGTCTGTATGTATAGTATTACTTTACATTGTAATATGTTGCATTGTATTTCTCTGTATGTATAGTATTACTTTACATTGTAATATATTGCACTGTACTTGTCTGTATTGTGATGCATTACTTTACATTGTAATATATTGCATTGTATTTCTCTGTATTGCATTGTATTACTTAGCATTGTAATGTATTGCATTGTATTGTATCTCTCTCTTTAGTGTTTGCCTGGTAGCAGGTCTATGGTGCATATTACTTTTGTCAGTCTGCTTTTAAGCACAGGTCTGAGCCTGTGGCGATGTCGGTATGATACTCGACCGCGGATCATTATGATCAGGGTTCAAATCCTGGGCTCACCCGTCACTGACGTCGCTTTCGAGTGAGGAAACTGACGTTAACATTTGCTTTACCAGTAGGAGCTGTATGTATGTTGTATTTGTTGTATTCTATTGTGTTTTATAGTATTATATCATGTTGTAACATGTTGTATTGTATTTATTGTATTTTATAATGTTGTATTGTGTTGTATGATGATGTGTTACAGACAGTATAGTCCTTTGTTGTTTTCTACTCAACGGTCACATAATGACGTTTAGTTTACCCTCACTACGACCTCTACTCGATGTCGACTATCTACCCATGCCTGACGTCAGGTATGTGTGTGTATATATATGTTTGTGTGTGTATGTGTGGATGTTTGCGTCCGTGCATGTGTGTATTAGTACATATAATTCAGGAAGTTTCAAATGACAGATCCTGGGGTGGATTGAACTCTTATGGGTTCGAATCCCAGCCGCGCTGATCTGAGAGTAAAATCTCGGACATTCACTGGACTGGTTATACGGAAAATGGTCTAAATTGCCTAACGGTTTAAACATGTGGTATTAAAAAGTGATAGATATCAACACAGTTGATCATTTCACTATAATATACGTTATCACTGTTAATATGAATGTGTGTGCGTGTGTATGTGCATGCATGTGTACGTGCGTGTGTTAATTTGCTGGTTCCTGTTTGTTAATGTTGCATAAATCGACTGGAGTAGAATTAGGAATAATTGTTTTGAATATTTGAATGTTCTAATGAGAACTGTTTAGCCTATTATGTGTAACTCTGTCTCGAGATGATAGGGAGTGATTTTTATGGTTTTATAATAACGGCTTGTGCGGTAGTTAAGTCATAGTTTTCTTATCATCGTTCCATTCTGTGAACTTGATTGAGATAAGCGGAAGCTCTCCGTGACAGCTGACTGACTTACTCGCTCATCTAATAGGCTAAAATGATTGATAATTGTCAAAGTGCTGCTCCAATAATATAAATTTTATTTGCGTATAACATTTTGTGATTAGTTTCTAATGCACTGCGCTACTAAGCTAATTGTTATGTTAATTGCTTAATGCTTTTTATATTATCTAATAAAATTAAAATTCATTTTGCCCTCAAATAATCAAACTATTAATTTGTTTATAATATTAGTTAAATAATGCCTAAATAATGGTGTTTTGTATGTACAGGACGGTGCAGACGTTTTGTTTCAGTGCTAACTGTCACGCTCTGTATCTCTGCTCAGCCTCAGAGCTACAGAAGTTAACTCTCTCCGCTGAGATGTGGTAAATCTCTTTAACTCTCTTCTACTCTACCAGCCTGGGCTCCTCTTCTCCTAGAGAAGAGAAGAGTGGGGGCGTTATATGCCATGGACCTGCCATTAGGCAGTGTAATAAAAGAGAGAGATGTTCCTTATTAAACGAGCGTCTGATGATTGTAGGCAATTAGTAGTCAGTGACCCGAGAGTTATAGAAAACTTCTCTGAAGTTTACAGGTGCATATATTTTCATTCGTATACAATTGCATGAGCATGTTTGCGCACCAACGTACAGGCACGAGTTATAGTCTTCTTGCTCTAGTGCACTGCCTAACGGCAAGTCCATGGCATATAACTCACCCTTCCAACCAATTCTATCCTCAGCCTTCCTTTTCATCTCTATACATGTATATGAATTTATTATCATATCATCCCACATCCCATGTAAAAGCTAAAAGCTAAAGCTAAGGTTAACGTCAGTTTCCTCACTCGAAAGCGATATCAGTGACGGGCGAGCCCAGGATTTGAACCCGCATCTACTGATCCGCGGTCGAGTATCTTATAGACTTCGCCACTGGCTCCAGCCAGTAAAGAGTTATAGTACTGTTTGTAATGTGTTTATTTTAATTGTGAATAATATACAGGTTTATATTAATTGTGCATAATATTCACGTTTATTTTTATTGTGTATAATGTACACGTTTATTTTGATTGTGTACACGTATATTTTAATTGTGTACACGTTTATTTTTATTGTGTACACGTGTATTTTAATTGTGTACACGTTTATTTTGATTGTGTACACGTATATTTTAATTGTGTACACGTTTATTTTAATTGTGTACACGTGTATTTTAATTGTGTACGCGTATATTTTGATTGTGTACACATATATTTTAATTGTGTACACGTTTATTTTGATTGTGTACACGTATATTTTTATTGTGTACACGTATTATTTTGATTGTGTACACGTTTATTTTGATTGTGTATACGTATATTTTGATTGTGTATGTGTATATTTTGATTGTGTACACGTATATTTTGATTGTGTACACGTATTATTTTGATTGTGTACACGTATATTTTGATTGTGTATACGTATATTTTGATTGTGTATACGTATAATTTTGATTCTGTACACGTATAATTTTGATTGTGTACACGTATAATTTTGATTGTTTACACGTATAATTTTGATTGTGTACACGTATAATTTTGATTGTGTACACGTATAATTTTGATTATGTACACGTATAATTTTGATTGTGTATGATCCAGTGAGAATTTGAAGGAGATGACTGGAGAGTTGTTCAGACCATGTGATATGCCTGAGCCGCCCAAGCAAAGCTTCCTCAAGTCCCTGTTCAGTGCAGCCAACTCTGCACAACTTGACCGCGAGGAACTCTGTGAGTATCAGTACTGTATCAGTACTGTATCAGTGTTGTATCAGTACTGTATCAGTGTTGTATCAGTACTGTATCAGTGCTGTATCAGTGTTGTATCAGTGCTGTATCAGTGCTGTATCAGTATCAGTACTGTATCAGTACTGTATCAGTATCAGTACTGTATCAGTACTGTATCAGTACTGTATCAGTGCTGTATCAGTACTGTATCAGTGCTGTATCAGTGCTGTATCAGTGCTGTATCAGTGCTGTATCAGTGCTGTATCAGTATCAGTGCTATATCAGTACTGTATCAGTGCTGTATCAGTGCTGTATCAGTACTGTATCAGTGTTGTATCAGTACTGTATCAGTACTGTATCACTAATGTATCACTAATGTATCACTAATGTATCAGTATCAGTACTGTTTCAGTACAGATACAGTACTGTATCAGGACTGTATCAGTATCAGTACTGTATAAGTACTGTATCAGGACTGACACAGTACTGATACAGTACTGTATCAGTACTGTATCAGTACTGTATCAGTGCTGTATCAGTACGTTATCAGTACTGTATCAGTGCTGTATCAGTGCTGTATCAACACAGTACAGTATCAATACGGGATCAGTGCAGTACCAGCAAGGTACAGCACCAGTACAGACACTTTACCAGTACAGATGCGTCATCAGATAGCTCATCCATTTTAATTACTATGTAAACGCACTACTTTCGTGGATAAGATTTTATAATTAGAATATTTTATAATGACCGTTATGAAACTCATATCTTGGACTTTATGTATTATTGAAATTTCTATTTTGCTTTTTGTTTCATGTTCGTATGTACGTTTTCTGCGGTATGTCAGATTTCATATGATAAACGAATATATATATATATATATATATATATATATATATATATATATATATATATATATATATCTCAGATACTTTATCAGTACAATATCAACACTGATTATCCGCAATAGCTTATTGATTGATATTTATTCTCCTCATTGACAGACTGACTGTTTGATTGGTTTAGTTGGTGAGAGTGGTAGTGGCAAGGCATCTCGGGGAGTAGCTAAGTACACTGGAATGGCACTGGCTCAGGAACAGGCAAACTCAGCCGTGTCTGACATAGCCCGGGCTAGACAGGTGAGGGGCTCTAACAGTCGATGAATTTCTCTCATTTATCAGCCTCTCTACAATAAAATGATATTTCTCTGTGTATAATTGTCTCTACAATAAAATGCTATTTCTCTATTTATGATCTTGTCAATAATAAAATTCAATTTCTCTATTTATGAGCCTGTCAACAGTAAAATGTTATTTCTATATTTATGAGCCTGTCAACAGTAAAATGCTATTTCTATATTTATGAGCCTGTCAACAGTAAAATGCTATTTCTATATTTTTGATCCTCTCAACAATAAACTGCTATTTCTCTGTTTATGATCCTCTCCACAATAAAATGCTATTTCTCCATTTATGATCGTATTTATAGTAAAATGCTACTTCCCTATGTATGAGCGTCTCCGCCGCTATCTCTTCTCTTTTACATAAAGTCAAAGTTTGACGGACTTTAAATTCTCTCATCCCACAACCGTCACGTGACTGTAGATAGGTAGATAGCGCTCAATTCTTAGGTTCACTTGGACTAGACCACTAAAGCTTCTGAAGAATTCAGTATTGCAGCGCTAGCCTATAAGATGTAGTGCACTGAGTAGAAACCTGTTTGACGGTTTTAAATCGACTGTTTTAATTTGCTTAAAATGTATAATTATCTTGTCTTGCTTTTTTAACTCAACCGACTTTTTCTGGAGTCTGTTGCAGTTAAAAGTTCAGTAAATACGACTAATCATAAAACACCAACCAGGTTATTGTTGAGTTCCATTTACATATATGGGATTTGTGAGATGTAATCTGGGTGTTCTGTAGCACTGTGAAATTTATAATATTGATTTACAACGTTGATGACTTAGGCCGCGATGGAGCGAGGAGAGAAGCTTGGAGAGCTGGACGAGAGAACGGAGAGGATGAGGAACGAGGCCGAGATGTTTGCCAGCGCTGCCAATCAACTCAAAAATAAATACCGCGACAGGAAGTGGTACCAGTTCTGAGTTAACAGACGAGTGGCTGTTTGACGAACAGAACGATGGAATGGGTGATAAATATCAAATGATATAATCTTACCAGTCTTGTGAGGATTGAAAGGATTAAGTGCAGCGGTGTAACAGCTGGATCCTGGTAGTAGACTTCTCAAAACTGCGCGTGTTCTTATTGCAGCTCAACTCTGATAGCTGCAGGTTCTTCGTGCAGTTGGTGGAGCCTGGAAGTAGACTTCTCAAAACTGTACGTGTTCTTAGAGCAGCTTAACTCAGATAGCTGTGGGCTCTGAGTGGTGCTAAGTGCAGTTGATGAGCCTGGAAGTAGACTTCTCAAAACTGTACATGTTCTTAGAACAACTTACTCAAAACTCAAATGCTGCAGTGGATGGCAGGGTATTGTGTAGTTACTGGTATATTGCTTGAGTTGACAACAAGACTTTCTGCTCACTTACAACAGCTTGGTAACAACAACAACAGAATTTATTTTAATTGGTAGTTACTGTGACTTAGTTTATCGCTCGCATGCTGCGGCGTAAGTCCCACAGTATCGTTTAGCCCTTAGTCTTAACTGTCAAATGGTATTTATTGTTTAACTGATTGATTTATACAGCTGTGGCGAGAGGAGACAATTACTGTAGCAATAATCTTGAATACTTTGTGTATGTGCGTGATGTCATGCACAGCACTACTTCAAATAAGCGCCGACCAATCACCAATCACTATTCTAAAGCATCGCTAAAATACTTATATGTTTAGATATCTCAGTTATACGAGTAATTGCAAGTATCTAAGCATTTGTTTGGAGATTGCCTTAATTATCGGTTATTTATGTCTACTTTCCTTTATACTTGGAAGAAATAACTTGAATTTGGTTCAGAGTTTATTAGTTACGGTGAAGATAAATGATGATTTTCATGTTGTGAATTGATTGATTTTTACACAAGTCCACGTGTTTAATTTAAACACTTCCACGTGTTTAATTTAAACACTTCCACGTGTTTAATTAAACACTTCCACGTGTTTAATTAAACACTTCCACGTGTTTAATTAAACACTTCCACGTGTTTAATTTAAACACTTCCACGTGTTTAATTTAAACTCTTCCACGTGTTAAATTTAAACTCTTCCACGTGCTTAATTTAAACACTTCCACGTGTTTAATTTAAACTCTTCCAGGTGTTTAATTTAAACTCTTCCAGGTGTTTAATTTAAACACTTCCATGTGTTTAATTTAAACACTTCCATGTGTTTAATTTAAACTCTTCCAGGTGTTTAATTTAAACACTTCCATGTGTTTAATTTAAACACTTCCATGTGTTTAATTTAAACACTTGCACGTGTATAATTAAAACACGTCAACGTGTTTAAATTAAACACTTCTACCTGTTTAATTGGAACACTTCAACGTGTTTAATTTAAGCACCCCCAATTGTTTATTCATTTAAAATGAATTAAATCCGTTGTATAATGCTGATTTTTATTGAGAGAGAGAGAGAGAGTATATGTCTATTTCGACAAAAACCTCAGTGTAAAGTCGCAAGTATAAGAAAAGACCGCAGTCATGTCTCCCATACGTGCTGTATACAAGCCTCATAGTGTGCTAGGTTTCTAGAGTAATCCTCAGGGTATGTAATGTAGAACATCTGATTAACTGCTGTCCATCCAGTGTAAGGTGTGGACTGTGTTCTAGCATTCTCTGAGAAAGTTTTTATAGTCTAAAATGCATTAAATAGTGTTATGCTAAATGTTCTTTGCTGACAATAGCAATAGAGCAGTAATAGTTAATAGCAGTAATTAGTAATAAGTAGTGCTAACAATGAAGGCTGTGAAAACAGGTTTAACGTCCGTGTTGTGCCCTCCAGGTGACTGTCAGTTACAGAACCTGTTGTACTTTCTAGTTCTTCATCCTACCCACAGTTCCGCAGCCACCATCGCTTTCGAGTGAGGAAACTGACGTTAACATTAGTTCTACAACGTGGTCAAATGTTGTGGTTGTTGAAGTGAGAGGCTTCTGCTTGTGGGTTGTATTCAGAACCACCAGTATAACTCTAAATATGTGATACTGTTTTCTAATACATACAACCTTTGCGTCATGTACTGTTGCATAGCTAAATGTTATTAAATCCTGTAAAATATAAACATTTAATTGTGTTTTGTTAGATAAATCTTAATTGTATTAATTAAAGTCATCGACCCTTAAATCCCAGTTTAACTAGGGTCGGGATTAGAAAATTTTGTAGCCAGTTTTGGAGCCTAGGCGCTCAGCAACCGAATGCCCTTTCTGACGTTGGTTTGGATCATAGTACATTGTCGCTTTTTACTACACGGGCACGATTGGTCTTTTTCTCAGCAACCCGGACACAACTCGGGTTTTTGGTATGAAAGTATTTTAAGTAACCATTTTATTACTTAAAATACCTTCCATTATACACTCTTGCTTTAGAATCCTGCGTATCATTCGCTTGTATTTGCAACCAGTAGGCATCATCAGTGACCGTTTTCTCGCAGAAATTTAAAGTTTGTATCCTTTTATGAGCGCTTACTGATTTAGAAAAGGATTTTTAGAACAATTTTAAATTCGCATTCAGTTTTGTCGCTCTGAGGTGAGAACAATGTCGGACGTTTTATAATAACACTGAAAGAAACAACAATCTTCTTGTTATATCACTATCATGCCGTTATATTATGTCTTTGTTATACCACTATGAAGTCTGTTGCATTGTGAACACTCTTTATTTGTTGTTTGTTACTCGATTGCCTGGTATCATTTCTGTGAAGATTGTTAAGCTTGTTTCAGTTCTGTTATATTTGCTGGGTTGGGACTATAGACTAAACGATTATATATATATATATATATATATATATATATATATATATATATATATATATATATGTGTGTGTGTGTGTGTGTGTGTATTTCAATGGGCTCAGCGGGTGGCTTGTTGGCAAGTTGTTCGATAGCGGATCAGTAAGTGCAGTTTTTAATTCCGGTGTTCTCCCCGTCACTGACATGCTTTCGAGCAGGAAACTGACGTTAAACTTGGCTTTGGCCTTTATGTATACCGTGTATGTAATGTATATAATGCAATAAGTGACGCTCATCACGAAAGTGTGTGGTCGTTTGTATACTGTGTAATGTAGTGTAGATTATAATATGTACAGTGCAATAGCGCTGTCTAGCTAGCTAGCATTAAACAGAAGCTACACCAGCTGGTTAGACTTTCCATGTATACATTTCGCTTTTATTTGCTTGTATTTGATCCTATTTACCACTGTGCTAGTTTTTCTGTTACTATAAACGTTAAATAAGTTATTGTTTAATAAGGAAGCGGATAGCAAGTTTTATTGTTTATTTATTCTGTTGATTGGTTTATAGATTGATTAATTTAGTTTATGTCTTCGACATAAAATTAATTTTTGCTTACTTGATGGAATGTTTTCGATATTTAGCCAGTTAAGTTTAGACGTGTCTTGTTTGCAGTAGTGACTTGCCAACATTTTGTTGTTCAAAGATTCCTTCATTAATGTGTAATGTTTAACTATTTGAAATTATAATGCAGAAAAGAAAACTATAGTATTCCCATTCAGAATCATTCTACAATTTCATCTGAGTAAATGTTTCCCTCAGTTACATCTATTGTTCTGAACGCTGCATTCCAGTACGCCTCAAAGATGTATTATAATTATTTGTATCTCTAATAACTTGTATATTTGGCATATATTACGTTGTAAGTTGAGATAAGGTGCGTAATTGATCAGTTGTAAATTTTATTTGACATATTTATGTGCAGTATATGCATTGCGATATTTGGCTCTTAATCCGTTATCACCTTATTATTTGTTGGCATCTGTATCACCTGATCAGGTGTTACAGACAAAACAGGAGTACTATAGTATCACGCATTCGAATTTTAATTCTTTGAATTTGAACTTGAAGATAACAGTTTGCTTTTACTTGTTCAATTCTCGCATTTTCAGGTTAATATTTTGCTTATTTATAAATATTTAAATCAGGAATTTGAATTCAGGAATTTGGTGGAATTCTTAATATTCAGGAATTGATGACGTTGAGGAGTTTTGATGTATGTTGAAAGAACGGAATGATCAGATGTTACCCCTCTCTCTCTCTCTCTCTCTCTCTCTCTCTGTCTATCTCACCGTCTCTCTGTCTCTCTCTCTTTGTGTGTGTGTATGTGTGTTCACATAGACAAAGTCACACAGTCATACAATTACACGCACAGCGAGAGAGACTTAGATTTCGTTATCTCGTGCTTGATTGATAGATTTCGTTAGCTAGTGCTTGATTGATAAAAATAATTGACTCATCCAGTTTACGAATCGCAATCTAAATCGTCCCTGATAAGATCTTGAAAGCACTGAATCGGTATATTGGATGATAATTTTGTAAATATTCATTTGATTGATTTGATCAACGCTAGAGATGTATTGTTGTTAGAGCTGATTGTGTTAGACTTAACCTGCTGTCGGGAATTTCGATTTGTTTGTAACGTATTTGAGAATTGATCACGCGTGGTATATTCACCTGCATATAACCTGGTAGACTGTATATGAGTTGCATAATCTGTCTATAATACAATCACGCAGTTCTCTCTATGTAACTCGTTTATATAATGATCTCTTTAATTCACCATTTCTTGGTAGAAAACTCACACAGATACAATTACATTGCAACATGTGACACAACAGCGTAGTATAAAAAAGTGCATATAAAAGTTTAACAGTTTCAAAATTTCACATACTGCGCAATAATTAAAATAGAGCATTTTAAAAATAGCGCTAAAAGTTGTAACGTCTACTCAACAAAGAGTTATTGCTATCTATGGCAAATTAAATTTAAATGTGTAAAAATAGTCATCGTCCTCAGGAGAGTCCAAATTCTGCTTATATAAGTGAAGTAATTGAACACAGGACTCTGGACATCAAGTGTGGGGATTTATACCGCTGAGGAAGTGTACAGATGAATGATGCGGCCAGATTAGTTTTACCTTCAACAAAATTGTTAATACTTTTGTGCTTGGGAAGACAGATCTTAGAATATAAAGGTTGAGGGTTATTTCCTCTTTCAATTAAAATCGACCCTTTTTATAGTTGAGATCACAGGGTGGAGACTAATGACAAATTTTATGTCACCATTGTTTACTATCTTTCCTTATTCCTGGAGCGCCTAGGCTCCAGAAATTGCTACAAAAATGTAAACGAATGGAAAACTTTCAAATATGGGATTGACTGATGGTGTGGTGTAGGGCAGAGAGGATTTGAGACAGTCTATTTGTATTCCGACCCTGGTTAAACTGGGATTCAATTCAAGGGAGAATGATGATGATGATGATGATTATGATGATGATGATGATGTTTACTATCTTTCATCAGTTCTAGAGCTATGCGCTTGACAAGCTTGGTTTTGCTTGAATAGCTTTATTAAAACCCCGTGAATTATAGGTCCAGAGTAGAAATGAAATCAATTATGTTAATATTATTTTAAATAAAAATTATTATCGGTTCTATGTCTCTCTGAAGCTCTTGTTTCGATGACGTCAGAGGTGTATGGGTGCCGGTAAGACAATGTTATATCGCTATACCTGGCGTCACTATTCACGTTGACTAGCTCATAGGATGATTGTAGGCAACAATAATCATATATTGTTTAATGGAGTAAAAAGCATGATATACTCCATTAACAATATGTAATTATACTTATACATATACTTTACAACAATTACAGTAAAGCAAGCCTAATATTCTATACCACGCTGTAGTGTGGTTAAAATAATAAAATAATAATTTTCTAATTGGTAATGTGATTTTTTTGAAATAACTGTCACGAGAGTTGCAGCACGAAACGTACAGCGTTATACCAACTAAGAACTATATGCCTACCATAGGCCGCTACCGACGACTATAGGCTCACCACAGGCGACTATAGGCCTATAGAGGCCCCTACCGACGACTGATGGCGTGACTCAATTTTAATATTTAATTTGAAGAATTTAATATTATAGTGTTATTATTATTATTTATTTGCAACTTTAGAAACGGCAGGCTTTGATTTGGTATGAGAGAGAGGAGTGGAGAAGGTCCATTCATATCCCGAACCTAGTTAAGCTATGATTAAACGGAAGAAGGAAAAGTTTATTATTATTGTTAATATTATGAAAATTTGTACTAAATTTAATAGTTCCATGAAGTAATTAATAGTTATAGCTTCTCTCTTCCTCTCTGTCGCTCTCTTCCTCTCTCTCTCTCTCTCGCTCGCTCTCTCTCTCTCTCTCTCTCTCTCTCTCTCTCTCTCACTCACTCATCGCTCTATCTCCTTCTGTCTGACTAGATGTGCATAATATCACGTGACTAGTTCGTGGCATATATTCCTGCTATAAGTCAGTTTAGTGTCTCTGCAATAACAATAACAATAATAATAACAACAATTAGAGTGCTACAATCATCAATGAAAACATCGAGGACTATTGAGACAAAATCAAGCCAGCGAGCAAAAAGAAGGTCCAAAAACGATGCAAAATCCAAAATCCAGATAATCAGTCCGAAGTATTAATGGACCCTATTTTGTTGAATATATAGTATAGACCTTTTATAATATGTAGCGATAACTCTGTTCACGTAATAAACAAAGCCTAGTGGGAGAGTGGTGCTCTGTATTGGACGCTTCTATTGCCGGCTGGCAATATTCTATATATTCGTATATATTTATTATGTATTTCTTCTTTTATTAACAGAATGGTATTTTAAATAATTACACAAATGTTTTTATTTCAATGTCTTATCAATTGATGATAAACATATGTCTTAATGTGCAGTTAATATATATATATATATATATATATATATATATATATATATATATATATATATATATATATCTAGATAGAATATCCAGAGAGGATATATCAAATTTAAAGGATAAATTACATTGCAGTAGCCTGCCACAGAACAATAAATTTTATGGTGCACAGTGGCGCCGCTCCAACGAATGAAATAATTCATAAGTTGATTTTTCAAAGTAAACACCTTTTTTATAAGGTCTATAGTCAAAGACAAGCAGATGCGTGTTGTAGGCGTGTTTCTCTATTTTGTCATAGAATTCTGACCCCATTGCTGTGAGTCGTCATACACTTCTCAATCAACATCGATACTAGGTTACCTGTAGGCTGCATTAAGTATAGACCTCGCAATCCAGGACACGTTGACCTAATTACGTAATCTGTGACATTGCTGTTGATGCGACTGCGCTCTCTGTATTGATTAAACGCAATACAATAAATAATATTATAATACAATAAACTACTAAAAACACAAAAATATTCCACCATCAGTTCCACTTCATTTACAGGCGAAATTATGATTTTAGTAGACTATGATATACTACGATAGACTATGATAAACCCTATAATAAACTATAGCTGCTTGGAAGGACTTCTGCAATAATTAATTAGTATTCAGTAGTCCCTGAGTCTAAATTTGTCTTCAATTTTCAAACGAAGATCTACAGACATAGGCTATGTGTATACGTTTTCCCTGACATTATCCATGTATGAGGAAACGGACGTTAAACCTTTATTATTATGTAGATAATCGTGTTTTTTTTAATTTTTGAAGAACAGTGTGACCTGTCAATTGATCAGATTTACATGTAACTCAATTTTGTCCTGATTTCTGAACCCACTTCTCTCGTTCCTCCGCACTCTGACGGATGATTGGATCAACAGTGTTGCCATTATTCCTGAAATAGCTCGTATTGGGCTGGTTTAACTTTTTAAAATTTTATTAGTTTTATTGACAAATGAATTTGCAAACATTTATATGCAATACTTCGAATACATGACCTGAACAGAGAAAACCTAAAATAGTCCCTCTAGAGCTTAGACATAAAACTTCCTGATACGTATAGCACCATACTATAACATCTATAGTTATAACTTCCTGATACCTTCCTATTTAACCCTACTATAATATCTTTTCAGCTTCTGAACTTTCTTCCAGCAAGATGTTCTGTGGATCAAATGTTGAAATAAAATATTTAAACATATACATGCCTAGGCCTAGGCCTACACGTATAGGCCTAGGCCAACAAGTGCAGGTATAGGCCTAGGCCTACATCTACATGTACAGGCCTAGGCATACATATATAGGCCTAGACCTACATGTGCACTGTGCAGCATATTGGGACATAATTTATATTGGTACAGTGAATGTTGAAGTTTTCAGAGACGTGCAGTGGTTACCCTGTTTTACGAAGCAGTCACATAAAGCAGTTAAAGCTTGAGAATGCTTTACTATAAAAGTAACTGTATAAGCCAGTGAGGTTATACACAGGACGAGACACTGATTTGTATAGCTTGTGAATGATTAGTCTTAAGTTTACGTTGAAATAGTTAAAATCCAGCAACAATATATTCGAATAATTAAGCAGGAAACAATTCGTTTAGACCCATCTTCAGCAGACCAGGTAAGACTTGAGCAGTCTTTGCTGATTATTTTTATTAGTGTGTATTTAGAAGTATGACTGAGTCATTGTGAGGTACTGATCTAAATCTCACACTGTTATAACTTCATATAACTATTACATCTCAAAGCTTCCGTGTGAAACATCACTGATACATCAGCCCAGTCGAGAGTTTTCAACGTCCATGGTTGTTGTTCTAGTGTACTAGGTAGGCCTACATCTAGAATTTTAAGTAATAAGATTGTTGTTGTTGTTCTAGTAATGTGGTTGTTGTTGTTCTTGTGTTCCAGGTACAGCTAGACTATGGAGAGATTTGTAATAAGATTGTTGTTGTTGTTCTAGGTACAGCTGGGCTATGGAGAGATTTGTAATAGGGTTGTTCTTGTGTTCTAGGTACAGCTAGACTATGGAGAGATTTGTAATAAGGTTGTTGTTGTTGTTCTAGGTAGAGCTGGGCTATGGAGAGATTGGTAATAAGGTTGTTCTTGTGTTCTAGGTACAGCTAGACTATGGAGAGATTTGTAATAAGGTTGTTGTTGTTGTTCTAGGTACAGCTAGGCTATGGAGAGATTTGTAAGTGACGAGATTGTCAAGGACTTGAAGATATCGGCTCCGTCTGAACAACTCAAGGTGAGGGTTCAACTCTCTCCCAGGATCAGCAATTATATTATAAAATTTGTCTAAGTGAGAATGAGAGAGAGAGAGTTTAAGTTTATTTCAGATTCACACGCCACTACAATATTACATACAAGTTATAAAAAGTCCAAAGTAATATACAGCATTAATTCATATCAGAATAAATATTTCAGTCAAAATCACAACCAGCACATAATTAAAAATTTGTCTTTTCTATCAGTAGTAGTAGTTCTATGTATTTGATCAGAAATAGTAGTGAGAAATGTAGAAATGATATTCAGGGGCACTGTGCATAATGGACATAACTCGACATAATTTGTGTAGAATGTCTGTATTTCAATTAAATTTGAACACAAACTCGTAGAATGGGATCTAGAGTTATCATGATAATACATGTATGACTAACAGACGTCTGATAAAGAAGTTTTGGAAAATTTTATATGATTTGATGTGACATGATGTGACATGATGTGATATGATGTGATGTGGTGTGATGTGATATGATATGATGCGAATTGATGTAATATGATATGATACGATACGATACATAACGCTATGATATGATATGATATGATATGATATGATATGATATGATATGATATGATATGATATGATATGATATGATATGATATGATATGATATGATATGATATGATATGATATGATATGATATGATATGATATTATGTGATGTGATATGATATGATATGATATGATATGATATGATATTATGTGATGTGATGTGATATGATATGATATGATATGATATGATGTGATGTGATGTGATATGATATGATATGATATGATATGATATGATATGATATGATATGATATGATGTGATATGATGTGATGTGATGTGATGTGATGTGATGTGATGTGATGTGATGTGATGTGATATGATATGATATGATATGATATGATATGATATGATATGATATGATATGATATGATATGATATGATATGATATGATATGATATGATATGATATGATATGATATGATATGATATCACATGATATGATATGATATGATATCATATCACATCATATTATATCTACGTCCCTGACATCATCCCTGGATGAGGAAGAAACGGACGTTAAACCTTTATTATTATTATTATTATTATTATTATTATTATATCTTTGGGTCTATTATTAATGAACAGGTGACGTATGGTTCAGTAGAACTACATCCTGGTCAGGTTCTAACTCCCACACAGGTATGTGACTAAACTCCTCTCAGTTCATATTCTTCTATTAGATAGCGAGTCTAAAACATAAATACCATAACATAACATAACAACAATTAGAGTGCTACAGTCATCAATGACAACATCGGGCACTATTGAGACAAAATCAGGCCAAAAAATTCATGCCGCATACACCCTATCATTAGTACGAGGTGGTACTAGGTGCTAGATAGGGTATGTGCCTATGTACTAAAGTAAACTAGGTTCTATAGGCAGGTTGTTTTTCATATAAATGTGTACTAGGATCTAGGCTTACTTAGGCTTAGGCTTAGGAACTAGGTTAGGGTAGGCCTATACATGCACGCAATTTTATACAATGATACGATTGAAAGCATGAGCTAATCTAACGTCCACTATGATCTCACGTGAGTAGAAACTGATTTAAATTGGCTAAAGGTCTGAAGCAAGATTCGTTAGGAATTAGATAAGTTATAAAATATCAATTTTTATATAATACCTATTTTATATAATACCCAGTTTTATAAAATACCTATTTTTATATAATACCTTTTTATATAATACCTATTTTTATAAAATACCTATTTTTATATAATACCTATTTTTATATAATACCTATTTTTATATGATACCTATTTTTATTTGATAGCTATTTTATATAATACTTATTTTTATGTAATACCTATTTTTATTTGGTAGCAGTTCTTAATTAATCTGGTGCCATAATGTTGTATTGAGAATAACGACAGTATTGAAGTGTTTCAAATCAAGAATTTTGTGTTGTGACACACAGGTGTGGGACAAGCCAAGCCTTGAATGGACTGCCAGTCCTAGCGACTACTACTGTCTCATCATGAGTGGTGTGTGCTTACCATTGAGCTATGTTTATACCTCTCTATCTCTCTCTCTCTCTCTCTTCTTTATATTTAATCAATCAAGATTCCTCGCCGTAAGGCAATGTCAGGGACGTCTCTTGCAGACTCTACACAAGCAGACGCCAAAGCATCTATATATATATATATATATATATATATATATATATATATATAATATATATATATATATATATATATATATATATATATACAGCACAAGTTGAGTGTGTTGGAAATGAACATGGTTCTCCCTCTCTCTCTCTCTCTCTCTCTCTCTCTCTCTCTCTCTCTCTCTCTCTCTCTCTCTCTTTAAAGAGACTCTCTATAGTTGACTAGCGGTTCTGATCTAACGGTAATTTTTTGCACTGTATACGTGTGCATATGGACTATGCTGTGCCTGAATTACACGATTTTAAAAACTAAATAAATAAATAATATGCATGTAGTAAGATTGGTAATACAGGTCCTGGCAGCCTCGTGAACTAGTATAGTATAGTTAAAATAATTAAATAAGATGATGTTAACTTGTGCGTCACGTAGACCCGGATGCGCTATTAATTACTTCATGGAACTCTTAAATTTAGTACAAATTTGTTTTGGACTCTATAGGCCTACGTGTGAATGTGGATTATACTATGCCGGAATTACACGAATTAACTAAACTAAATGAATAAATAATATGTATGTAGTAAGATGATGTTAACTTTTGCGTCGCGTAGACCCGGATGCGCCGAGTCGCTCGGAGCCGCAGTACCGGGAGATCCTGCACTGGCTGGTCGTCAACATCCCGGGGGGTAGCTTGGGGGCGGGGCAGGAGCTGACCGGCTATGTGGGGTCGGGTCCCCCAGAGGGCTCTGGTTAGATATCAGTAGAGTTATAGATCAATCAATAGATCGATCAATAGATCAATCAATAGATCAATCAATAGATCTATCAATATATCAATCAGTAGATCACTCAATAGATCAATCAATAGATCAATCAATAGATCAATCAATTGCTCAATCGATAGAGCAATCAATAGATCAATCAATAGATCAATCAATAGATCAATCGATAGATCAATCGATAGATCAATCAATAGATCAATCGATAGATAAATCAATCACGAACTGACCGGCTATGTAGGGCGGGTCCCCCAGAGGGCTCTGATTAGATATCAGCCTATCGGTAGAGTCATAGATCAATCAATATTCTATCTTAATATTAACAGCAGCCTGAGTGTAGTAATGTTATAGATCAATCAATCAATCAAGATATGAAGAAACGGACGCTTAACCTTTATTACTATTAAATCATTGCTACACTTTCAGGTCTGCACCGATACGTATTTCTGCTGTTCAAGCAATCAGGCCTGCACGACTTCGACCTGCCTGTTGTGTCCAGTAGAAGTAGAGAGGGTAGGATGAGCTTTAGCACTGCAGACTTCATCAACAAGCACCAGCTGCTGGGACCGGTGTTTGGAAACTACTATCAAGCAGAGTACGATGAATCTGTGCCTAAGCTCCGGGAATTGATGACCAGCGGCAACTAGATTACTGCCATTACTGACTGAAATTGTACAAATAGATGTAAAGTTAATTTTAATTAATTTATGACCTAGCTACATTCGATTATTTAGCCCCGCTCTATTAATTGGATATAATTAATTAAGGAATTATAACTGGTGGAATATTAATAATAACGGTTTAGTAATAAAGGTTTGATGTCAGGGACGTCGAAATTACCGACATTGCGACATAAAACTAATTGGAATGTAAAGAATTAGAACTGAACTGTAACAACTAAACTTACAGGAGATGCAGTCGAGCTAAGAGTATGATCTATCAGGTGATGCTTTAAAAAATGTTTAGAGGAGAAAGATGTTTTAATAAATGTTTAGAGAAAAAACTGTTTTTAGCAAGTGTACATAATATACTGTACGCGTATACAGTCAGAAATCGACGCTTCCATCAATACTTATACGCGGTGTACGGTACACAGGAGTGTAGATATTTCAATACATTCACCGAACACGAATTTGAATCTTTGCTAGTTGGCTATATATTCCAGGATATTCATTTTTATACGCGATGTAAACTTAATAAGAAGTAAGTAAAAAGTAAACACGCATTATAGTGAAATGATCAACTATGTTGATATCTATCACTTTTTAATACCACATGTTTAAACCGTTAGGCAATTTAGACCATTTTCCGTATAACCAGTCCAGTGAATGTCCGAGATTTTACTCTCAGATCTCAGATCTGCTGGGATTCGAACCCACGAGGATCCAATTCACCTCAGGATCTGTCATTTAAAATTTCATGACGTTACCCCTACGCTATTAAGACTTTCTAAAAGATAAATCGTGTAAAAAAGATAAATCTTTAGAAAAGTGGAAACTGCTAAACTTTGAAATGTCAAAATGTATTTTGCTATGTGCGAAATTTGCGAATCTATGATCAGGATTTAAACAATTTTTATTTGAATATTTAGATGATAAATATGCATTAAAATGCTAAACATCACTCAGTAGCGTAGCGAGGGGGATATGGAAATATGTTCCCCCTCAAAAAATGTCTTGTAAATAATTTATTAAGGCCCACTAACCCCCAAGACAATTGAAGACACCCATGATTAAATACTGGGTACACCACTGACTTTACGGCAGTACATTGAGCCAACAGTAAGTGCATTTTAAATCGAAATTTTTTCCTCGAGTCATCATGGACAGAGCTTCAACGGTTAAACTAAAAGACGTTCGGAAGTAGGTCATGCAGTGACCAATAGACATGGCACGTGTGCTGGTAATTGGGTCAGTCGTTGTTGTTTCTGTATTATCGTATATTTGCTATAGAAAATCGTCTGTAATGGAGAGCTTTGTGAAAGATGAAATCGTCAGGGACATGAACATTGCTGCTCCGCCTAATCTTTTAAAGGTTAGGCATCGACAAAAATATTAATTCAATTTTAAATATATGCACAAAAATTGAAAATGTTATGATTTGCATAACTTGACGAAGGTCGCAGCTGGATTAGGGATTAGGCCTATCTAGGGATTGTTTAAGCAAAAATGCCGTGGGATTGACTCTTAAAATTGCCGTTCCGCCAACGCTATATTTGCGGTCTCGCGTATTTTTCAACAAAACATTCTGATATTTTATGCTGTTAATTTCATTTTAAAATATATACACCTGTAAATTAACTTAGATTTTGAACTTTAACCTACAATAGATCTTGATAATCTTTTAATTGATAACGTTAATTGCTAATAGTTTCTAGTGGCTTAGAACAAATTTAAAAAAATTATCTGCCTCATAAATTATAAGTATTTTTGCTTATTCTGTTCTTTCCAGTGCTCTGATACTAACAGATCCAATGTACCAATTCATACTATTAGGATTTTTTTTCACTGAAGATTGCTTTCGGTAAAGAATGTTTCATTAACTAAATAGTCTCTTCGTGTCCAACTGGTTGGACTGGGATTTAAGGGAAGATGATGATGATGATAGTCTTTGGGTGGCCCCTGAGATGGCTTTCCGTTGTGTTGTTGAGCACCCTCGGCATTGCCTCGTACAATGCACACAGTGTGTACTTTAAAATTGTCCATTGAACATTAATCTGTACTGTGTACACAACTGCGGCAATTATGTTTTTACTGTACCTAAGGAATGTTGCTCATACTTTTGTATATTGTGTAAAAGTAGAGTGAATTTTTAAGTAAACTGCTGACTTCCACTCCCGAGATCGCCTATCAGATCTGCCAATATATCTGGCAGAGAAACTTTACTCTCCTATATAACACTTCTAATCTGGCACTGTATCTGGCTAAAATACCTGCTCATTTACAACATTTTTCATTTGTTTAGTTGAGCTACGGAGTGATTGATGTGGAGCCTGGTCAGGTTCTAACTCCTACGCAGGTTGGTCTCGCTTACATGTTTTGTAATTTTTCAAATTTTATATAATTATTATATAAACTTATATATTCATTATTAAAAACTATATAATTATACAGCGTGAGTTACCTTGCAAGGTACCTTTGCCTAAATGTTCTGTGCTTTTTTTGTAATTATAAAGATGCTCTGGGCAGTAGTTTTATAGGATTCTTAATTATTTACTTCATCAAATAGTCAATACACTAGTACATAATCTATGCACATACACTAGGCCTCCAATGAACGTATCCTATCTAGTTAACCACCTCGTAGTCTTAAAAATACGATATTAGAGAGTGAAAAGTAATTAAACCGACAGAATAAAGAAGCAGACAGAAGACTGAGCTTGAATGTTTTATGTTCACAGGTTCAGAATGAACCAGTGGTGGATTGGGAAGCTAATCCCAATGATTTCTACACTATCATTATGAACGGTTTGCTCTTGTTTTACATAAGCCACTAGTACATATAGATGAGTCTCTGATCCATATTAAGATAGCTCAATTCTTTCTATATTCTGACTAAAAATTATACTAAATTAGATATTTATAAATAATGATCCTCAGCAAACAATCTAAACTCTACTCTATGCTAGAAGTTCATTTAATATTCTAATTTTGTATTATTGACAAAAATTGGTATGCCAAATTGATACAATCTTATATTCTCCTATTTTTTGGTAAATAAATTTAGAGAAGTTAAGCATCTGTTTCTCTAACACAAGTCAGAACAGGTTTGGCAGGGTTTTGACCTGGTAGCTTCTTACTGCTCAGGCAGAACTGCTGTCACTTAGACCACCTGCCAGTACCATCTGATGTGATTTTGTTAAAATTGGTCTTCAGTTGCTCTTTGTTCTATTTGATTGAGAAATCAGTTAACGAGACAATTGATTAACTAAATGAGCAAATGATTAATTGATTGATTAACTAAATGAGCAAATGATTGATTGATTAACTAAATGAGCAAATGATTGATTGATTAACTAAATGAGAAATGATTGATTGATTAACTAAATGAGCAAATGATTGATTGATTAACTAAATGAGCAAATGATTGATTGATTAACTAAATGAGCAAATGATTGATTGATTAACTAAATGAGAAATGATTGATTGATTAACTAAATGAGCAAATGATTGATTGATTGATTAACTAAATGAGCAAATGATTGATTGATTGATTAACTAAATGAGCAAATGAATGATTGATTGATTAACTAAACGAGCAATTGACTGATTGAGTGGCTAGTGGTGTCTTGTGCTCAGATCCCGATGCACCGAGCCGAGCCGATCCAAAGTTCAGAGAGTGGCACCACTGGTGTGTCGTCAACATTCCCGGCAACAACATCGGTGCAGGTGAAGTGCTGTCAGAGTACGTAGGTTCAGGACCCCCTCACGGCACGAGTGAGTCTTCACTAGCTGTTGTTATGTCTCTTATCGGCTGATTAGATAAATCCTGCTGCTATGAACTTGTCAAATTCCATAACATCATCTCTGGGTGACGAAACCATGTTAAAAGATTAAATTTTATTAATATTATCTTCATTATTATTATTATTATTATTTTTTTTTTTACCCCGGTGTAAAGAACCTGGGGTTTGATAAAAACAGTTCAAGCAATACGTGCTGAATTGCCGCCCGGCTACTCGAGGTCATCAATCAGCATTATTATTATTTTTATTATTATTATTATTATTATTATTATTGTTTGAATCTTAGTGATATATATTATTTATTGATTTGTTTATTTTTATTTTTAAGTAGTTTGTTGTAATGTAAATGAGTCTGGAATGTTGTTTACAGGCATTATGCTTTTGAAATTGACGAGATCTGATGCTGCAGAGGGCTTACCCAATTAAAAGCAGGTACATTTGACATTTATAGATTTATTTATTCAATTTATTGATTGATTGATCATAGGTCTCCACCGCTATGTATTTGTCGTCTACAAGCAGCAAGCCAAGCAGGAGTTTGACGAGAAGCGACTGACCAATCGCAGTGGAGATGGAAGAGGCAAACAGAGCATATCCGCTTTCGCTAAAAAGCACAACCTGGGAAATCCCGTGGCTGGAAATTACTATCAAGCTGAGTGGGACGAGTATGTACCAAAGCTTTACGAGCAGCTGAGCGGTCGATAAATCTGATTGGTTGAAATCTGGTGCTCAACTGAGCGGTCGATAAATTTGATTGGTTGAAATTTGGTGCTTAGCTGAGCTGTCGATAAATCTGATTGGTTGAAATCTGATGCTTAGCTGAGCAACCGGTAAATCTGATTGGTTGAAATCTGGTGCTTAGCTGAGCTGTCGATAAATCTGATTGGTTGAAATCTGGTGCTCAACTGAGCAGTCAATAAATCTGATTGGTTGAAATCTGGTGCTAAGCTGAGCTGTCGATAAATCTGATTGGTTGAAATCTGATGCTTAGCTGAGCTGTCGATTAATCTGATTGGTTGAAATCTGGTGCTTAGCTGAGCTGTCGATTAATCTGATTGGTTGAAATCTTGTGCTTAGCTGGGCAGCTGGTAAATCTAATTGGTTGAAATCTGGTGCTCATCTCAGCGGCCGATAAATCTGATTTGGTTGAAATGTGGTGCTTAGCTTAGCAACCGATAAATCTGATTGGCTGAAATCTGATGCTCAACTGACGATGACTATTGAACGTAGCGATGAGAATGGTTTATAGTAAATCATGAAAGTAAGCTAATAAACTTTAGTTAAGCCGTTGTTGATAAACTAATAATGTGTTACTGCTGTTTATATTTAGTTATATGTAATATGTCCGTCCTGACATCATCCCTGGATGAGGAAACGGACGTTAAACCTTTATTATTTATTTATTTATGTGTGCAATATATCTCTCAAGAACTATAGTAGCCTAAACTATGTTTACAAAAATGTTTGATTGTGCGCAGTTATGTATGAAATTATAGATAACATAAATTAATAGAAAATAAAGCATATATCAAATAAGATATCGATCGAGAGCTAAATGTAGATGAAAATATGTGAGATTTGTCACTTGCTATTTTTTCAATTTTAGGAGCTGTCGGAAATAGTTGTAGTAGAAATTGTATTTAGGCAACTTGAATATTAGCACATTTTTGGCCATTTTATGCTTAGTCTAATTTTTACACAATACTAGCCTGTTGTATCATTTGAGAGAATATGTGTTGTTTAGGATTAATTATAATTGTATTATTCAACGGTAGAAGTGAACTTGGGTGACGTTGCGGAGGGTTTTGCCGATTTTTTTTGTGACTGTACCGTCGTTCTATATGAAATTGTCATTTGCATTTATGCTAAAACAGAGCTTTGAGTTAGAGTTTTATGCTACAGGTGAATGTAATTAATCTTTTATTCGTTTTTTTGTTTTCACTGCGTTAATCCATACTCTAAAGAGTGATGAGGTGGCTTTTGTTTTCTCTCAATTGTCATCTAAGAAATCTAGATAGAGCCTTAGTAATAGATGAGGAAGGCATAGGGGGCCAACCTCGTCATAAGCAGAATACCCCAAGAATAATGGTATGAGAAAAGCAATGTTGGATGATTTAAATATCCACTCGAATGTGGACATGAAGTGGATGACAGAGAAGAGTGGAGGCGTTATATACCATGGACCTGCCAGTAGCCGGTGCACTAAGAGAGAAAGAAAGAGAGAGAGTAGCCATCTTTGTGGAGAAAACTCTGCCTACACATCAAAGCAATCTAATCTCTTTTTGTTTACCAGTGATTAGAAAACACTGGTAAAGCTAATGTTAACGTCAGTTTCCTCACTCGAAAGCGATGTCAGTGTCGGGCGAGCCCAGGATTTGAACCCGCACATATTGATCCGTGGTCGAATATCTTACCGACATCGCCACTGGCTCCAGCCGAAGAAAAGATACCTTTTCTTTTAGGAAAAGTTCAAATGAAACTTAATTAGATTTAAATTTACGGAAATTTGTTAATCTACGTAAGTTTCACTAAAACTAATATGAAGTTTTTTAAAGAATAATTTGTGGACTTTCAGAAGTCGGTCCATTTTGTACTTCTATATAACATACATCACGTTCTGTAGCGTTGCTCGTTTGATTAGTGTTGTTGCTGTCGCTATAAAAATTTAGTCTCGATAAAATCATTAAAACTGAAGAGAAATTTTTGAGTCTTTTTGAAGACTGGATGTTAATTGTGGATTTAGACCTGGATTAGCACGTGTTATCAATGATCTTATCACACAGCTTGATTGTTATCAGTGATCTTATCACAAAGCTTGATTGTTATCAGTGATCTTATCACAAAGCTTGATTGTTATCAGTGATCTTATCACAAAGCTTGATTGTTATCAGTGATCTTATCACAAAGCTTGATTGTTATCAGTGATCTTATCACAAAGCTTGATTGTTATCAGTGATCTTATCACAAAGCTTGATTGTTATCAGTGCTCTTATCACAAAGCTTGATTGTTATCAGTGATCTTATCACAAAGCTTGATTGTTATCAGTGATCTTATCACAAAGCTTGATTGTTATCAGTGATCTTATCACAAAGCTTGATTGTTATCAGTGATCTTATCACAAAGCTTGATTGTTATCAGTGATCTTATCACAAAGCTTGATTGTGGTTTATCCTATCGACAGTTATATCACCGATCTGATTCAACTATTTGCCTGACAACTGTCACTTATCACACTTAACACCAGCCCTGACATCGCTCCATCTTCTTCCTACAGGGCTTCCTTTCAGAGAATCTTTACTGTTTTGCACGACACAAAGTTTGTTTCGATGACGCATCTGAATAGAGTGCTGAGGGTAAGATCCGGATTGATTACATCAATCGTTAGCAGAGTTCTTAAAAGACGACAACAAATTTCTGTGAAAGTCTCGACTTTTTCTTTGTCTCTCTCGTATATTTTCTCTAACGTATCTTTACAGTGCATAAGGATTTTTGCTAGATCCAGGTAGTACATCTATAGGCCTAATGAAACTCTTCCTGGCCCCGTTTCTCTTTCAATCCTTCGTGAATCTGCAATGAAGTTACTAATCATTGGCTCTACACAGTATTCTACTCGTCAACTGTCGATTGTTCAATAACCACTGAACGTAGTGACTCTCGACGACTCTTTCTGTTGACAGATTTAAAGTGAAATGCAGCCCACACCTTCTGTCTTCCGTCACCTTCAAACACCATCCCGTGACATATCGACGAGAAATAACGAGACAGCGATAAAAAGATCAAACTCTGTGCCGCTGCCATTTCAGTGCCACGCATATACACAAACACGCACACACACATACATACAAAAACACACAGATATATATATATATATATATATATATATATATATATATATATATATACACAGAGAGTGAGAGAGAGAGAGCGATGGATATAGAGAGATAGAGAGAGAGAGAGGGGGGGAAAAAGAGCGATGGATATAGAGAGATAGATAGAGAAGAGAGAGAGAGAGAGAGAGAGAGAGAGATGGTATATATATATATATAGAGAGAGAGCGATGGATAATATAGAGAGGAGAGAGAGCGATGGATATAATATAGAGAGAGAGAAGCGATGGATAGAGAGAGAGAGAGGAGGGGGGGAAAAAGAGCGATGGATATAGAGAGATAGATAGAGAGAGAGAGAGAGAGAGAGAGAGAGAGAGAGAGAGAGAGCGATGGATATATATATATATATAGAGAGAGAGAGAGCGATGGATATATATAGAGAGAGAGAGAGCGATGGATATATATATATAGAGAGAGAGAGCGATGGATAGAGAGAGAGAGAGAGAGGGGGAAAAAGAGCGATGGATATAGATAGATAGATAGAGAGAGAGAGAGATAAAGAGAGAGCGATGGATATAGCGAGATAGAGAGAGAGAGAGAGAGAGCGATGGATATAGAGAGAGAGCGATGGATATAGAGAGATAGAGAAAGAATATCAAGATGATGTGAAGTCGTGAAATCCTAGTTGGATTTATTAATAAGCTATGTAGCCAGGAAGCCATGTAGCCATGTAGCCATGAAGCCATGTCGCCATGTAGCCGTGAAACCGATGTTAAGATAAAACTTTTTGTTTTAATTCATTGCTGAATGGCTTACTGGCTTCACAGTTAGATAAAAAAGCTAATGTTGACGTTTGTTTCCTCACTCGAAAGTGATGTTAGTTACGGGAGAGCCCAGGGTTTGAACTTCGCACATACTTATCCGCGGTCGAGTATCTTACTGACATTGCCACTGGCTTCAAACAGTGGCAATGTCGGTATTAGATAGATAGATAAGAAGGAGAGAGGTTTGATATAGCCAGATATACAGATATGAAGGAGAGAGGAAGAAATAATGTAAGAGCAGTAAGTGCATCACAGTTCTCACTACGTGACGTGGTGAAAAGGGTCTTCAGCTGTATGGGTATCGTTGCTTGTAAAGTGTTTTTCACATGCAAAAACATGTGTCCGATGTGCTCTGCGAAAGAGTTATGAACGTGGAGCAATGGTTTCTAGGTTCAAATTCCTGAGGAGATAATGCTAAAATCTCCGGTGCAGTGCTTAAAGCAATTATTATGCACTAAATGTTTAATCTCCCTCGTGTTGTGCTCGGGTGTGGTTGGACCACTGCAGAATAGGATAATAGCAAACAATCTGCTGCGTGTACCAAAGAGGCGACTAAGGCAGAAACTGAGGATGGCAAGAGGGATCCACCTCACCATGACATATTTTCCTCAGGTTTAAATGTTAATTAATCCATCTAGCTGAGGAAGGCAACGGGAAACCGCCCCAGAATCTATAATTTTTTCAAGCTATAGGATACATAAGGCATAGACTTTGTGAAGGGATTAACTTGTTGATCTAAGGAGTGCTCTTATGGAGCGAGAAAGCAGACTTTGAGTAGGAATATGTACCTTGAACCTTCCACTTGGCAGTGCACTGAAGAGAAGAGAGAAATATTTACTACTAATTGTCGTACAACATCTATTGCAGACTTGTGTGTGTCTTGTTTAATGAACTCAGTGCATTGGGAAACATCTAACAACAGAAAACTGAGAGAGGTGGGGTGACAAGGTTTTTCTCTAAACAGAAATACGAGAAACCGATGATCGCGGTCCCGATATGAGATTAAATTTTTCTAGACGTCCAGTGAAGCGAAGAGAAGATTCCTATTGAGTCGCGATGTATAGGACACTTTCTGTATAACTGCATTCTCGCTTCGCCGAGCCCAAATCTGACCCCTCAAAGCATTCCAGCAACCCCAGGATCTCCTAATCAGAAAGGTCGAGTGGAGTGGTTGCTTTAATTAAACCCTCCATGGCATGGGACTCGGTGGTTATTTCAGTTATTTAGCCCAATTTTCTGCTTGATCGTCAGAAGGACTGGATTAAAAGATAGATCTAGAAATAGAACTTTATAAACTACACAAGTAGACCATGCTCAATGGGTACAACTACTGACTGAATTAGTAATAAAGGTCTCAGTCTTAAAAGCTAAGAAGCTGGTAAAAGCTAATGTTAACGCTAGATTCCTCACTCGAAGGCGATGTCAGTGACGGGAGAGCCCAAGATTTGAACCCCGCACATACCGATCCGCGGTCGAGTATCTTATTTGAAGTTATTTCTAAGAGAACTGTGCTGTTCAATTGTAAGGAAACCTCGTGGATGTAAACAGCAGCATTGTTTAATGAGAGTTGAAGTGAAATCTCAGTGCTCTATGGAACAGATGCATTGTTAATAATTCACAACACAGGCAAACGGTTTAATTAATATACGAAACAAGAATAACGAAACAAAGACTCCCACAGTGCAGTGTTGGGCAATCTACGGATATTTAAACTGCTGTAGTTAAGAAAATCTATTATTTTTTAGTTATTTCTACTAAACCAAACAAAGAGGAGTAAGTACTGCAATGAAATTTCTAAGTAATGTATTAATGGTGCAGCTCTCTAACAAACCTTAAAGATAAGCTCAATTCATTTGTAGGACTGAAAAATTGTAAAATTCAAGATTAAGGAAAATGTTGCCATATGAATTAACGAGATATCACTAATTTACTAATTTGAAAATTTCTAGATGCATAACTTACATGTACATACATTTGCATATATTACATTACATTACATTACACTCATCATCATCATCATCTTCCAGTGAATCCCAGTTTAACCAGGGTCGGGATACGAATAGACTGTCTCAAATCCTTTCTGTCCTACACCACACCACCGTTCAATCTCCTATTTGAGACTTTTCCATTCGTTTAAATTTGTGTAGCAATTTCCGGAGCCTAGGCGCTCACCAACCGAATGCCATTTCTGACGTTGGTATGGATCTTAGTGCTTTAGTCGCCTTCTACGACAAGTGCAGTCACCGATTGGTCTATTCTTCAAACAACCCGGACACAACACGGGGATTACATTACACTACATTACATTATTTATTTACATTTATATGCATTTCTTGATCATATTTTTGATCATGCTCGTTAGTGCTTTGGTTAGTTGTTTATTTAGCAGAGGTTCTCTAGATTTTGCCCATCACTGGTGGATATCTCGTAGAGTCCGCATCTAGAGCTTGTTTATATGCATGCGAGCAATGATACATGTGTCGCCCAAGAGATTTCCACATGCATTCTACGGGCTAACCACAATCTTAGAGAGGTAGTAAAGTGGTTAGAACATCGAGATTGTGCTGCCCTTAGGAAGGCAGTTCAATATTTCTCTGAGACGTGGCAAAGTGGTAACAGCTTCAAGATTGTGCTGCCCTTAGGAAGGCAGTTCAATATTTCTCTGAGACGTGGCAAAGTGGTAACAGCTTCAAGATTGTGCTGCCCTTAGGAAGGCAGTTCAATATTTCTCTGAGAGGTGGCAAAGTGGTAAGAACATCGAGACTGTGCTGCCATTGGGAAGGCAGTTCAAGATTTCACAGAGAAGTGGCAAAGTGGTATAAGCTTCGAGATTGTGCTTCCATTGGGAAGGCAGTTCAAGATATATCTGAGAGGTGGCAAAGTGGTAACAGCTTTGAGATTGTGCTGTCCTTAGGAAGGCAGTTCAATATTTCTCTGAGAGGTGGCAAAGTGGTAAGAGCTTCGAGCTTGCTCATTAGAAAGGCAGTTCAAGATTTCGAGTCCCAATGAGATATTAACGATGGAAATCAAAAGTGGAATGAGAGGAATCGAATGGTGTCGCACTTTCAGGTAATGATTTACCTGGAAGCTTTCCTCCTGCAATGGAGTCAATGGAACAGTTGGATGGAGAGAGAGAGAGAGAGAGAAAGAGAGAGTTTAAGTTTATTTCAGAATCACACGCCACTACAACATTGCACACTAGTTATAAAAAGTCCAAAGTAATATACAGCATGAATTCATATCAGAATAAATATTTCAGGCAAAAATATAACCAGCACATAATTAGAAATTTGTCCATTCTATCAATAGTAGTAGTTCTATGTATTTGATCAGAAATAGAGAGATGGATGGAATCATTGGTAACCAATGGTCACCAGGGTACAGCAGGTGTTCATATTAGAAATTGAACGATGAGTTCGGCTAATGATAGAAATAAGATAAATTCGCATCGTAGTTTAATTGATTTATTTTTCACATGGCGCATATAATTCATGAAGTCCAGTCCGTCCCTGATAAATAAAATATGCAATTTGTTAATCATTATCTAATTATGACTAATTTACGTCTATTAGTTAATTACTCATTTAATAAAATAGTTAATTATGACTCATTTACGTCTATTAGCTAATTACTTATTTAATAAAATAGTTAATTATGACTAATTTACGTCTATTAGTTAATTACTCATTATATAAAATAGTTAATTATGACTCATTTATGTCTATTAGCTAATTACTCATTTAATAAAATAGTTAATTATGACTCATTTACGTCTATTAGCTAATTACTCATTTAATAAAATAGTTAATTAAGACTAATTTACGTCTATTAGTTAATTACTCATTTAATAAAATAGTTAATTATGACTCATTTACGTCTATTAGTTAATTACTCATTATATAAAATAGTTAATTATGACTCATTTACGTCTATTAGCTAATTACTCATTTAATAAAATAGTTAATTATGACTCATTTACGTCTACTAGCTAATTACTCATTTAATAAAATAGTTAATTATGACTAATTTACGTCTATTGTTTATTTCGCTTAAAGTAAGCTAGACGTAGGCACAAGTTTACAGATTTTAGCCGGACAGCCAGTCTTTCTCCTGGCTCTGGCTCTCTGAACCAACTCGTTAATACAATACGTGTAGCACTGGCTGGAGCTAGTGCGATGTTGATATGTTACTCGACCGCAGATCAGTATGTGTGGGGTTCAAATCCTGGGCTCGCCCATCATTGACATCGCTTTCCAGTGAGGAAACTGACGTTAACATAAACTGTAGCTTTAGCTTTTAAATCTTATGTTGAATATTACTCCTGTCTCACCCATGTACATAACTCTCTCTCTCTCTCTCTCTCTCTCTCTCTCTCTCTCTCTCTTAGTGCACTGCCTCTTGGCAGGTCCATGGCATATAACTCTACCACATATTTCTATCTACTTCATTTCTCTTCATATCAACGTATTAATTAGTTATGAAATTATACGGTATCCCGTGTCTCGGTCTTCCTCTAACCCTTTGCTTCCATTCTTTCCTTAATTATTTATGTATGTACATATTTTACTGATATTTGTCAGGATTTATCATTAGCTTTAAATGGTTATCACAGACTTAGCCTAGTCCCTTCTCGAACACATGGAAGAAGAGCACTTAAAAATGCGGATTAGACCAGATAAAATGAGCATTATAGTTGGTACATTATACGAATTAGACAAGGATAAATTGCGAACTAGAGCAAGTTTAAAGTGAGGATTGGGGCGAGTATGCATGTAGCGTGAGGATTGAGGCAAGTATACATGTAGAGTGAGGATTGGGGCAAGTATAAAGTGAGGATTGGAGCAAGTATAAAGTGAGGATTGGAGCAAGTATAAAGTGAGGTTTGGATAAGTATAAAATGCGAATTGGGGCAAGTATAAAGGGAGGATTGGGGCAAGTGTAAAATGCGGATTCTCGAATGAGCTCACGTTTGGAAGACACACAGTTTGTCCTCTGACATTTTACTATTTACCCCCCCCCCCTCTCCTCACACTGCTGCCATGCCTGCTGAAAATCACTGCGACATAGAGTGTTGATGAAGATAATGGCATCGCTGCAGTCGATAAGCTACCGGAAGTGATCTGGAAAAGTTTTCAATAAATCTTTCTGAAATCAATTTACCAAACAGCAACTCAATAATTTCTCTGGTGATAATTTCAGAAAATATTTTATGAAACTATTAACATTTCCACGAAAGGAACCTTGCTCCAGTAGTTCTAGGTGCTGTTTAAAACTAAATCGTGCGTTGACTTTTGAAGTCTGTAGAGAATACGGGCTTATCGCTGAGGGTTTTTCAGCTCGGATATGACTGACGCCGCCTAATTCCCGCTAATGCATCTGTCAGTGGCAATACGTCCATGGGATTTACGGATACGAGTCCTCAGGCAAGCTCTGCCCTTGGGCAGATAAAGCTAAAGCTAAAGCTAACGTCAGTTTCCTCACTCGAAAGCGATGTCAGTGACGGGCGAGCCCAGGATTTGAACCCCGCACATACTGATCCGCGGTCGAGTATCTTACCGACTTCGCCACTGGCTCCAGCTGGGCTCGGACTGTAGTAGCGGATTGCTCGGAGAGGACGCTGAGATGATAGAGCACTTGCATGGCATGCAAGAGGTCAGGGGTTTTCTCTGCGTCCGGGCATATAACGAGAGTCAACGCTATATTGAGTTAATATATCACGACGTGAATGAAGTAAAGAATGCATATGGGAATGAATTATTGAGCAAATGAAAGTGAATTGATTATTGAATGACAGTAAATGAATTACTAATTAATGGAGGAATGAATTAAAGAATCAATAGAGGAATGAATTGCTAAGTCATTGGAGGAATGAATTAATGAATCAATAGAGGAATGAATTGCTAAGTCAACGGAGGAATGAATTAATGAAACAATGAAGGAATGAGTTAATGAATCCATATATAACTGAAATACTTAGTCAATGGTGAAACGAGTTATTGAGTTATGGAGGATGAATGAGAGAGTAAATGGAGGAACAAGTTATTAAGTTATGGAGGATGAATGAGGGAGTTAATGGAGGAATAAGTTATTGAGTTATGGAGGATGAATGAAAGAGTTAATGGAGGAACAAGTTAAAGAGTTAAGGAGGAATTTGCTGATTCTATTCGAACGTTGAATTTATTTTATTGATCCTAAACCACTTGACTTACCCAATGCGCCTTAAAAATAATGACCGCAAGAAAGGAAACCCTACAGCTCATGCTCATGACACGTGCACAAATCAACGGACTAAACATAAAAACTCATTTAATATCTCACCACATGATATGTATCACACTACATATACACTTATCTCCTGTCTGGAGCCAATGGCGATGTCGGTAAGTTATTCGACCGCGGATCAGTAGGCTATGTGCGGGGTTCAAATCCTGGACTAGCCCGTCACTGACATCGCTTTCGTGTGAGGAAACTGACATTAGCTTTACCAACTTTTATCAGAGCAAATTGAGTTTTAATTCTAGTGCTGCACTGAACCAAAATGCCCCTTGTAGACGTCGAGAAGTCTGTGTAACGTTAAAGCTGCGACATTGAAGAGAAATCCAGTAATCTGAGAGACAGAGCATCAGGCGAAGCTTTGATGATATATGTGGTGAGTGAGGTTGGTCGAGAAGAAATATTTCAGCATCACTGACTGGAGCATTTGTAATTAATTATTAACCAGCCCAGTGCGAAATAATAGCAGCTAGAACGTTATAGTGCAACTGGGAAAAGATTTCTTCAGATTTAACGTCTGTTTCAGTGGTCAACTGCTGAATCAGTAACGGTTGTTGGAGAAGCTAGATACAGCCGGAAATATACAGCCGGCCTGAAGCATATCAGCGTAGCATTTGACTTGACAATTAGGCATAAAAGGTGAATATTAAACAAATAAAATGCAACAATGAGCGCCCGTTAACACTGCGCTAATTTAGTGTCACATGTAATTTAATGTCAGTGTTATGGCTGAGCTATTGTGAATGTAAAAGCCACATTGTTATGACGGAGTTATTGTCAATGTTGTAACCGGATAGAAAACAGAAATTTATGTAGCGCACAACTTTTACTGCTCAAGTGCCATTGTAAGTCATTAAATCTAGGCTCGCTTCTCCACTATATCCATATTCCACTATTTTATGACGTACACATAAAATCCCGTGTTTCTCGTGTTGTGTTCGGCACACTGAAGAATTGACCAACCGCTAACTTGACGTGCCGTAAGAGGCGAATATGCAGGAACTGAATAAGATAATGGGAATTTGACTCCGGAGCCGAGTAAGCTATAGGCTATATAAGATGTAGATTAGCTTTATATGGGGAAGGTCTATTAAAAGAGGTCATAGGAGGTAGAATGGAAGGAAAAAGAGGCAGTGGCAGGTCGAGATTAGGTAGGTTAGATGAGTTAAAGACCCACTCATATGTGGAAATGAAGAAGTCGGAAGACAGAGAAGAGTGGAGTCGTTATATACTATGGACCTGCTAGTAGGCAGTGCACTAAGAGAGAGAGAGAGCTTTTTATGAAGGGCTTAGCCAAGCGTGCTGATCTATGGAGTGCTCTATATGGAGCTTGTTAGTAGACTATGAGTGTGAATATGTGCCTACTACTTCAAAACTCTAGAGAGAGTGAGAGAAAGAGAGAGAGAGAGAGAGAGAGAGAGAGAGAGATTTACTAAAGTAACGGGGAAGGGTAGACTGTAGGGTGACGCATACATATTGTTTCCGGTGATGAGATTTTCCTAACCTGCCCTAATGAGAAATTACCGACTCATTTTCTACTTGTTCAAATATCCTACGAAAAAAGTATAAAGAAAAACAAACGTCATAGACATTTAACACGAAAAACCTTTCAGTAAAGCCGTTAAATACCGGCCAATTTCAAGGTTATTTGAATTTTTCAAATTCTTATTTTCCTTCAACAACTTCATATAAAAAGTAAATTAAACACGCATTATAGTGAAATGATCAACCATGTTGATATCTATCACTTTTAATACCACATGCTGAAACCGTTAGGCAATTTAGACCATTTTCCGTATAACCAGTCCAGTGAATGTCCGAGATTTTACTCTCTGATAAGCGCGTCTGTGATTCGAACCAACGAGGGTTCAATTCACCACAGGATCTGTAACATTCTAATAGCGGATTTGTAGACATTCTAATAGCGTAGTATATACATGTATTCATGTAGAAATGCAGTAGGGTAGAGTTACGATTATTGTTAGGGTGTGGGGTAGGATTAGAGTTAGATTTAGAGGTAGAGGAGGTTCATAACTTATGCATATTACTTTTATTCTGAAATAGAGTCAGTATCTAGAGGTTAGGAATTGAGCCACAGAATGCCTAGCAGAGCAACACTAGCATTAGTCTAGCTATTTGTAGTAATAATCAACAACATCATCTTCCCTTTAATCTCAGTTTAACTTGAGTCTGAATGCTGACGTGCAAGTGAAGCAGCTGCTACTAATATAATAGCAACCGATAATAATAACAAATGATAACAAGATAACATGATAATAACAGAAGAATATTCTCGTCGATTTGTTCTTATTTCTCTTGTCGATCTCATTCCAGAAAAGCTTGCTGGTTGATTAGGGAGAGCATGGAATCCGATGTGGTTACACGGGCGCTAAGATGATAGACGTCCTGACAGTAAACCCGGGTGATAAGTTAATTGATCTTCCGATAAACCATCTTGATATGCGCCGTGTGCTGCTATATCTCTGCAGTGTGTTACCACGTGCTTGATAGAGAGAGAGAGAGAGAGAGAGAGAGAGAGAGAGGGAGAGAGAGGGAGAGAGAGAGAGAGAGAGGGAGAGGGAGAGAGAGAGGGAGAAGGAGAGAGATAAATAGAAAGAAAAAGAGAAAGAAAGGATGAAAGAGAGAGAAAGGGAAATAAAAATAGAGAGAGAGAGAGATAAAGAAAGGGAAAGAGATATATATATATATATATATATATATATATATATATATATATATATATATATATATAGAGAGAGAGAGAGAGAGAGAGAGAGAGAGAGAGAGTAAAAGAGAGAGAGATAGTGATGGATGTTAGTATTTTGCTGTTATCACATCATCTATGTCATGTACAAGAAACAATCATTCACCTGACACAACACTAGATAAAGGTCAACACCTGAACTCCCGTGTATCTCTCCACATCAAACCAAAGCACTCACCTCACCTGATCTACCTTAACCAGATCTGCTCCCTTAGGTAACGACTTCAATTCCTCTCTCAACATCAAATGCATTATCAGAATTCCGCACTTAACAATCCCATTTCCTGTCGCCATGATAGTAAGGATGTTATGTGGTTTTCTAGAATGCTGCAGCTACGGATCATCGTTCAGAGGACTTCCATGTACATGTAGAAAGGATATGCTGATACCTTAGTTAAAACACAAAAATTATCTTATAGAACAACAAGAATTATAGAATTAAGTAATTACAATAATAGTTAATAATTACAATAATAGTTAAGTCTAATTGAAGATACTAAACTATAATTGAAGATATTTTAACTAAACATTGACTATTACTGCATGACAGATACAAGCCACAGGAAAAACTCGAATTTAAAGCTGTTTCATTGCTCGAAAATATCAGTAACCGGCTATCCCAAATTTCAACGTTAATAATGATAATTATGTTATAGAATTACAAGCGTTATCGAATTAGGTAATTAAAATAATAGTTAATAATTAAAATAATAGTTAATAATTAAAATAATAGTTAATAATTATAATAATAGTTAATAATTGTAATTATCTAATTTTAAAGAACAATACCAATAGTAATGTATAAATTTGAAGAGAGAAAAGTTAAAAGGATTTCGTTAGACTATGTTGAATGTCTTCAATCAATAATTTTATCAGTAGCAAAGAAAAGAATTTGTTCTATAATTCATCAGTGTTAAATATTTTATGTTTAGTTTTATATTCCTATAACTAACAGATGCGGCTGTTACCCAGTAGTTCAATAATAAAAGTGTAAATCTAAAATAAACCTAAAGCTAATATAGGCCTATTGGCCGAAAAGAAATGCTAGAGTATACTTCTAATTTGAAAGTACTTTGAATTTGAAAGTTACTTATAGTTTTAGAGTATTTCTAACTTAAAAGTTATTTATTATGATAACTTATTTTAAAGTACTATAATTTAAAAGTACTTGTAATATTGAAGTATTCTAATTTTAAAGTTACTTATAATTTTGGAGTATTTCCAATTTTAAAGAACTTCCATCTTGCAGCATTATAAATTGATAATAAATAGCTTTGTGCCGTACAGCATAGATATAACCATATGCCCTGCATTTAGGTTCACGAGATTACACAGACACTATTTATATTTCTTATCAGCCATTATCTGTTGCCATCAGAAGTGTTGTAACAATCGTAGTTAAACAGACAGAAGATACGATGTTTTAAGATTTTCCTCAAGTTGCTTTTGTATATCACTTGACAAAGTAATTGCGTATATTTCAGTTGAGTTAGTTTTGTTAAGTAAGATTTCATATCCGCTGTTGAACGTTAGTTCAGTCAGAAATCTTCTCCTAGAGCTCAATTGTCTGTGTAGGTATTACACGTCAACTTCAATTTATCAACATTTGCTGCCCGGATGCTACTTTTAAATTAAATTTTAAATTAATATTCTCATAATCTCTTGCGTCATCAACATGCAAAAACTAATAGAAAAATAGATGTAGAAAACTAGATGGAGAAAACAAGATGGAGAAAACTAGTTGGAGAAAACTAAATATAGAAAACTAGATGTAGAAAACTAGATGTAGAAAACTAGTTGGCGTTTGAGAAGTTTTATATTACCGATTTGGGGTAATAAACTGAGAGTTCAAATCATCTATCAATAAATCAACGAGAATTTGCCGTCTGTTTCCTCATCTGACGTAGACATGGCCGCAAGGATTGGAGGGTCTACCTAACTGACAGGTATAGCACCGTTTTGATAAGAGGCGTCAGGGAGCGTCTTGACTTTTAAATGATCGATCCTGAGGTGAACTGAATTCTCGTGGGCTCGAATCCCGGCCGCGCTGATCTGAGAGTAAAATCTCGGACATTCACTGGACTGGTTATACAGAAAATGGACGAAGTTGCCTAACGGTTTAAACATGTGGTATTGAAAGTAGTATAAATCAACGTAGTTGATCATTCACTACAAGCCTTGTTATTTATGCTGTAATTATTTATTTAATTGATATCATCTGCATATGAAAATAAAACAGAAAATAAATTCTATCGCTACTGTCGTCCGTGATAACATGCAATAACACGTGACGACAGCTATCAATATCGAATCAAAACTAAAATGACTAGCGGAAAGCGGCCAAATATGATAAAAGTACAAAATCCAACAAACCAGTTCAAGGACTAGAAATTAAGAGAAATTGAGATCAGATCGGGATGGCAGTTGAATTAGAGTCTTCACAGAATGAAGGAGTCCATTGACCTAACAGCAGTGCAAGGGCGTTGAACCCACGAAATGCTCTTGGGTTAGTCTCCTCTTTGTTCAGTTGAAGATTTGTTCTTGTGGTTAATTCCCTGCTTTGTTTAGTTTCTAATTAGGTCCAGTTTCTAGCTAAGATTGTCTTATGAATAGATTTTTCTTAGGATTGTTGTGCAATTTAAGATTCAGTGGAGGCTGATTCTTCTAGAAATAATTTTAAGTATAATGTTCGATGTTGTCGTGGGCAACAGTGGCACTCTAATCGTATTGTTGTTGTTGTTGTTGCTGCTGCTGCAAAGAACAAGTGTCCTGATTTATTTCTAAACAAACAGTTAGCACTGCCTCAAGGCTTTAAGCTGCAGTCCCGTCTTCTCTCCGTGAAATATTGGAGAAGAAATAATTGGCTTATAGGATAAAAAACGTGCTGCATGGATTCCACAAGCCAGAGTTCAAATCGTCAATGAGTCTGATTAGAAAACATAAGAGTATTTGAACAGATTATACGCAACACTTCCTGAATTGAACGATTAGTCAAAATAACTCAAGTTGACGGGTAAGAACTGTAAGGATTTGAAGAAATACAATTTCAAGAACATGCCGTACTAAAAAACTTAGAGATTAAAATATCTAAACGTTCACAAAGGCCTCTCTATAAATAGGCCGTGATTAGGATGTTGCAGATGTAAAGGCTACAGCTTCAATTCGCTCACTTGTTCACTCATTTCCGGCTGAGAGTTCCGCTTGTAAGGAGCTTCAATGTCACTCTATGATCATCTGCCTCTCTCTCTCTCCTTCTCTCTCTCTCTGTCTGTCTGTCTGTATGTCTGTCTGTCTCTCTCTCTCTCTTTCCCCTTCTCTCTATCTCTCTTTCTCTCCATGTCCCTCTCTATTTCTCTCTCTCTCAGTCTCTCTCTACCCCTCTCTTTCTCTCTCATTCTCTCTCATTCTCTCTCTCTCTCTCTATATATATGTATATATATATACACATGTATATATACATGTATATATATATATATATATATATATATAATATATATCTATTTATTATGTATATATATATACATGTATATATATATATATATATATATACATATATACAGTATATATATATATATATATATATATATATATATATACATGTATATATATATATATATATATATATATATATATATACATATATCGCTATCGCCCCTCTCTCTCCTCTCCCTCTGTCTTTCTCTCTCTCTCTCTCTCTCTCTCACTCTTTCTATCTCTCTCAATCTCTTTATCTCGCTGGCTCTGTATCTCTCTCTCTCTCTCTCTTTCTCAAGAAGAAGCAAAAATAAGAGTGGAGACTCAAGGTTGTTAGTTTTTAGCAGGAGCATTTTTTAGTAAGATGTGGATAAGTGGAATAGCTACTGAAGGACAACGTCACGTGTGTTAGAGGACAAGAAAGAACTGGGTGTAATGTGAACTCGTTCTAACATATGACAGACGTTCTGTATATATAAGAATAGTCTAACCGATAAGTGTACATATTGACATATTAAATAATTATATGTTATTTAAGATATTTGATACATTTGGATATATGAAAACTTTTTATCTAAAATAAAGGCGCATAGGCCCATACTAAGAAAGATAATTTAAAGAGACCCAAGCGATCGAATATTTCCAAATTAAAGTCTTTATAAAGGCCTAATCTCCAGTCTAATTTAGACAGGGGGATTTGCTTTATATTATTGACTGATTTGTTTGATTTAGATCTCGTCATTTAATGACAGTTTTATTTAAGAGCTCCGCAAGAGCTGCCGATGCTTTTATCGTCATTGCATGGACCACGGATACGAAATAGTACGGTAGAGGTTTAGGTGGCACTGCACAAATCAGCTCTTCTATAGATGGAAGATATGTCAGGTGTAATATCTTTAGTTGATTTATTTTGTTTATTTAGCGTATACGTTAATCCAGATAGTTGCTTCACTTGTAAGGC